>JAMWET010001787.1:180000-510099 GCA_024036415.1 Prochilodus magdalenae
CTTCTGCACTGCTGTCTCAAGAGGAGAAGCTCTTTAGGAAAGAAACCTGGGAAGAGTGACCCCCACCACCCCACCCCTCCAACAACCTCAACCCCCTTCCCTTGCTTATACACTGGTATACACACAAACGCACACCTCTCCACCTCACCATTGCCAAGAGACCTCTCTCTGGCTCGCTGCCGTCCAGAGCTCTGAAAATAACAAAAAATAAGTAAAGCAGGGAGCGAGAGAGCGAGAGAGCGAAAGAGCGAGAGAGCGCGAAAGAACGAGAGAGCAGCAGAGGAGAGGACAGGAAAAGGATGGGAGGTGAAAAAGATGATCAGGGTTTGAGTCATTGAGAACCTGCTGCTAGGAAAACATGGAGCCCGCTGCAGTTGTTGTGCTTTTGGCAGCAATGCTGCTCCAACCTCACCCTGCCAGATACCCTCTCTCTCTCTCGCTCTCTCTCTCTTCAGCTCCATCACTACCTCTTTCTCTGATGAGGAAACCTTCTTTAAGCATTTTCATCCGAGAGCACCCAATCGATAAGAGGACGTTTTTACCACAGATTCCTAACATCACCAGGAAAAAGGCATAACATCCACAAAAGGCCCCATGTGTGAATCTCTTGATAGCGAAGGGGGGAGTGGAGATAGAGGAGTTTATTCGCGTTGTTGCCTTAAACTGCCTCTTGGTGCTGCTGACCCTTTCTTCTCTAGGTCTGAGGAGCTGACAGACATGCGGAGAGAGGTGTGAGAGAAAGAGACAGACAGAGGGAGAGGAGAGAGAATGTGTGTGTGTGAGAGCGAGGGGGATAGAAAGCGTGCATCTGTGTTTTTCTGAGACTTAACACATGGCCAAGTTTCTGATTTTAAATAGTTCAGCTAAGAAAAAAAATCCAAATAAACAAAAGAACAAAACAAAAAAACATTTGAACAAAGATAACGCTGGCACTTTACATGAGGTGGACTTATTCTGCTGAATGAACTGACAGAAAGTTTGAAGAGCAAGCTGTAAGATAGACATTAGATTCTTTTCCTTCTTCTACTGCTGATACAACAATGAGGCTATGCTGGTTCAGCAGTATGCAGTTGGAGGCAGCAGCCTATTGAATATGATAGGCGAATGACTGTTGGAAGGTAGTGAAAATGAAACAAATAGTAACATACATTTACTGCACTGGGATCTTGGTCTAGACAGCAACAGGACATGTAAAGGTTTGCATTTGTCCATGAAGTTGACTGTAAGAGCAGGGTATGGAGAGCCTGAACAGGGAGAGCAGAAGACAAGTCTGAACAGATCCAGACCCATCACTCCCCCCTGCCCCAGGCTCATCTCACAGAGCCGGACAAAAAGTTCTCTAAATTATTCAGAGGGGATGGCCACCCATCTACTGAGCACTGTCCTAAAAGAACATATCCTCAGAGAGAGAGTGAGAGAGTGTGTGAGAGAGAGAGAGAGGAAGAAAGAGGGAAAGAGGGGAAGGGAAGGGAGAGGGAGTGTGAAAGAGAGTGTGAGAGAAAGAGAGAGAGACAGAGAAGCAGAAGTTTGATCAACAGCAGATGAAAGGCAGTTTTCCAGTAGAAGGCTGCCTGGGGCCAGTTGTGCAACAGAACACAGAGGCACAGGGCCGTAGCAGAGCAGTCAATAACGACACAGCCTCTGACATTTACACAAACATGAAGGCCTCGCCACCAGCACCAAACAAACATCCCCAAACACACGCCCTTCAAAGACAGCCCACTGCACCCTCACTCGCTCCTGCAGAGGGAAGAGTAGGAGGAAGGCAGAGTTTTAGCGAGAAGCTTTTTCAAACAGTGTGGACGGGTTCATTTCATCCGAACTGATTTAAAGAGTAGGCCTGTAAGGAGATTGAGAGGTGTTGGAGATCCATTAGCTTAACTGCCTCCCCACTTCACTTATTATCCTCCACGTTCTGAGAAATGAGCTCCTGTCCTGGTTTAGTTTTTATCTTACTTAAAGAGAACGATAGGGCAGCAAGCAAATTAAAGAAATATATAATTCACACATTAAAAGTTCCAGAAAACTATTTGCCAAGCTTTTTTTCGGTTTTTGTGTGCATGCGTGTGTGTGTGTGTGCGCGCTTGAGAGCGAGTACTCCATTAGGGCATTTTGAGAGTGGCCTAATGTGGCTAATGTTCCCATCAGAGGGAGTCTAAGTGCTACACCACACATATCCCCCCCTCCACCCGCTAGAGCACAGCGGTCGCAAGACCTCCAAATGCTTCCCTTTGAGGAGCGGCCAGCGCCTTTTAGCCAGGCCCAAAAGATGGCCCGGCCGAATGGGAGAGCCCAACCCAACCACCGACGCCCTCTCCCAAAGCTACAGGTCCACTAATTACCCCTATCTCAACGCCAACAAACAACTTTTAAGACCTATTAGAGGACAGTTGTCCGGGAAGGGGTTTTATATCCCATTAAAACCGGGATATTAAATAGCTATTCACGTAAATTCAGCCTGCCTCAGATAGCGTTTGGACTCCAGTACTAATAGTGTGTGGGCTAGCGCTGCTTAACTGACTCATTCAAAGATACCGTTTCACTCTACATTTAAGGCTCAAGTTTGAGCATAAACATTTTCCCGCTTCCGCTGGTTTTCAATGGAATTCTTTTTGGCGCGCCTCACCCCACCCTTGCCAGGTTTTCATTCCTACTGTCCCCTTCACACCTAGGATCCACATGTTTACTATGTGCTTCTCTTTGTTGTGTTTACCCCTCCCCTGCCTAGCTGCCCGGGAGCCAGTATGGGGGGCAGGCTAGATCTGTTGGGGCAGGAACAAGGTTTTGTGTGATGTCAGTCAAGGCCAGAGAGAGCCAAAACCCACCCAGCAACCGCTACCAGTCCAACAAAACATTCCCCATTCCCAGCCAAGCTGTCCAGCCCATCTTCCATATGGAAACCCACTATTAAGAAACTGACAATGTGAATGAATGAAGGTGTGGAGAAATGAACTATTAAAACAAACATTACTATGCTATGCCATTTTTATGTAACTATATAATTACATGATGCTCTGTGCAATAACAACATCTAATTCCAACAATGTATTTTTTACTTAGAAACACCAATGTGGAATCAACAAGATGCAGGAAATGAACTTTCAACAGAATCTTTCCACTTGTGTCCATAGCCAAACAGACAAACTCTGCTATGTGACTTGTGCATGTGACACCCATGCCTTTAAGAGCGAGCACTTGAATGTGCGAGTAGTGCTGTGGAGCTTACATGGCCATGCACAAAAAGCGCACTGTTTCAAGGGCGACGAAAGACAGGCCGATTTCATGCCTCCCTTCGGGCGCTTGGCTGTGGAGAATCTGAAGCGGGTGCTTCGAGTCCAGGCCTGCAGACTTGTCCTCTTCTCCTTTTAGGCCTGCTATGTGCACTTTCTCCTCCGTCTCCAATTCCTGCAGGCCTGTGCCGTAAGGCTAAAATACATTCCACTCTATTACGTGCTTGTTTCAAGCATCTTATAAATGTACCAGCTACTACACAAAACTGACTATGCTATGGAACATATCCAGGAACTGGAATATACAGTGCTGAAGATGCTCAAGAGAGAGATGGCTTGGTGAGCATCCAAAGGACAGAGTGAGAATGGACCAGCTCCTCTGACCCCACCAAAAACTCACTTCGGGTTAAGGCCACAAAGGTGTGGAAAGACCTGGGATGAAGGGAGAAGGGTGTGAAAGTGATAGCAGAGACATGAATGCAGAGGGCAGGAAACAAACCACTTCCACACGATCACAAAACAATCCAGCGCATTCAACAATCAATATACTCATAGCATAATCACAGAGCAGTTATAGCAAGATGGACAGAGGCATTGATATTTGTTGGTGTGCGCATTCAGATGTATATGATTGAAAAATAGGCTACTCAAATGTACAATCCAAATTGATGTAGATGCGGAGAAAGGGGGTGAGAGAGGTGAGACGATCTGGAAAACCTTCCACATGCTGCCTGTAACTTGACAGCAGAGTATCATCTTATTTGATTGTATGCATGTGTCTGTGTGCGTAAATGGGGAACAGGAGCAAAATGGTGAAGAAAGCAGCCGTTAATACTAAAGTATTACATTTACCATCAATAACTGAGCTGCAAGATGGATGCAGTGCGTGAGGTGCTGTGGCGGCTGCTGTTCGCGCTAATTCTTCACACTGGAGCCTCTCCCCACATTCTCCCGCAGCCCCACACATAATTCAATACAAGTGCTCCAATCCATATCATGCCATCATATGTTACCAAAAGCGGCTTAGCGCTGGCCCTGCAAAACACTGTCCCTTAGTGTGTCCCCCACCAGAGGTCTGGCTCCTTTCTAAACAAACGACTATCATTTGTTTTGTCTTCCTCCATTTTACCCTCGGACTGTAAGCAGGCACTGTGACCAGAGCACAAGGCCGAGTTCAATCTGCAGAGCTTTACGGAGCTTTTTCAGAAGCCCAGGAGCAACAAAGACAGCAGGGCCAACAGAGCTGTCTTAGTCCAAAGCTGTTACACAACTGTTATAAAAATGTTAATTAAGGTGGTTGTACCTGCAAGCCCTCATAGGCAGCTGAAGTCAATAAATCAGGTTTTAACATGGCAAAGAGCGGGACCTCAGAGCATGCTGGAACGCCACCTGTACGCCCTGCCAAAAATGTGTCCAGAGCCCTATAGATCAGAGGGCCGATCTATAGGGGAAGCATGAGACGCTGGGGACGGGGAGAGAGGGAGGGCCGAGAGTTCTTTTCCCCAGGTCACTGAGGGAGCATATCTCAGATTCTTATCTCAACTACCCGGGCCGAAAAGAAAAAAAAGGGAGAAAAACATTTTTTTTCAACCACCTGGATCAAAGTTGGGATAGTTGAGAACAACACCACCTTGACAAATTTAAGAGAGTGATATTAATAATATGCATTAAAAAAACCTAACAGGGTTTATACATGCCTATCGCTATAATGTTTAAGCTCAGCTTGGTGAGGGAAAGTGGTCTCTATAGGTGTGTGACTATGGCCTTAGTAGCTAGTTTACTTATGTAACACATATCTGAGAATAAATGCGCCCTGCCTGGGGTCTGTTTTCTTAAATGTATTCGAAAGTGACTAACATGCTATGGACTGCGGGAGAACAGAGGTCACAAAGACTACAATGCTCTGTAACAATGGTCACAAGGCTCGTCTGAACGGGAACACTTATTTACGTAAAAGCTCCCAAACATGGCTTCTGTTGCATACAAACACAGCTTATACTGCCCCTTAAATGACACAACCGTATTTATATCGCTCTCTCTCAAAGTGTGTAGGTTAAACTCTCGTGTATATATCTGCATATATGATCACAGTTGAGCTACAACCCAGATACTTGCACCCTTGAGTTTGATCCTCGACCCCATGTTGCATCACCAAATGCACAGTTATATAAGTGGACCTATAAGTAGAGCAGAACACAAGTCATGCAGCACTCTGTGGCCAACAGCCAAACTGATAATGTATATATAGGCTACAGCACCAATAACACATTTATTTGTAAAGACCACAGCTTCGAACTGGATCACACAACGCTTATCAACCTACCTTGTCCCGAACTGAGCAAAGTGATGTCATTTCACAGTGGACAAGTGGAACGAATGCATTTCATTAAAAACAGACAATCAAATTCCAGTCACAGAGCAGAGCACTTAGTGCAGTCTGGCTTCAAACGCCGGCTGACATCAATACTCTCGTCTGCGCAGTAGCTAGAGGAAGTGTGCAGGGCAAAATTGATGCCATTCACAGTTCAAACCCCAACCACTCTTCACAGTCATTTACAACTGTCACTTTTCACACCTTTAGCAGGGGCTGGAGAAGGCCGCAGGAACGCTGATAAGACTCTTCACTAACTACAGACCCCTTCCCAAAAGTACACTCCTGCACGCACGCACGCAACACATACACACCAGTTAGAAAACACACACCGTCCTGGCAACATGCCGACATGTAGAGAGAGAGGGAGAGAGAGAGAGAGAGCGGAGCAGGAAAAGTATTTAAGAGAAAAATATGAGGCTGTGAATGACACTGGCATGTTGGGGGATAAGCAGCCGTGGGCATGGTGTCACTGTTATAGGCAGTGCACTGAAGAAAAGGCCAGGAAATCCCCGTGCTGCACACATGTATGCACAAACCTGTTACTGCTACCCGTGTCCACTGAAAACACCCTTTTACCTGGACAAGCACACATTAGCGGCACAAAGCACATAAAAGACTAGAATAGGATCTGCTTGTAGAGGAGGTGTCCTGACATCCTCACTCATCAGCAGGGCGTGGGCCACTGCTCAGCAGAAGAAAACATAACGAGAAGAGAAAGAGCTGCATGTGTACAAAGAAAGTTTGGTGAGACACTGCTTTTTGTAACTCTATAGATCTAATGCACTCATGAGGGCCGACATCACAGCGATAGTTTGAAATATGTGGCGTTTTCCTTGAGTCTCAATGTACTACTGTCACAAATATAAGAATATATACTTCCACATTATCATATTTACATGTGTATTGTTTTACCCACTAGTTTTTAATAAGGTAATTGTTAGAAATCAGCAAAATGCACATTTCTTAAAAGCTAGGTGTCCCCCAACTGTTGGCAGGCAGTTTACATCTTGGAGTAGTTCTGCTTGGGGTTTTCGCTCTATAAGAATCAAGGCGACAGAGAGTTGGAGAGGAGGGCAGTGGGCAGCACAGGCTGTGGCACCCTTTTTCCCCGGTGGTACCAGATTACATTTCCAACAACAGCTGCCTCCTTTGTCCGCTCGCAGCCGAGCCAAACTGCGCCTAAAATTTCATTTAATCTGCTGCAAAACCTGAGTGTCAGCCACTTAAATGGCAGCTAAAAGCACTACTCTCAGATAACTGACTGACACTTGCTAATAATAGACCCCTGGCAACAGGGGAGCCGCGGCGGACATTTTGTGTAATCGTAGAGGGGACCATGGGCGCCTGGGAAACAGGGGAGTGGACAGTCTCAGCTCCCCCGCCACTGGGCTCTTCTCACAAGGCCCCAGACCAAACCCGCCTGTGCCCCCCGGCCTGATTAGCCACTGCTAATACCACCAATGACCCCCTTTCCCTTTCTTTCAGCCCCAGCCGCCCATGCAACAATAGCCCTGCACGCTTTTGTCTGGAGGTCTGGGGGGCAAGGAGGAGACAGAGGGTGAAAAGAGAGAGTGAGGAGAGGGAGACAGAGGGAAAGGGTGGGGGGTAAGGTGGGAAAAAGGGTGAGGAGTAGAGGAAAAATAAACAAGTAAAGGAAATATCAGGTGATCTAAAATGTTACCACTTTGGAAGGAAGGAGTTAGAGGGTCTGACTGTAACTCAGAAGGTATGTTAGGTTTAAGCTTTTGGCTGATCACACTGGTAGATCGAGTGCTGATTTGATGGGGAGGATGGGGTATATGGGGAGGGAAAGACAGGGCAGACAGAGAGGTTATGGGGGAATGGAGAAAGGGGTCAAGGAGCAACAGAGGGAGGGGGACAGGTTGAGCAGCTTTTGCAGTGCGGTGTCATTACACAAGGTCCTAACACGCCCAGCGTGGGAATCCGAGACAGGGCCCGGCAGGTCCAGGGCTGTGCCCCGAGCAATAGAGCAACACACACAAACCGTCATGTGTTTCAGAGCCAAATGCCCAGCAGACACACACAGTTTCTCCCTTTCACACACATGTACACTTTCTCTCCCATAGAGAGAAAGAGAGAGAGAGAGGGAGAGAAAGACGGAGAGAGAGGGCAGTATTTATAGAGAAAGGAAACACCCAGTGAATGAAAAATAAACACATACGTGGTGAAAAGGCAAAGGAAACAACAAGCAGAAAAGGTTGCAGCTCAGTGGCTGCGTGGACACACACACTGCACTCTCTGTTTTGATTCTCACTACCTGTTTTCTGCTTTCCGCCACTCAGGTGCTCAGAGCAGCGGCGTCTGGAGTAGACGCGTCTGGCAGGAAAACCTCTCCCCATGGGTTTCAGAATGGGGGTAGTGCAGTGAGATAGAGAGAGAGAGAGAGAGAGAGAGAGAGAGAGAGAGAGAAAGAGAGAGAGAGGCAGAGAGAGAGAGAAAGACAGAGAGAGGGAGAGAGAGAGAGAAATGAGAAAGCGGGAGGGAAAGAGAGAGAGAGAAAGAGAGGGAGGGAGAGAGAGAGAGAGGGGGAGAGAGTGAGAGAGAGAAAGAGAGAGGGAGAAAGTGTGTCCACACCAGAAGTGCTCAGACAGTAAAGGTTTTTAATGAGACATCACAGGCACCAAGACAAGCATGGCAAACATTCATTGTTTTAACCCATGCTAGTGATGAATGGTAAACACAACAACAGAATTATGTACCCATCCCTGTAGTATTATACAGCCACACGAATATATTACAGTCATCAGTCCCTCAGTTCTGTGCATTAGTTCATAATTCAAGAGAAGCGTTTGCACTTAATCATGTGTATGTCAAGTATGATTGACTTTGGATGTGGCTAAGCCAATCACACGTCAGAACTGGAACCATCTATTTTATAATACATATGTCAATGGGTAGAATCATCTACCACCAAACTAACGATGCCTGGTTAACAATCAAAAGAATTACAAACACACACACAAACATAGACACTATGTTAGTGATTAAGAGCCATCTAGCAGTGCTTCTGGTTCTTTGAAATTCTCTCCATCGCTCTGCACTGTCCTAGTCCTCAGCTGGGTAACACTAGCCAGGCTCAGGGTCTGGTATATATAGAATAGCAGAAGTGAGTGTTTGTGGTGGGGCTGTGGAGTGTACAGCGAACTGAGGTGGGGGGAGCCAGGTTAGGCAAATTAACCTCCCTCATCTAAACCAGTGTCACTGGCAGCGGACGAGCCAGCCACTCTCTCTGTGCTGACACATGACGGCTGAGAGGAATCACAGGCTTAATACTGGCAGCCTGCCTCTCCAACTTGGCAGATCGTGGTCACTGGGGGGGTGGAGTACATGATAGAAGCAGGATTTAGCGTGCACTACACGGCGGCTAATGAGAAGCGGCCAGGCCGGATTTATTTGCATTAGAAGGCGCGGGGGCTACTCGGCCCTGCTATAAATTTGTTGTGCTATATTAGCCTTGTGGCATGTATACATGGGAGATAATTTGCTTAACGCTGTTAGGTCTATTACACAATGAATATTGCTGGAGAGTGGAGAGCGACCAGCATAGAGGGCCGTTATTAGCGGTTATCTGATGAGGATCATGAATAATGATAGGAGTGCATTCCCTCGTTTGAGCGGCTAAGGTCTCCACTTAAATTATGAATACAGTACAGGGCTCATAAACAGAAAAGCGTCTGAGCAAAGTTACCACCATTCAGTGGCCAGGAGAAATCTACCATCCCCCCACTCGCTCTCACTCACTTTCTCTCTCACTTTCTCTCTCTCTCTCTCTCTCTCTCTCTCTCTCTCTCTCTCAGAAAAATCAATCATGAACTGTGTCTGCCCTAAGAATCCATATTAGCTCTTACTGTTTTTTGTCTGTGCTACTACTGGAAAGCTGCATGATGGCACACATCCTTCGAGATCTAAGTGGCCAGTGCAGAATACCCAGCTGACCCGGGCACTGCTCACACCTGTGCTTGTGTGTGAGTGTGTATTCTTGATGGATGGATGGAGGTCAGTCCTCTCTGAAGGGCAAAGGGGACATGGCCCACAGCCTATTGATCAGGCAGCCAGCTGAACAGTTAGTTTGTCCCGCCGGACAAGGCCTTCTCCGCTCCATAGACAGTACACTTCCTTTATTCTTCCCGCTTACTCCATCACTTCTTTCCCCTCTCCCTTTCTCTCTCACCTGCGCCAGGGCCTGGGCGGACTCAATGTCAAAGATTAAACCTCTTTTTTTTCCAACTTCTGTGTAAGAAATAAATAAAGAAAGAAAGGAGTGAAGGGGGATGAAAGGCGAGGGAAGAGTATTAGCCAGTCCTTTAGACTGCAGGGCAGAGGGGGTCACCAGAGAATTGAGCGCTCCTCTGCTAACACGGCTCACACAGAGCTGCCTGGTCAAGTAGAAAGGTGCATCTGTGTGTGGCAACAGGGGTATTTTATGTTACAAAAGGCCAAGAGAACAAAACAAAACAGAGGAAGGAGAGAGAGGGGGGAGAGAGAGAGAGACAGTGAGGAAGAGAGAGGGAAGAGGTAGAGCACAGAGGAGAAGCTCAGAGCAAGTGAAACCCCAGTGGTCATCATGAATCAACCATGTGCAACATCAGAACAGCATCCTGTGCAGCTGTGTGTGTATGTGTGTGTCTGTTTCACGCAAACACAAATACCGAAGGCCCAATGGGACCATACACCTGCCTTAACCACAAGACGTTTAAATTGGAGTAAACTGAAAGTTGCAATTTATAAAATCATTACGAAAACAACTGCTTAAAAAACAGGCACTGTCCAAGGTGGTGCAAAAAAGACTATGCAGTGCTGGGTGTGTGTGTGCCACTCTGCAGTGTGATGGCTGGTGTCAGTTTCAGACAGGCTTTCAGAGCTCTCTCTGGCACAGAGCTGGGCCCCAGTGACCAGTTGGCCTTTAAGGACATGAAAGGGGCCAGTATCACTGCTGCCGCCCCATTCAGCCTCACACAACGCAAACAAACAGGCCGCCAGCCACAGAGGGCCAGAGAGAGCTGGAGACTGGAGAACACAGCAGCCATGCAGCTTCAGCTCAGTGAGAGTACTCCCTCAGCTTATCTGCTGCAGCCATCTCCTCAATCCTTGGCCAGAAAGCTCCAGAGCCAGAGAGGAAGGCCATTAGCCGACAAAGTCGATTAGTTGTAGATGACAGTGATTATGAAGAGCTGATACATGATCGTGCTGTTATGTAAAAAAAAAGAAACATGCTCCAAAATATTTAATAATGTTCTTATTGTAGGTGGCAGATCAAAACCACAAAACCAAACACTGTGTGAACATTCAGGATGAATACACTAACAGAAAGGCTGAAAATGACTTGGAATGAAACTCATTACATTAAATATACATTACAGCTAGGAATGATTTTTTTGTAGCTCCTATAAGGAAACCCTTAAAGAGATACGAGATTTTGATTGTGCAACATAATAAGAAATATTAGCATGACATGGATTCTACTGATTAGCTGCACCATAAAAGAATAAATTATTGGTGGCACATAACTAACTTTGAATGATGACAGCGCTGTGGCAAAATGAGACAAAACAGCAGAAGGCCCAATGGTTCAATTGGGTAATTAATCAAATGATAGTCGATAGACTAATTGATTACAGTAATAATGGTTAGTTGCAGGCCTATCAGACAGCAGTTGTGGCAGTGTCATTGTAGGCACAGCATCATCACACCACCAATACTGCAGCTGTAAAAATAGCTGGAGAGGCAGTGACTGTACAGCTTCTGATACAGCATATGCTGCTGCACTGAGGTCACCCCCCCTACACACACACACACACACACACACACCTTCTACCCAGAATTCTCCCCTAACTCCTGCCGCCTCGCACATGCGGCTGAACGGCAACTTATCAAAGGCATTAACAACTTTCTGTTAAAAGGCTATAAAGTCTGGCAGGGGTCGGAGTTCATGCTGTCAGTTCTGGAGAGCGGAGCAATGTGGCTTATGGAATCAGAGTAATGTGTTTAACAGTGCGCTGTTATAAAAATGGAAAGTTTCAAAAAAAAAAAAGTGAGAGAGAGAGGGTGCGAAAGAGAGAGAGAGGGAGAAACACTCCTACACAGGCCCCTGTGTGTGCGCCGGGAAGCCGGAGCTGTAAAACAGTGAACAAAGAGCAGCCAGGCTGGCACGCTGAGAGAAGGAAAGAGAGAGAAAATGAGAAAGAGAGAGAGAGTGTGAAAGAAAGAGATAGAGAAAGATAAAGAGAGAGAAAAAGAAAGAGGGGGGAGAGGAAGAGTTGCCCGCGGCACGCCAAGATGTCAAAACTGTCTCAGCAGCTACAGAGGGATGCAGACAAAGGCAGAAAGTCAGCCACTGTTGCTATTGATTACTCCTCGCTGGAGAACACTCGGGAAAGGGGGAGGACAATGGAGCAGGATCAAACTCACATACTTGCTTCACCACTCCACAAAGACTGGCACCAGCTCCTGCACTGATTCAAACCATATCGTCCAAGCTCCAGTCTATTCAGTCTGCCTTTAAGCCACTCACCAAAGAAAAAAAAAACTGCACTGTGAAATTGAGCAAATTCTGTGCACATCTGAATATGCATAAAAGAAGCTCTTATACATGGGATCAGAGTGTTTTGGCAGATGTGATGAAGCTATCAGGTTCTATTAAGGACACTGATGTGGCTCCTGATAGTCCTTTTGCAGGAAGATTAGCAGGGAAATGCCACACACACATACATAAACTTGTTTGGGCAAACTGTTAATAAAAGGCACCTTACCAAGACACCACACCACCCAAAGCAAACATTACAGATCCTCTGGCCTCTGAAAGCAGCTGAAACCAGGCATGCTGCAAATACTTCAGCCATTCCCCAGACTCGTCTTAGCAAGTTGAGAGAGCGCGCGCAAGAGAGTGCACAAATGAAATGGAGTGAAGGAAAGGATAAATAAACAAAAAACCTTGTCCGACTTCTCTCACTCCATCACAGATTTAGTGTGCTCTAGGAATGAAGAGAAGCTCCAATGGAAATATGCAGTGGTACAATGTGGTATTTTGTACATTAAGAGTAAGACACTTTATCTTTGCTTATCTAAACAGAAACTTTGGATGAGCCTGTCTCCAAGACCAACACACCTCTGTACAATCGCCAGGCACTGGCAGTAAATAAAACAGAAAGGTTAGAATAATAAAAAAGTACAACCAGAATGGAAGTCGGCCACCCCCCCAGCTTTTTTAATTCCAAGCCAATTACACCTTGGTGAATGCCCTTGCACTGGAAAGCAAGGGGGCAGGCTGCACTGTGGCCAGAGAACGACCACAGGTGGCCATGTGGATCTGGAGGGCATGCGCATTTATCATCAGACCCTATCTCTCGGCCCCCGCGCAGAAACAAAATATGCCACAGTAAACATAATCCATACATCACCCTCTGCTACCGCCGACCCCATTAGCCCAGCCTCCCTCCTGGCATTAGCAGCAGTATGGCCGGCCCACAGTGGAGCAGTGGACAATGATCACTCCCTGCCCTCCACTCTCACCCTACTACACCCTAGAAGACAGCCCTGGGAAAAAGAGTGGTAGAAGTGGTGGCACACACACCTCTGTTTTTCAGATTGGTGTAGTGCAGGGGTGGACCAATCAACTTTTTTTTTTTTAGGCCGTTTCAACTTCTGAATTTTTTGTAGACGAATTGGCCAATACTGAAAGATCAGGGGATGCGGATGTTAACTACTTGGACACAAAAACACAAAAGGTGATATGAAATTGCCCTATTAATGCGACAGTAACGGTTGCAACCAACCTAAAGTCTTATATCCCTCAAAGCTCAACAAATCCTACTAAATGTTCTCATTCAGTGGCATGTGGCATAGTTTGGCTCAAATATTTCACATTACAGATTTTCAAAGGTTTAAATCACTGGCCAGATGGAAGAAACCCTGATCTCTGATCACTTGTTTACAAAGAAAATTGTCTGATTCCGATCTTAGAGACTGATTAAGTAGGCAACCATAAAACATAAAACTCTGATGGTTATTCAGATACAGTTATGAATAACCTGTCTAAGGCTCCACACTGACTGTTAAGTTTTGCTTCCTAATTGTGATCCTTACAATAAATCTATACATCCAGTAGGCTGTGAGGCCAGGTCTGCTGAGCTGTCTATCCTGTGGTTGCATCCGTACTGGGGGGCTTTCGTTTTCTGACCCGATCACATTACGTGTACAGTAGCAATGTAGCAATCTCCTCACGCTGCAACATTAACATGCACTGTAACAGCAGCTGGCCCACGCGGCAGACATGTCCAGTAGTCAGGCAACAGCTTGGTACAATGCTGTCAAACCCTTGCATCTCTATGTAAGGCCACAACCAATGTCATCTGTAAGAACATTTACTAATGCATGCCTCTCTACAGCTTATACACATTCACAGCCACTCATCCTGTTACAGCCATTTCACAGCTGGTCTGAACACAGATATGTTAATATGCTGGTCAGCGAGCCCTGGCCCCTGGAGAATGCTGCAGTTAAATTTAGCTGGTTCCAAAAAGATTATCTAAAAAAATCTCATCATGTATCAATGTTCCAGACCAACTGCTCCCTTTTAGCCTGCGCACACAGACTCTTGCACACAAATGTGGTTGGTGTCCAGCAGACATACATTTACACAAAGAAGCACTAAAAGTAAATCACATTATAAATTATGAAGCAGGATATGAACACTAGTTGACAAAATTAATAATGATCTCCTGTGTGATCCATAAACAGGAATGGACATTTAAACTACCACGTCTGTCATTCATACAAACATACCAGACAATCAGTCAATCACTGTCCAACAATGCTTCTGTGTGTGAGTGCAGGTTGTGGAGGGCTGTAGGGCAATAATATAACACATAATGTAGTACTAAGGCAGGTGTTTACCACCGTTCAGGCCAGTAGTGCCCTATGCCCTCTTGGTGCCATTCACCTTTGATACGGAGTTTGCAGCAGGTGGAGATGAGGGGTGTGCCTATGATAAGAGGGAGCGCATTTATGACTCTCTGTTCCTGAAGACAGGAACCAGCTCTCCCCACCATTATGACCTCCATTCCAATAAGAGCACAACCACAGACAATCCACTGAACCACACATGCTAGAGAAACTTGAGTGGCTATTAGGACCATAGCATGGCCCTCAGAGGGTCAGAGCCAGACCTGGTTAATCAACAACCACAAAGCTAAGAGAGCCAGAGAAAGAGGTTAAGTGGCCTAAGCTAAAGAACCAGGCATGCTCAATCAATAACAGAAAGCTTTGCCAAACTACAAATTGGCACTAGATTCTTTTGAGCGTCTTCCATCCCAAATAAAGCCGGGGCCTGAGCTGGAAAGAAATTATTGAGTCATGAAACTGGCTTCCAGCTGGACCTGGCAAAGAAGTGGGGGGGAGACTGGGGTGATGAATAACTGGGTTTGGGTCAGCACTGGCCTAGGGTTCACTGGCCATTCCTCAGAGGAAGAGGAGAAATCAATGGCGTCCACCACTGACGGGAGTAAGTGGGTCATACATCAGGGGTCCAGGGGTCCAGCGCTGCTTAGCAAGCGCCAGCCAGGCAGCCAGTCATGCTGGAGCACAGCCGGTAGTGACAGGCAGCAGAGAGGAAATGCCCCAGCTAGGGCACGCTCAATATGTGGCCCTTTCCAGCTCAGCACACATGGCTCGAAAGCCCAGTCGTGTCCTGTGTGCTCTCTTGCTCCAGCCTCCAACCTCCGCCTGACAGTTTTTAAAAGACTTTAAATGCTCACAGTAAAACAGTTCCACCTCGGGCACTTGTGAAACGTGATTTTTACAAAGTAACTTTTTTGCGTCCCTCCTATACTTCTTCCACTTTTCATTCACTGTCGGGGATCCACAGGTTACTACCCTTATCAGAACTAGGCTTTCATTTTCTTTTTTGCGTATTGTTTTTCTTCTCCAGAAGTTCTCCAAGGTAAGGCAAGATGACAGAGCCCTGGCTACAAGGCCAGCTAACCGGTCTAAACTGGTTCTGGCATGGAGGGGGGGTGCTGGCAACGAGAAGTGTAGTGTCGTTTTTTGCCTTTAGCCAAAAAGGAGCCGTTGATGTATCGTCAGCAGGTACAGTAGAAGAAAGAGAAGGAGAAGGGGTGACAGCGGAAAAGAGAGAACAGGTACAGATGAAAATTGATAAAAATAAACAAAAACAACAAAAAAGTGGAGGCAGAGAATGACAGAAAGTGAGAAAGAGAGAGAAGCGGAAGAGAGATTGAAAGGGCTAGAAAGAGCACAGGCTATGACACTGTCTCATCAAATGTCTGGACTTCAGCCAAGTTCATCTGTTAATGGACAACCACCGTAAGGCCCCACCCCTCCCCCTCCAACCGACACACTCCTCTTCCTCCTCTCCCCTCCCCTCCTTCCTTCTTACTCTCCAACTCACCCAAACACTCTCTCTTTCTCTCTCCCTTCGTTTCTCCCATGAAAAAAAGCTAGACATAGATTATTCCTGTGCCTTTCCCTTTCTATTCAAGATAAACAAAGTGCTTCAGGTTCAGGGCACACCCTGGGACCCCTGACAAAGCAATCTATCATCCTGTCTGGCTGAGCCAGTCTGACCACACTGAGCCTGAGGAGACTAATGGGACCGCTGGACAATTTTGCCTTTGTGTGGCTGCCCCCTCTGCTCCAGCGCCCCCATTTCAATGGCCCTTCACAGACACAGATGTGCTTGACCAGTCCCTCTGAGGTCTGGATATATCCCTCGTCTCTCTCTCTCTCTCTCTCTCTCTCTCTCTCTCTCTGTCTCGGCCCACACCACCAAATTTATGATGAAGGAGTAAGAAAAGGATAGAAAGAAGAAAAAGCAAAGAAAGAAAAGGGAGAAAAAAGAAAGAACAGAGACAGAGAGAGAAAGAGCGGTTACCATCAGCCCCAGACGTGTTGAGACACATGCAGCTTCTGGATCTTCCCAGAGAATGACATGCAACGGAGAGAATGAAACTTAAGTGTGGGGGGAAAAAAGGTTGAAAGAACAAGGGAATGAGAGAGTGCATGAGGCGGGAGAGGATGCCAGAGGAAGCTTTAAAGTGTATTTTAGTTGCTTACGGGGATTTAAGAAGCGAGGGTTGTTTTTCATTGACTGCAACTTATTTTTTGTTTCACCTGGCAACCAATGATGGCATTGCAGGTTCCTTCCTTGGTTCTGCTCAGTAACGTACTTCTGTGGAACACACTCTCTGTTCTTATAAATGCTTATTAAATTGATTGGCAAGATTTCAAAAAAAGGTCAGGGCTTTCTCTAAACGGTCGTGCTCACAACGGGACGCACCGGTGCTGAGTACTGTTACTGGCCCCTGTCAACAAGCAGAGGCTGACATGGCACTGGGCCTATTGTTCCGGCAGCTATCTGATACTGAACAAGGATTCGGGCAGAAAAAACATAAAGCACTTCTTGTACTTTAAACAACAACATAAAGCGTCCTCCAGACTGGCAGTGTGTGTTCTGAGAGTTGAAGGGAAGAATGTGCGGAACAAGTTTGTACCGTCTCTCTGTGTGTGAGTGTGTGTGCCTGTGTGTGTGCACTCTCTAAGCTCAGGGAACAGGCTGGAAGCAGCAGCGTCCTTTGGGGATAGGTTCCTGTTCAGAGCACAAACAGACACGGTTCACAACCCACCGCTGTGAAACAAACAGTCCGGAGCCTTCGCCAGGATCTAAACCTGTCTCTCTCTCACACACACACACACACACACACACACGCTACGATCTACAGCTACAACTGTGTGCAGTCCAGGACTCTGAGCAGGACGTGCCACTCACAAAACAAACAGCTTTTACCCAGAGCCGCAAGGCTCTTCAATCTCCACGGCTATGTTAACCCACCTGCACTGTTAAAAATAAAGGAGCCGAAAGGGTGCTGCCGGAGAAGAACTGTTTATGTTCCATAAAGCTGTTCCAAATGGTGGTTCTTTAAAGAACACTTGCTGTTAATGAGACGTGTGAGCAGGAAGAACCTTTTTAAAGTTTAAAGAATCTTCCATGGTGTATATGCCTCAAACTACTTTGTATACTTTTCATTAATATTATCATTAATAAGTCAAGCCAAATGTGTCAAAAGTCTAAATTGTCAAAAGTGATGATACAGCTTGTAATTAAACACAATATTTATTATATAACTATGCCATCGATTATATATATAACGTGTATTAAATGAACAGCAATATAACAATAATAATTAGACTTCTAAGGGATTTGAAAATGAACATGCAAAGATCAAGAACAATGGAGAAGAAAGACTAAAAGAATGAATGAGACAGATATAAGGAGACTAATAAGAGGTAACCAGACAGGGCAAGAAAAAGGGTTAAAAGTTAGAAGGACAAAGCAGAGAGCCAGACAGAGAGACAAGGAGAGAAAGAGAAAGAAAGAGAGAGACAGAGAGGGGGGTGGGGAAGAGAGAGAGAGAATGATCTATTTTCTAGTCAACTAATCAGGGTGCATGGAGGGCTAATCAGGCTGTAATACAGTGATCAGCAGTGTAGAGTAGTAGAGCCTGGACAGAACCTTGTCCTCTCTCTCCCTCAGACCACTAAACCTCCTGCGTTATTTCACTGTTTCTTTACCCATTTTGGAACGATAAATTATCCATTAGATTTCATCATATCTTACTAAGGCAATTACATCAAGAAAATGATAGCGTGTGTGGAATCAATTATGCATGCCCTTGGCCGAAGACCAGAGGGCCGGGAAGTCGAAGAGGGCAGATCCACTCAGCAGACACGTGTACACACACACACACGGATATATATAATACACATCTAAACACACACGCATATTCACACACTTACACATAATAAGAAACCTACACCTCTACAAACCAGACAAATATACACAGGCATAGGACCCCACAACACACACACACACTCGCACACAAATAAAAAAAGACCCTGGATCTCACAGATGTGCCCCATCAGTTCATCTTACTGCCTAAAAAGTTCATGCACTTAATAATTTATTTGTGTTCTGGATACGGTTTCCCAGCTGAATATTAACAACTTTGAAGCGTGCTCACAGCCAGGGTAGGGCTAAAAGAGTCCTGAGGAAACAGTGCCTGCTGGGTCCCCCTGGCCCAGGCACTCACCCCCCCAACCCCCCCACACACACATACCCCCTCCGCTTCCCCTCCCTCCGTCTCTCCCGCCCTCCGCCAACGTGTCCATTAGAGAAACGTACTGCGCTCCACCGCGCCATACACAACTTATTTTTTCCCCTGATTAAAAATTCCTTTTCATCACAATGTAGGTTTCAGCACTCCCTTGAAGCACTTCACAGAAAGCTGGTAAGGAGAAAGGAGAGAGAGAGAGAAAGAGGGAGAGAGAGAGAGAGAGAGAGAGAGAGAGAGAGAGAGAGAGAGAGAGAGAGAGAGAGAAACAATGAAATACACTGCGAAAAATATAAAAGGGAAAAATTACCCCCTTGAGTTTTTGTTTTGTTTGGATGTTTTTTTTTTATATTTTTTTACTGTTTTGTTTGGTTGAAGTTTCTTTCTTTTTCATTTTTGGGAGCTCATTACAGAATATGCAGGAATTAATTTGATTGACATCTTTGTTTTTGTTTTGTCTTTTTTCCCCCTTTGGTCCTATTGCATATGGAAGTTATTGTCTTCTGGGAACTGCACAGCCAGATACATAGCAAGGCATGTGGGGGTATGCGTGCATGTGTGTGTGAATGTGTGTGGGGGTCCGGTGGAGCAACTGCGTTTTTTTTTCAGAAGTTATAGCCATATGCTTATATGCATAGAGTGACACTGAAGAATAAATGAATTCTGCTTTTTTAAGTCTCGCTAAGTTAACAGAGACTAATCACTTGCAAAATGGCACAAAAGATTAAAAGCATAGCAATGCTGTGGGAGTGTGTGTGTGTGTGTGTGTGTGGAGGCTGGTCAACATCTGCTTCCACATAGAAGTGGGAGGGTACATAAAGGTCTGGCTGTCTGCTGAGCTTTACACATAGCCAACCCCCAGCCATGGAGAATGTAGAATGTAGAACCTGGTGTTGTAGTAGGAAAGGCTAGAGGAGAGAGCTCTAGTGTGTTTCTGTGTGTGTGTGAGTGTGTGTTGCCGTGCTGAGGCTGATCAGCAGTGATTAACTGCAGCACCGTATGCAAAGCGCATTAATGAAGGGGTGCAGAGTCATCATGTAAATTAAATATGTCAAATCTCCTGGTGAACTTTCAATCTTCACACGCAAAATGCTGCTTTCATTTACATTCTTCATTTTTTTGCAGAAAAAAAAAATGCAGACCGTATAAGCAATTTCCACCTTTTCTCTTTTTTGTAGTATCCCCTCCCCTGTGTAAGGGCACACACACATACACGCACATGAGCGCACACACACACTGCTCCCTGCAGAAGGTCTGACAGGCCGTGCTGATGTGTTCGGAATGCACATGGTAATAGGCCAATCAAAAATGCAAAACAATTGGCAATTACTGAGAGGATCTAATGGTCATTAGAATTTACAACTAGGTAATGAACTAAAGTCTGCCCATACCATGCATATTCATAAAGCAATTTAGGCTTTGAAGATTAAAGAAGTGCTTAAAATTCAAATGAGCCTGAGCAAATTATCAGTAAGATTCAGTCAGGAAGTAGGGGCTTTATGTGTATGTATGTGAGTGTGTGCTTGCACATGCGTGTGTGTGTGTGTGAAAGAGAGAGAGAAAACGAGAGACTGTGTGTGTGTGTGTGTGTGTGTGTGTGTGAATACAGACATGTACTCACATTTGTCTCTGTGTTTTTAAGTGCATGTTGCACCATTTTCCTCAAGTTTTGTTAACAGGAAAACAGCAATCACCAACGTTAGTGCGTTACTGTGTGTGTGCGCGCACATGTGTGTGTGTGTGTGTTTTCTTCAGTGCAATAGTTCTCAGTCTCAATGGTTCTCACTCCAGACTCCATGCAAAGCCAGGCTTTATCCACCTTACTTAGAGTTCCCCTCTTATCGTCTCAACTCTTTCAGAACAGAGAACTGGTATTTCATTAACACTGCTCATTCCCAGCACTTAGATAATGTCATCATGAATGATAATCAGAAAATTATTCAATAATCTTCTGTACAATAGTGCACATGCAAAAAAACTGCCAGCTGTAGCAGTGATGGAGGTAGTAGGTATAGCAGAAGCAGAATGAGAGGGACATGTTGCAATATGTCAAACTGAAAATTGTGCCGATGCTAATTAAATTAATAATGATGCTTTTAATAACCAGTTTACATTAACTGGACAAAATTGAACAGCAGTCCATTTCTATGAAGAAAATCTGATCATTCCATTCGAATGGAACAAAAAATAGGACTAAATGTTTCTTTACAAAATCTCTGTATACTGATTTAAGGTATTCATTTTAATTTAGAAGTTAATGACAGTTTATTATTTTGGAAGTGGCAGCATCTGCAGTGGTAACATTGATAGTGCCAAGAGAATTTGTATTAGTATTCTAGTTAGAATAAGCAGGACTCGTCATAGATTTTAGAAATGCCACAACATGATAGAACAAAGCAACGAAACCCCAGACAAGATTCTCTTTACAGACTGGGAAAACAACTTCTATAAAGCGCAGTACAATGTCACTGAACACAAAAAAATCATGGATTATGTTAAAAAATAAAAACGTAATTAAATTGCCTTCAACCTTCAACAGGGTCCGGCCTGTTTCATTATATGATCATCTAAAAATAAAGCAATTAACTTATTGGTGAGGGGGGAAGGACAGGCATTCCTGAGCTGGGTGAGAGGCCATGACCCTCACAGGCCCAACCAGTTCAGTGCAGGATTAGACTTCTGCTCTAATAAGGCTTGTGAACATAGAAACAGACACAAAGCAGTAACTACTCTGAACATACAGCATACACATATGCTCCTGAACTTATTCTAAAGGTATGTGTATGCTGCATGTCAGCCAACTGTAAAAGTAGCATCACATAGGTGAGCTTCTAAAGCTTTGCATGACATATACGTAGCGGATGTTTTGAAAGGAGACATCAGTTTGCGTGCCTTTGATGCTGATGTAGAACATCACGGGACACTGTGTAAATATGCAATGAAACATGAAAAAAAATTAAATTTATTAAAAAAAGCTCATTTTCTCTCATTGTCATAATTCTTTTTCAAAAGTACAAGATCCTTTTTTCTTCTGCAGCTTTTCAGTCGACACGCTGCCTCTGTTTACCTCCACTACTGAAGCCACAACACAGACACACCATGAATATGTACTTACACACACACACACACACACACACACGCACACACTGAAATCCGCTAAAACTAGGCAAGTGCCCAATACTAACATCAGCAGGCAATCAACCAGTTCACACACAAATAGAAACACACACACACATTTCAGCCTTGGCACACACTCTTTTAAACAGGCACATGTGTGAGGGGTGTGTCATAGACTTGAGTGGAGTGAGACTCAGGCTCTTTAGCCTGAGCATTGGGTGGAATCAGTCCAGATACACTGACAGGCCATAACACTCCAGTCTCCATTTAATCTGAACTATGTAACTGGCTGACTGTAAGCAGGTAGCCAGCGTCCCGTCTTTATTTCTGTCGAGTACTACAGAGAGAGGGCCTATTGAGAGAAATAGAGCCGGAAGAAGAGGAGAGAAAGAAGGAAAAAAAGCACGGCCCTGAAGGTGTCTTCAGAGACTCAACTTCTGCCATTTGTAACCATTATAGCCTAGATGAATTGATCGCATTGAGCGTCTTGGCTGGCAGTAGCTGAAAGTGAGTGGCACTGCTGGTCAAGGTGACCTCACACACTCAGTGCAGCTTCATCTGCCCTTTGAAACCAGAGAAAGAGAGAGACAGAGAGAAGAAAAAGAGGAAAATAAAGAATAGATGGACAAACACATGCATACACAGTCTAAGCTGTGACAGTCCATGTTTCTGCAAGCTAGCTCCTGCCACAAAATGAAACCGACGTAATCAAATGCATGTGTGTGTGTCTGTGTGCGTGTGTGTGTACAGTAAAACAGTAAAGGTAAACACAGTAGTAAAAGCTGGCCTCACTGTAGCCCACCCTAGGCCGCCAGTCCGGGTCTGTGCCAACTCTTCTCTGGCAGCGTCCACTGAGGGATGTCCTGTTGCAACTCTGCCAACTCACGTAGCCTTTCATGTTGTACCGCGTCCCACCCGACACATGCACTCACAGACACAAACACACATGCGCATACACACTCCTACAGATGCACTGTTCTCAGTAACCACAAACAAATGTACAGACACACACAAGCACACTCGCGCAGACACAGATGTAGCATGGTAATTCTATACCGTTCCCCCGGTGTTTCCAAAAGCCCACTCTGTAATCCACTGAGATTTATAAATACACTTTGTAGTGCATAAATATTTTTATGGACTCATTCTCTAAAACATCTGACATAATTTGAGAGCTACACTATGATGGAACCTGGTGGGTCTACACAAATCCATCCACATGCACACGAACATGTGAGCAGGCTAAGCCACATGCACAAGGACACATACACCGCAGCTGGACAAAAACACACCAAGTCTTTTCACTTTATAAAGAAAAAGATATTCTGTCATTACCTGCACTAACCAGGTATTGCCTTTTTATTAATAGAAAGCAGAAACTCAGGTCTCAGGTCTTGGTTAGAAAATAGGGGTCTCTTATTTCATCAGAATTATTTTAAATAGCACTGAACCAGCAAGGCTTGGAGGGGGAATGCGCTACATGCATGTTCTGGTGATGCAAGAGGAACAGAGGGTACTAGAGACAAGCTTTTCTCGTCTCATTACGGAGAAGCCGCCATTGTCCTTGGGTGGGAGGGTCTCGGGGAAGAAGCGTCACTGGGTGGTGAGAGAGAGAGGGTGGCACTGTGCCAGGCAGTGCCCGTCTGGCTGCTAAATACCTTTGTTTCCTGCAATCGGGCTTTCGCCACAAAACCAGGTGACGAGAACAAATATACGCTTTCGGGGTTCAAAGACGAAACAGGATCTCTCCACTCCTGTGATTTATTCATTTTCCTATAAAATGAATTATTATTACATATGATCAGAAAATAAGGTGTCTTTTTATTGTAGGAGGGCTCCAAAGGGGCATCACCGTTTTCTTTCTTTGTGCTAAGGTGGTACAAAAATACACAAGCCCACAAATGTGCGTGTGCCATGGTTCATTGAATGAAAATAGCAAATGAACGAAGCCCGTGCACCCTTCACACTACACAGCTGACTGGATCATGCAAATCATTGCTGAGGATGCTGGATATCAAAATGCATCTGTGAGTGTTGCTCAGAGTGAGATCCACCCAAACAGCCTACTGGAGTAGAGAATTAAACCTTATCATCTAGTATTATTAAACATCATCCCAGAGGATAGTGTTATGCATCACTCTCTCTCTCTCTCTCTCTCTCTCTCTCACACACACACACATACACACACACACACACACACACACACACACACACATACACTCTTGTCTTTCAATATATTTAAAACACTCAAGCACAAATAGCACACACTTGCAGGTTCATGCTGAGTTTACACAACCACACACACACACACACACACAAACAGATACACATACACACAAACATACATAATAGCAAGGTCTGAAGCCTCAGTTTCTTTAGACAGGAGGACAGGACTCTTAGAGCCCGAGTCTGTGAAGCAATCATGCCAGTGAAAAGAAATAAAATCTCGCATTCTTTGGAAAATTAGAGGGGAGCTTCCATTTCAATGCATATTCATAAAGAGCACCTTTGCAGGCACTGCACACCATCGCGGCTTGGCGAAGACATGTTTCTTTGTCATGCGGCGAGCCACTTCCTGATAATTCATTTTCCTGATAGTGGGGGGGGAAAAAAGACATGCTGGAAGATGTGGTGTATGGGCGGCTGTGTGTATTCCGAGGTGAAAGCACTGTATACATGCATGCACACACATGCGCATACTTCTCTCCAAAAATAAAAGGATTTTTCACTCTTGTAATGCCAAGACAACTCTGTACCCGCACACACACACACACACACACATTTCCACATCAAGTGCCTCTACAACAAGTACATCCTTACCCATTTATCATGTCTGTCGTCACAATGCTGCCATACACACATACGCACGCACATCCACATGCAATGGCAGAGAGGGACAGAGAGATCTGAGTGAGTGTTGTAGATTGCATTCATTGTGAAAGGTACTATGTTCAAGCCCAAAAGCAACTACACAGGCTTCCACTTAATATGGTTTTTGCCAAGCTTCTCTCTTGAATCTGAAGATTTCTGGTTTGATGATAATTACGATTATGACAGAAGATCACGTGTGAAACAGCAGGTGATTCCAAAAGGAATGACAAAACTAGACATTACAGAATAAAGGGGAGGAAAAATGCTCATATTGCAGGGGTCTTTGTTAAACCACTCATCCAGGTCACATTTTGGCACAGAAAATTGCTGGCAGCTCATATGCCAGGCAATCGCACACAGTGTAATTGATTCAATATTAATTGGATGCCCCTGATTTACACTGACGGCTAAAGCCGTATGAAGAAAGGAAAAGAGAGAGAGAGAGAGAGAGAGAGAAAGAGAGAGAGAGAGAGAGAGAGAGAGAGAGAGAGAGAGAAAGAGAGAGAGAGAGAGAGAGAGAGAGAGAGAGAGAGAGAGAGAGAAAACTGGAAGCGCTGAAAGCCAGCCTAGCAAAGACCATTTAAAAAACAATTATCTGCATTGAGGTCCATTCTGCATGGCTGCTGCGTGCGTCTGAACTAATCGGTTGATCTATTGCAGAGCAGTCATAATTTCTAAAGCGACACCATGGCAGGAGGCAGTCTTGAAAACTGCCTGTTAAAAAACTTCACCACTCCAAATGGCCACATATTCTGAGCCAAAGTAAATTCAATCTGTCATGTAGACATATTTTTGGATAATATGTCTCAAAACAGGAGACTGCAGGATGTTATTTGCATAACTGTTGCATTTCATCAACTCTTGGTTTGTGCATTCAAGAAAAGAAGAAATGATTCCAAAAGCACAAACGTCTGACTTTTCCAATAAACAAATAATTAATAAAAAAAGTAAAAACACTTCCTGATTTTTGACAACCTGCCTTCATTTTTATCTCCTCCACTGAATCTCAGAAATAAATAAATCAACACATTTAAGAATTAATAAAATATAATAGTACAGTTTAACAAGACTGAAACTGGCATAGAAGAGAAGAGAAGAGAAGAGAAGAGAAGAGAAGAGAAGAGAAGAGAAGAGAAGAGAAGAGAAGAGAAGAGAAGAGAAGAGAAGAGAAGATGGCTGCAGAGTCGATTAGCCTTGTGCTTTCTGGCTGGGCCCCCCAACCAGGATACATGGCCTATTTGGGGCAGTGCATGCACACGCACACACCCCTCTCTACTGCCCCTTTTCAGAGTCCATTCCTCTGTGACAGGTACTGCCTTTCGTCTCACTGAGCTGCTCTATATGGAAATTGTGATGTTACATCACACATGCAGCACTCCATATTTGGTGGTTTGAACAACACTCTGAACCTGGACAGCTATATGTCTGACTGACTTTATTTCAGGAATACTACTACTGATATAAAACAGAATAATAATATTCATGTTTATTACTAATAAATAAATTTTAATAATAATAATATTTCCAGTCTCCGGAAAGCCTCTAAGCCAACCTTTTTTTTGCCTTATTATCATTATTTATATATATATATTTTTTTTTTTTCTTCTCTATGTGCATACTTTTAGTTTGCTAATTCATTGTAACCTACAGTCTAAGCTAACCTTATATAAACTATCAGCAATAGGGCTAATTAATAACTCTTTTGAACAGTCCTGGCAGCACATTCAATAACACACAGAGAAGCTGTTAAAGCCTTTACCACAAAGCTGTTTTAAAACATAAGAAGCACACATAATACCAGTGACCCAACGCTATCAGCTGAACCCTGTTACATTATGATGTAAATGAGTTTAATAACCCAGTTTAGCGTCTGACAGAAACAAGAGACGTGTGCACGATAGCTTGCACGCATAAAGGGGCTGTATAATTTGTGCTGAAATGGCATCAACATCTTTAAAACAAAGGGGTTAACTAGACTTAGCTGACCCTGCTTACCACACTTATCCATTAAAACCTAAATCAATCAAATGTATGCGCTGGCTACAGGAACCACAGCAGACCACATGCACCATATGACTATTCACAGCACCTGGGCCTTTTTAGTTCCTTGAGATTCACTGACTCGATAACGTAAAAGAGTGAATAGAAATGGTCCTATGATAGAACGGCGTACCCAATAATTAGCCTTCAATGAGGGCGAGGCCCAGATGACTGTAGATGGGACTGACTGGGCCTAAGGCGCTTCCCGGAACCTGATCCTTGAAGCAGACCAGAGAATGGCCCAAAGTGAGGCCAGGGCAGAAAAACAGGCTGGAGAGACTCACTCACACTTTTTCTTCTCTCAACAAACGCTCTCTGTAAATCACCTCCAGCAGCCTCACACTCACACACATACTCACTCATATAGCCTCCAAGATCACATCTCTAATGTTACACGAAGAACAATAATGGCTTACTTCACTAAAGCTAGCTACTCAGGGCACAGGGAGACTTATGACTACCTTGGGTCACATTTTAACACGATGGATTCCAGACATTTCTTTTTTAAGGTTGTTTACAATCAAAGTGATAAACTGTCTTGTTTGGTTCTTTGTTTCCGTTGCAGTATTTCATGTTTTCCCATGCCTTATTTAGTGCAGGAAGTCAACCGCTAAAACTCATTCTAATTAAAATACGCAAAAGCTAAAACAAATAATTAGTGGTGTTAGGATTCCTTAAATAAGCGACTGTCCCCTAACATCCAAAAATAAACGAACGGCCTTCCATTTCCTTTCCACGTTTTTTTATTTTTTTTATTTTGGTCAGAAAGTGAAAATGTGCAGGCATACATTTACACGGATAAGATGTGGCCGTGTAAAAACCACAGTGAAATCAAGATGCATCTGTGGAAACCACATGAGAGAGCATGAGCAGTGCAGAAAGGCATTTCCCACGGGCCTGTGGACACACACTGAGAGGATGGCCTCTCCTGTCACACCACGATCTCCTCCAACCAGCCCTCCAGCGCCCAAACTACCCCGTCTTTCTCTCGTTGCCTAATTTTCTTGGCGTGGATGTGCCGTCCCCCTGACACACCCTCGGTGCTCTACTTTGGTTGATCACAAAATGGCAACTTAAAGTCAAGGCTAGATGGGCCTCTTCACCACTGGACTGGATCTGATTACTATGGAAAACAGCACCACTTTGTTAAACCAGAATGAGAACCAGGGAAATACCTGGGCAAGGTTAACTGTTTAACTGCTGAGCAAGTCCAAAGATATCTGACAGACCGGAGGTAAAATGCTACACTCGCTCACGTGCCAAGACAAGCATACATGTCTGAGACACATGATGTATATGGTAAGACTGAGTTTAATTAACAAAATCCCACCCAGTCAAAGTGAGAGAGAGAGCCAGGCTGATTCCAGAATGCGATGAGCTCTAGACAATAAATCAGAACAAAGAATGTTTTTTTTTTCCCTTCATCTTCAAGCTCTAACAGAGCCACGCAATGATATGATATATAAGCCCCCAATCCTCCAACCCCACAGCTCGTAAATATTCAACACTCTGATATGTGTCTCCAGAGTTGTGGATGAGAAACCCCACGGAGAGAGAACATGTGTGTGCGATATGTGGCCTACACATCCAATCAATTCCTCAGCGTAAAGAGTGTGCATCACAGACATCCTGAGCACACACACACACCCACCTACCCACCCACATACACACGACATGCGACCCAAGGACACAAAATCACCCCCCATTCATTTACTGCCTTTCCAATGACAGTCATCCCATTCGGAATATGCTTCTGAGCGATGTTTACCTGTAATGTTCTCCTGTTTAGGACAGATTCCTCGAGACGATGTTGACAAGCAGTCATCATCCTCCGGTGTGACCTGGACGCCCACCTCTACAGGGTTGGAGGCTCTCCTCAGCTCACCATGTGTAGGTGAAGGGGGTTTATCCACTGCCTTGTCCATGCACAGGGTGCCATTGCATTGCTTCCGTTTGTGCTCAATAAAAATCAGGATATCCCCCAGAGGGAAGTTCATCTGACACTGGCCGCAAGTAAGCAGGTCCTGGTCCCCTTCCGGAGCAACCTGTACCAGCCCTTGCTGTTCCTGCCTCTCCTCTGAGACCACAGACGACAGGGGCTCGGCTGCTTGCGGGAAGCAACGGCGTGTGAGACATAAGGAACGAGAGAGAGAGATGCAGGGACAGAGAGAAAATTAGCGATTAGTGGTGTTAAGATGAACACGATTTGACAGAGAATTCATATCCAGCAAATGTTACAGATTATTGTTATCTTCACACAGGAATTTCCCTGCAATGATTATTGGACACAATTAGCTCATTAACTTGAGCCATTTTTTAATTTCCCCTTCATATTCATTCTGCTGCATAGAACCAAGTATTATGACATCACTGAAATGCACATGGAAATGCTATTTTATTTTCTTATCAAATTAAAAGTGATTTGCTGTGCTCCGGTTAAGAGAGAAAGATTTGCATCAATGAACAAATATTACAGTGGACAGAATATTTCAATTTCAAGGCAAAATATGATAACTTTTTTTTTTATAGCTGTCCCTACTAACACTGATTTAGCACTAGTACAGTGCAGTGTTCATGGCTTGCCTTTCTTTCTGCTCCAAGCAGTTTTTTTTTTTTTCAGCGCACATGTGAAGTAAAACCCATTTGGACGTGGTTAACACATCTGTAGGCTAAGAACCAAAGATATGCAAACCAAAGCAAGATCATTCGCAATACTCTTATTTCCTTCATAACCACTTTCCCAACTGACTCCAGCAGAACGCCTCACACGCCATCAGCGACTGCACTTTTTTTTTTTCAGTCGTGCTAAAGTTTCCTCCGGCAGGAGAAAGGGGTAACACAGGAGGATGCTACCAAAGTGGAGGAGAAGAGCAGCGTTTTAAGAAGTGTTTGCACAACGGTTTCTGCGAGTTTCCCAGCACGAAAGCATCCTGACCTTCTTTGCTAAGCAGCCAATCTCATACTTTAATGGACTTAAAACCGCAGAGGATCAAAAAATAGATTCTCATTTTAGTTAGTGAAGACTGATAAAGGCAGATTTTGGTTTCGTCGCCCTGTTTTTTTTTTCCTTCGGAAGGTGTTGAGCCCTTGCTCTTGAGAATGAGGCTAAATGATTTTAGCTTGTGCTGAAGCTCATACTGAGCACCCAGACGCTCGCCACATGTGCGCCTGATCGCGGACAAAACGATAGCACGGACTGAAAAGCCGCCTGGTCCGTAGCCTACTTCTTTAAACGCTGGCTCTTTCCGGAGAGCAGCGGGGTGGGGGGCGGGGGTCGTTGCAAGAACCTGCGTTTTTTACCTGCGTGGACTAGCACATTTAACTCTGGCGGCTCGTTTTGATAAAGAACTCAAACGATTAAGAAACGTTAAGTCTGAGGCTGTTTTGGGTGCCTTTTCGTTATGATGCTCAATTCCTTCTCCCGGTTAATAGTCTAACAGCAGTTCTCTTTTCAGTGTTTGAGGCTGATTCATTCACATGCAAATCTATGAATGCTGCTGGACTTATTGTCAGCGTATAACTGATCCCTACAATGCAGACGTACAGAGTTGAATAAATATGTTAATAACAAAAATGTTTATTAAATAGGTTTACTGTTGGCTGTCATACATTTATAAAGGTATAGCCGGCTTACCTTTTTTTGCTATAGATCAAAGACAGCTAAAGTTGAAGTGTTTAGAACAGGACCGTTCCAATTTGTCTAAATAAAATTAAACATAGCGGAATCTGCTGTATAATGGTCTGAACACACACTTAAACAAAGTTCTGCAATTTAGCCTGAAGTGCTATTATTTAAGATTTAAGCTTTTATGAAATTTTAAAAATATGACCATTAAAAACTGAGTACACACACACATATATATACATACATATATATGTATGTATAAAGGCTTCAAACACGTCGCCGCTCGCAATAGTGAGAGCAAATGAATGAACAGATAAACAACAGTTCATAATTCTTGTTAGTGAGTTCTCAGTGTTCTCTGTATTAAACCGTTCAGCGCTGCAATGGTGTTTAACTGGCAGCCGAAAGCTACCTCCTCAGCGCCGGTGTGATCTAGTTGTTAAGTTTACCTACGCATACGTGTATCTCCTCACATGATTAACCTACTTCTTAAAATTTCACCTGCAAATCGCTAAACAGCGCACGTGGTTCCGGGTGTGAAATGGGCTGTAGGTCTGCATAGCGAGTTTCCACCTCTTCCAAACCTATCCTATCGTCAAATATGTAGATAGAGGTGGCGGTAAAATCGATCAGGTTCAAGTTCATTTCCAGTTTCTGATCGTAGTCTGCCTCCTAGCGACGGCTGAGAAAGAAAGAGAGAGGGAGAAAGACTGGCGTGCGACCTGGAGACGGCACTGAAACCCAACAGCCTGTGTGTATGTGTATGTGTGGGGGGAAACCCAATAATGTTACACGATACGTTACAACGTTACAACAACGTGGGATTTGTGTCAAGCATGTTTATCACGTAAAAGCTCGGTGTCGTTGGAAGAAAACGAGACAGGAGAGCAACAATAATGCTGTGGTTTTGTATAGGATAATCGCCATATTCCCGAGCCTTGCTTATGGGGCTATAAAATATGAAATAGGCCCACTCTAAATAACGACGCAGTTCTCGACGAGCCTGTGCGGACACTTTTCTTCGGAGTCTGTTCATACAGACGTTTTGCCATTTCTTGTTTTCCATTTTAAGCTGCTCGGACGAGCATCTGTCTGAAAAGTTAACATTACAGTGTCCTGCTGGTGTATGTGTGGCTCAACGCCATGCACGACTAATTACACGCAAACTGAAATTCTGCACATACAGTAATAAGTGATAGAAAGAGGAGAAAAGGAGGACGCTGGCGCTCTAGCCGTGTTCCTGTTGCTCCTGGCGAAAGCTCGGCATCAGCTCCAGTAGGCTACTACAGCCGGCTTCGTGCTTTCTCACTGAAAGCTGCAGCAAGTTATTAAAACACTGCTGTTTGGCTTCAGGTTCGAGTTTGTAAGATCAGTTTCAATGCGCGATGGTGGTCTCCGCTGCAGCGCTGCTGCCGGTGGGTAGTACCGCGCACGCCGCGCTTGTAAACAGTCGGACACGAGATTTTTCCCTTCCCAATCAAAATCCACTTCCACTTTTTGAAAATCGTCCAGAAATAGTACGAGAGGGGGGAAATCCTGCCCAGATTCGCTCGCAGCCGACTGCTACGGTTTACTCCACAACACAGCGCTGACAGCCAGAGCTGGAGCATACCTACCACAGTCCGGTACCTTAACGGGTCTTAGGTGGCCAGAGAGGCGGACGAGGGGCACGGAAGCCAGCGCACGTGCTTACGGAGGAAATCGCGCTCTAAACTTCTTCGAAATTTCAGCGTGCGGTATGTGGACGACAGCAAAAACAAAAAACTTTCTCTCGATCGACTTTCAGCAGACGAAGGTACGATTCACGAACGGCAAGACTCGCCACGCTCCTTAGAGTGAAGTCCACTTGACCACGGTCTCCGCTGTCCACTGTCCAGTGTGCCTCGCTCCTCGATAGCCGCTTTCCCCCCTCTTTACGGCACGTTACACACCGAGAGCGACAAAAGGTGAGGGAAAGGAGGACACAACACACACATGCTTTACTTACGCGAGAAATCCCGTTTGCTTAAGTGCTGGGGTTTGCCTTGCTTGCGGCGAGACATGGTGGTTGGTGGTGGCTTTCAGCTCGGTTCACATCGGGAGAGCCGGGTTAGAAGGGAGACTCCAGAGAAAATATCTTCATCAATGCCTTTGACATCCAAAATAAATTAGAAATAATAGAAAGATGGCGCTGGGAAGATGGATTGTGGGATAGCCGTCATGGCTTTTTTGAAAAGAGAGAGAGAGAGAGATGAAAAAATGGCAAAAGCCCCCCTGAGCTGCAAGTTCAAGTGCGGACGTGACGTCCCTGCGAACTTGAACGTCAGGAGATGGATGGACACAGACATACAAAACATGGGCAGGGCAAAGCCGGGGAGTGGGAGGAGGGAGTGGAAATAACAAAACCAATGGACACTCATTAGGGGCTGGACATGAAAAATAGACCCGAAGAAGCCAATGGACAGAAAGATCAGGGGGCCGGACAAGAGGCGAGAGAGAGAGAGAGCGAGAGAGAGAGCGAGAGAGAGAGAGAGAGAGAGAGAGAGAGAGAGAGAGAGAGAGAGAGTTTAATGAAAGCAGCGTGCTGTGTGTGAGTGTGTGTGTAGGGGGTGGACGTAGGAACACGGACCACGAAAAGCCAATGGCCATGAGATTCAGGGGGGCTGGACATTCGCTACGCGAGGGGAGGGGGAAAGGAACCTTTAATAGAAGCTGCTTCAGTGGACATTGACCAGGGCTAGCGAGTACGAACGCAGCGGCTGGAACACACGTTCAGCTCGTGCGTGGTCCAACAGAAGTGTAGAGTTCAAACGGACGCTGAGAGAGGGCGAGCCTGCGCTGAAAAACAGACGATCAGGTTGCGCGTGAACAAGACGGACTGGTTCCGCGCCATGCGCATCGGGAGGGCTCCTCATGTCCCCGAGCCTGGCCACAGAAATCCCCCCCAAAAGAGTTAAATATGTGAGGGACATCCGTCAGATAAAACTGGACTCTCACAGTTATGTGCTTTTACGCCCGATGTAGGTGGGACTTAAATACTACACAAGTGCAGCCTAGTTTTAAAACCCATACCACAGTGACGACTATATGATGGGAGCAGCCCACTACAAAGGGGGCTGGGGTTTAATAAGTTTCAGCTGTGTTCAGGTCAGGATGGCGGCGGGGAGGGGGGCTGGAGGAGGGAGGGGGTTTATGGAAGCTTTTCCACGCGGATTTCACTGGAAGATGCTTAAAACATTCTAAATAACGCCACGTAAAGAGGCATGGAGCGTGTAGGCAGCGCGCACGCGAGGCGGGAGGAAGAGAGACGCATCCTCGCCAAGTAGCTGAAGTAGGACTAGTCTTAGCAAGGCTGCGCGGCACAATCACGGGAGAGCGAGCATGCAGGCGCCAGTCCGCGGGGAAGGGGAGAAAGGCAGGAGCTGGGATGGAAAGACGAACCTGCGAGATAAGATGTGGTCAGTGAGTGACAATGTTTTACAGGCTGCGTGGTTTTGGTGTCTTTCGTTTCGAAGAAGAAGCGATCGGTGTGTTGGCGCGGGCTAGTTTGGAGCTCAGCGGCGAAGTGTCAGAAACTTTAACGAGTGGACGGAGTCGGCAGAGACATTAACACAAGCTGATGCATGAACGGGCGCCAACTCGTGAACACGTGTAATACATGCTTTAATATGTTTGATTTAATGTGTATATAGACGGGAGTTTTGCATGACGGCAGAATGTCCATTACACTGAAAAAGAGAGGGGAGGTGGGAACGGCATTTAAGTCACTGTTAGGATCCTCTGTTTCTCTGAAGTTGTACCGGTGGCAGTAATGGTGCATGCAGTAAACGAGATCAAGTTGTGAGAACCGGGAGCCTCGTGCGTTGAAAGGCGTGTTTAGAAACTGAACCGCAGCCTTTAGGAGCTTGTTGTTTGCTGGAACTTGGTTGTCAGAACTTGGTCGTATTAAACCAGCGATAATATTACATAAACGCTATGCACACAGAAAACTAGACAAGGTTTATTGCATGGAAACCCGACAGAATTCAGCAGCGTTTACACTATAAAACAGGTCGTTGCGCACTGACAATGGAGCCTGGTGGACAGGCAGGGGACCGGACCGCTCTAATACATCCACAACCGACAACTTAGTAAGACTACGGCAACTAGATCTGTGATAGAGAGATATTAGTTTTTATAGTGCGCTGTGTAGACAGGTACAGCGCTAACCTTGACCTCCACATACTCCCCACCTCTTTCCGCGTTTCCTCCTTCTTTCTCCTGCCAGCCAGCTCCTTTACGGCGGACACTGATCAAAGCAGATGAAGCGCTACGCCTCCTACGGGGACTGAGAGCATAAGGCAGACAAAGCCCTGCGCGGGAAGGAGGAAAGCTCTGCCTGTAACGGCGGAGGGACAGAGCCCGACATACACATATATCACATAGCCTACACTGGAGCGTCTGTGTCGCCTATAGCGCATCTCCAGACATGCTTCAGTCGCTTTCCGCGCGCGTTCCAGAGACGTTAATGTGTGTGTGGGGGGGTGTGAGATAGAGAGAGAGAGAAAGACTGAAAGAGTGGGGGTGCATGTGTGTGTGTGTGTGTGTGAGACCGATGACTGATCTATGTAAACAGATGCATCCAGTTTAACACTGTAGAAATGACTTGACGTGATGAACTTAAATTTGATGATCCAGTGGCGCGGCTTAGAAACACAGGCAGGTCTTCGCGGAAACTTCCTCACAGTGACCGACCGGACGCATCCTGTCCATGCTTTAGTTTAGTGCTCTTTCTCTCTCTCTCTCTCTCTCTCTCTCTCTCTCTCTCTCTCTCTCTCTCTCTCTCTGTCTCTCTGTCTCTCTCTCTCTCTCTCTCTCTCTCTCCTTTGTGCGCATCTCTTAATCTCTTAAACCACTTTCTGTTTTCTCATCCTGTTTCTTATGATGTAGTTGCTTTTTCCTTTTTCTGCACTTCTCTTTCGCCATGAAAAAGAAAACGTCTTAATCGCAAATGAAAGTATGTAAAATCACAGCCACATTTCCACCCAAGTTCCCTGGTTTTCATGTAGCCCAAATGAGTTTGAGCCACCGACTTCGCCTCCGTATGTTTCATTTCCCAGTGATTTCCATGCGGTCGGAAACGATTTGAAGTGGCGTGTCCCAGAGGAGATTGCTTCACATGTGACAAAAATAATTCTTTTCACAACTGATCTCCCAGCATGTCACTGTGTCTTTCAGATACAGCCCAGAAACGCGAGCGAAGCGAAGCACGCGGACAGGCTACTTAGAATATGAAGCTCCCTAGTTATCCAGCTTCGAAGGCTACTGTTTATAGGTGTGTAAATGGTTGGCCGGATGGCTTTTTGAAATAGGCCTTATTCCTCTATTGTATAAACGTCAATAGTCTATTAATTGCTTGTGTTTAAAGTCATGCAAGCTTGTTCACTCAGTTTTGTTTTATGCAGATGTGTGGGTAGGACATGTAGGCCACTATGAGCTATAAAATGCATTTACCTTCTAAAGTATATAAATCGTTGAACAGAACTCTCTGAGAGATTAAAGTCCACTGCTGCTTACAAGCGATATCACTGTGAAGAATGCGTTTTCAATATCGTTGCAGTTAGACCTGTGTAGGCTCTTTTTATTGATGGCAACGTGTGCACATTCTAGTGAATAGCTTTACCTCCTCTGGCAAAAAAAAATAAAAGAAAGAAAGAAAGAAAGGCGAAAAATAACACGACCCTAGTCATTCAAACGGTTAGACTGTCTGTTATTTCTGGTGCCAAACGCACGGATAGTTCATGCGTAAACACCTGTGCGCGCGTGTGTGTGCGTGCGCGCGCGCCTAGAACACTTGACTTTGTTAGTAGATGTGGCTAAAGGCCGCTGGAAGTGGGTTTGGATTTGGGCTCGTGCAGAATGAGAGTGAGGAGGTTAGGCTCTGATAAAGATAGCGCTGACCCCCCTAGGCTGAATTAAACCTGTGTGGCCTTTCAGGTGCTTCTACGTGCGTGAATCGCTATGAGCAGGTTGCCAGCGTCCTCGTGGTTATCACCATTATCATTATTATTATTTAGCCACTCCCGAAGATGCTACTGATCAGCTTTACCTCAGCATGGAAAACCCGTGACAAATGCTCGATTAGACCTTTGCTTTCCAGTCGTAGAATTAAGCAGGATGCGCTAAGAGCTCGGAGCGAAACAGGACTGGACTCAAATGGACGAATCATTAAAACGATGTTCTGTCTTTACTGAACCCAACACGCTATTTGACGGCGATAAACATGTTAATCAACAGGCTGTTTAAAACGAAAACCTACAGGGACTCAGGTTTCCACCAGAATGGAAACATTTAACCACCCTAAGCCAAAATAGTGAACATGAGTCCTACCTCAAAGGAAAAGAAGGAGAAGCGGAATGGGAATTAGATGTATAAAAATCCCCAGTAAGTCATGCTTCGCCTTTCTAAAGAAATTTCAAGCTTTAGTAGTTCAGACAGATTCAGAGACTGAAAATTAATATTAATGGGTAGATCCCACAATGGCATTATCACACTGAGCGATGGGTGGGCATGCCATCTGGGGTTTGGCAGGTATTAGATATAATCAAAGGGATTAGGTGTCTGTGGGAAAAAATTATAAACGAGAGTACTGGTTCTTATATAAAGGCGATGGAGAGAGAGAGAGGGAGCGAGAGAGAGAGAGAGAGAGAGAGAGAGAGAGAGAGAGAGAGAGAGAGAGGCAGCGCAGTTCTGTGTCTGAATGTAAATCGAACACACACTCGTGAGCTCTGTGATAGTCTGATTACATCTGACCGCCCTTAATTCAAGCAGACAAGTTTCAGTAGCACACATGCCCATCGTACGTGTGGGGTTGTGGAATCTGTCAAGCACTCATCAATTTATGGTAGAGGCTAATGCATGCCCGTGTTTATTGCTATAATAGTTAAGTCGTTGTTAATTTTACACTAAACGGTAGTTATGATGATGAATGAGGAGGCCAGGATAGCACACTGGGGACGTTTATCTGCAGGCCTACTGCACAGCCCGCTTTCTTTTACGGTCTCAGATTTCAGATTGCAAAAAGTGCACGAAATCTATCTGTACAGACCTGCCCAGGTACATTATTAGATACATCAAATATGGCCTCATACTACGTTTGATCATACATAAGCAGGTACCTAGATATATGCCAACACGCCTTAGCCAATGCCTGAAATGAATCGTGTAGTAAAGGGGTTAGGATAATCAGCAGGGCTCTAAATCGGGTAGCGCAGAGGTTTCTTTAAAAAGCCTACCGTTTTAAGTGCATGAAAGCGAGTTTATTTCACGCCGGTAAAATAAGTAAGCTTACGCGTGTACTAGCCTACCATCTGAAATCTCTCCTGAAAAGCGCAGGAGAAGTGGTTTTGCAGGTTTCGTGGTGTTATGATACCAATCAGTCGTGGTCCAGGCCCCCTCTAGTGCCTAAATATATTATGACAGGCGAAAGAGTGAGGGGATTTCAGCTTTCGAAGACGCCGGCAAAGCCGTCTGTACATCCACAACAGCCGCGAGAGGTGAAATGATACCGCCTGCAGCACAACCTGATCAAAGTTTCAGCTTTTTAAAATTTTAAGTGACATAAAAAACAGTATTTTAATGAGCTGAAATTATTTTAGATGAGTATAGAGCCTCCTGTTCGGGTTTTTTTTTTTGTCTGAAAGGTTCTCAATAGGTCTACAGCGACTCGAGTTCAGACCAGTTTATTATACCATATTATGCAGTTCTCCTCTGTCTAATCTCACATGACACTAAAAATATAAAGTGGCCCATAGGACCTAACTGGCATTACTGAGACGAACAGATGACCACACAACACCTGTATGCTTTCCCTTCGTTACACACATATTTTTTCCCCATATGCAGTTCCGAAATTATTTACTGCATTATTATTATTACACTATTTATTAACATTGGATACATATAAATTAATTCATATATATATAAATCACTCACACAATTTTTAATAGGCCTAGATATAAATCTCTGAATGGTCGGATAATATTAACAACAACAACAACAACAACAATAATAATAATAATAATAATAATAATAATAATATGTAATTTATTGTCATATTTAAAAGACCGCAGACTATTTAAAAACAGGGGCAACGGAAGACTCTGCAACAGGCTACTCTGTGCTGCTTTCAGATTTTCTGGGGCAGTTATTCGCACTTGTTGGTAACTACTAGATATGGCTCTTTACATAGGGACAAACCAGGAAATATAAAATAATAACCATTATAATCCGAGTAGTGTTTGGCCTTAAAAACGAGTCTGACTTTCAGATGAAAAAACCGTACTCATCTGATTCCAACATGATACAAGCCAATTCTAATTTCCCTCTGAATCTAGTCTGAATCAACATCTGCTGTGAGCTACTGTACCGCTCATTAACTCAGCGATTCAGGACCACAGACAGCGCCACTCCCGCCACGTGTTTCCGCTGCTCAGTGTCTGCAGCCAGACTAAACATGCATCATTTATACACTTATAAACTAACACACGTGCAGCCGGCGTGTTTCAGATCCACAGAAGCTTCGCTCAGATTCCCAGCGAATCCCTAAACTCAGCCAAAACATGTGCACAACATTCCGTCTGAAATGCGATGCGAACAAACGCATTCAGGATATAAACGAAACAGGAGAAACCCTCCGCCTAGGACTTCAAAATTACCCACAGGCACCCAAACCCTACAGGAGCACCATCCCGCTGTCAAAGCGGGAAGGAAGGACTGCTATTAAAACACAGAGCTGAATTATCTATGACTTGAGAGGAGTGAAACAGTGATCTTAGTCGAGCCCTCAACGGTCTTGAGTGCGCCAAGTTCTGCTCTCGATCTGCGAGTCTCAGCAGCCAGCACGCGTCCTAATGGGATTAAACCTGGATTACAAAATGTGTTCATCGGAGTTAAATTAATTGTGCACTATGATGGGAGCATCAACATAGACGTGCAAATGGATCCAATGCATAAAACTGACATACACTTTCCACAGACTCGCAGATATTCAAACTAACACACAACAGCTGATATAAAGTCCTCTGAGAGACAGAACAATAAACACGAAGACTCGGTTAAAAAGGGCTTGCCATGAATCAGAGAGATCGACTAACAGTGATCTGTTTGCGTGTGTTTAATGCAACTCTGTGAAGTTGTTACTTCGTTAAAACGGTGCTTACTACATTGTTACAGGTGCACTTAGCAGACTCCTAAGATTGGGTATTTAGAAACAGTTGAGGCTATTTTAACACGTGTGCGTCCATTACGCCAACAGTTACCTCTCAGGACTCTCCTCAACATACCTGCACTCACCTGCACTTGTGTCCTAACGACCCGGACAACCGGTTGTTATGTTCCTGGAGCCACGTGAGGAGCGACTGCTGTTATTACTGTCCCCAGAAAGAAACACAAAACACAAGATTACATTAATAAGGCAGTCACTAATAAACAGTTCTGCTGAAATAGGCCACTTCGCTCTGTGAAAGGTAGGAGCAGCTGACAAAAGTGAATGCTGTGCCATGATTTACCACAGGGTGGCGCTGTTTTCCAACACCACGTGTGACTTTCACCACTGCCATGTAAAAAAAAGTAGTGCCAGATTTCCACTGTACAGAGCTCTGTGATAATTAGTGTTATTAAAGCTAATCATATGCATTAGAAGCCTAGAGTGTTCAGTGTATTAATTTCTTTGAATACTATTTATCCTGTATTATATTCTATTTTTTGTTTAGCACACCTACTGAGTTACTAAAACACCCTATCCTGTTCTGCTACAACACTGTGACTCATTAAAGTCAATCATATGAAAATGTGTTTGTTTATTTATTTGATTTTTTCCCCCAAATAAAGGCACATGTAATTTTACATCAAAACTGTTTTCATTTGTTATCAACAATGCCATGGTCAAACTATTCTCAGATTCACAGAAAACATTAAAGAAACTGGTCAAAGATATCCATTCCTCCACTGTTTGAAAGACTGTCTATTGTAAATTAATAGAGAGAGAGGATTCTGTTTCTTTATCTGATGATTTCTTATCTCAAAAAAAGCAACATTTATCCTTTTGCCAACAGTGTGAATTCTGGTCCTAGAAAATACAAGTAACTGTACAAATTTCAGCAGCCACTGCATCTTAAAAAACTAAAACCACTATGTCTTTGCACAGGTACGATATAAAAAACAAGTTTGTCACACATCATGCATCATCATACCGGGATTGTGCACAGATTTGGCATGACTTTTTTTTTGTGAATGTTTATGATCAGTTTTGGGAGTTGCACAAATAGGATGATTTCACTTACTGTGGCTACTGTGAGCATCTGTTATATTACTGTTAAGCATACGTTAAAATTTAAATAAATAAACAAGATTACAGTCTTATTTCCCCATATTTACTGCAATTTTGCATAACATGGTTGTGATTTACATTGCTAGTTGTGTTTATATTTAATCCCATGCTTTAAGAATAACACTAATTTTGTGTATTGAGGTAGTAATTCAAAGTTTAGGCATATTTACATGACCCCTGAAAATGTTACAATTCAAATGAACAAATTAAAAGCTTTTCTGAGAATCCTTGTCTTTGAAAGCAGGATAAAACCCTTTTGGTCTCAAGAGAAGTCTTCAGTTTCAGAACCTGTTAATAATAATATAAATTAACTAAAAATACCTAATTGGTTTGAAATGTCTGAATAGTATTAATATAATAAATCTCTAACACATGTGCACAGTTTAAAATGACCATCAGCTGGATAACAAACATAAAAATACATGTACATAAATGTAATACATAAAAATGGACGAACACTTGTACTGAGGCTATATAATGTAAAAACTTTTTCAACAATGCTGATCCAAATAAAAAGTATTTTGACTATACCAGTAGTCAAAGTAAACTAATAACATGTATTGACTTACTGTGTTCACTGTCAAGAAATCCCTCACTAATATATACACTGTGTGTACAATTATTAGGCAAGTCTTATTTTTGAAATTTATTTTCATCAATCACCAACTACAGCGCTCTCGGTTAATCCAAAATGTTAATAAACCTCAAACATAAATGTTTAAGAAGGTAAAAGGGAGGTTTTGGCTTTTATTGGGAAACTTATTGTGCAGAATTATTACACAGCTAAATGAAAAACACACATTTTCCCATCTCACCTTTTTATTTTTATTTAACTCAAAAATTTCCAATAAACATAATTAAAAAAAAATCAGTGACCGATATAGCCACCTTTCTTTTCAAGAACAGTGATGAGCCTTCTGTTCATGGAGTCTGTCAGTTTCTTGATCTGTTGACGATCGACTTCTTGTGCAGCAGCAACCACAGCCTCCCAAACACTGTTCAGAGAGGTGTACGGTTTTCCTTCACTGTAAATCTCCTGTTTAAGAATTGCCCACAAGTTCTCAATTGGGTTCACGTCAGGTGAGGAAGAGGGCCATATCATAAGCTTTTCATCTTTGATGCCTTTACTGGCTAGCCATGCAGAGGAGTACTTAGATGCATGTGATGCAGCATTGTCCTGCAGAAAAATCATTGTCTTTTTGAAAGATGCAGACTTCTTCCTGTACCACTGCTTAAAGGAAGTCCCTAAAAACTGGCAGTAGGCTTGGGAGTGCATTTTGAAGCCATCTCCAACCCGAAAAGGTCCAACCAGCTGATCTTTAATAATGCCAGCCCATACCAGTACCCCACCACCACTTTGCTGGTGTCTGACTCGAAGTGGAGCTCTGTGCCCATTACTGATCCAGCCACGAGCCCATCCATCTGGTCCGTCAAAGGGTCACTCTCATTTCATCAGTCGATAAAACCTTTGAAAAATCTGTCTTCAAATATTTCCTGGACCAGTCTAGACGCGTATGTGTCTTGTTCAGTGGTGGTCGGGTTTCAGCCTTCCTTACCTTGGCCATGTCTCTGAACAATGAACATCTTGTACTTCTTGGTACTCCAGGTAGGTCGCAGTTCTGGAATATGACAGAACTAGAAGATAATGGGTTCCTGGGTTTGATTCTTCTTCTCAAATCCTTGGCAGTTAATTTGCGTCTTTTTTTCTCAACACGTTTCTTGCAACCCTATTTGCAACAAAACCTTTGATGGTTCTGTGATAACGCCCCAATATCTTAGCTATTTCAAGAGTGTTGCATCCCTCTGAGAGACTTTTGGTAATTTTTGACTTTTTTAGAGTCAGTTAAATCTCTTTTTTTAGCCCATTTTGCCTAAAGAAAAAAAGCTGCCTAGTAATTGTGCACACCTTGATATAGGGTGTTGACCTCAATAGGCCACACCCTCCCTCATTACACAGACACACATCACCTGCTCTGCTTAAATCCATTAAGCATTAATGCTTATCCAGCTTGGAGTTAAGAAATATGCCTAGGAATGTGGTCAAAATACTCATTTGCCTAATAATTGTGCACACAGTGTATAGATTTATAACAAACAGGAAATACTTTATGAACTTGGATATATATGGAATGAACATGAATATGTATTACATTTATATATATATATATATATATATATATATATATATATATATATATATATATATATATATATATATATAAATATATATATGAAATAAACGTATATATATATATATATATATACACAATGAATTTATATGGAATGAACATTGATATACAGTGCCATGTAAGTTTGGATATTTTTCTTCCTTAATAATAAAAACCTTAATTTAAAACCTCATCTTATGTTTACTTGTGTTGTCTTTGACTAATATTGAAATTTGTTTGATGATCTGTATATATATATATATACATATATATATATATATATATATACACAATGAACTTATATATATACAATGAAATTCGATATAGACCGATGCTGATACCTACAAAGAAGAATACAGAGTTAAACACAGCAAAAGTGCACTACCTAGCAATCGCAACCCACAGCTCATACCTAGAGAGAAGGAAGGTTCATTTCAGTGTAAGTGCCAAAGCATTACAACATATTCATCTATTAGTAAATATTCACCTTTTATTCGTGCTTTACAAAAAGACGGGTCTTCAGTCTGTGTTTGACATTATTCAAATCAAGAGTGATTTCAGCCAGCATGTGAGTGGCATGTTGTGTCCACTGCCATGGCTGTCTAGCAATATGATTTGGGTGTCTGCTTTGGTTGATTTGAATAACGTTACATGCATTTGGGTTAACTTCATTCTCTGCATGTCCAAATGATGGCAGCGCTTCAGTAGCACTATTATACATGCATTTGCAATAGTGTCTATATACTTCTTTGATGTTGAGAATTGATGCAACCAACTCTGTCTTGCAGTGCCTAGTGGCAAATTAAAGTAATATTTATTTTCAGTTACTATTAAATTAGTACTGACCCTGTAAATATAAACACATTTCAGGAATATATATATCAATGTTCATTCCATATATAAGACTAAATATATATATATATATGTATATGTATATGTATATATATATATATATATATACACAATGTATATATTCATTCCATATATAAGTGGGACTTGCACACTGACATATATACAACTATATACTATATATATTGCATCAATTCTCAATTACAAACATTTTATAGACACTATTCCAAATGCGTGTAGTAATAGTGCTCCTAACACACAGCCATCATGTGGCCATGTAAAGGATGAAAATACTTCACTTTTCAATAGAGAGCCACAAGTCAAAGGGCCCAACCCAAATGCATGTAACCTTACATTTACATCTGAGGCATTCAGAAGACACTCTTACCCAAAGCGGCGAACAACCCTGCTTAGTGTTATATCTGAGAATGTTTCCTAGCTAGTACAAGAAGATGAGTCTAAAACTCGCCTTCACCTCAGACACTGCCTGAATTTAGTAACGTAGTACTGACCCTTTAAGTATAAATTAAAGTTTATTGTATATATATCCAAGTTCATTAAATATTTCCTGTGTGGCTATAAAGACACACATACATACAGGCGCTGGTCATAAATTTAGAATATCATGAAAAAGTTTATTTATTTCAGTAATTCCATTCAAAAAGTGAAACTTGCATATTATATTCATTACTTACACACAGACTGAGATATTTCAAGTGATTATTTTTGTTAATGTTGATGATTATAACTGACAACCAGTTCCCAAATTCAGTATCTCAGAAAATTAGAATATCACTTAAGACCAATACAGAAAAGAATTTTTAGAAATGTTAGAAATGCCAACTAAAAAGTATGAACATGAAAAGTATGAGCATGTACAGCACTCAGTACTTAGTTGGGGCTCCTTTTGCCTGGATTACTGCAGAAATGCGTCGTGGGATGGAGTCGATCAGTCTGTGGCACTGCTCAGGTGTTAGGAGAGCCCAGGTTGCTCTGATGGTGGCCTTCAGCTCTTCTGCATTGTTGGGTCTGGCGTATTGCATCTTCCTCTTCACAATACCCCATAGATTTTCTATATTAGGTTATGGTCAGGCGAGTTTGTTGGCCAATTAAGAACAGGGATACCATTGTCCTTAAACCAGGTACTGGTAGCTTTGGCACTGTGTGCAGGTGCCAAGTCCTGTTGGAAAATAAAATCTGCATCTCCATAAAGTTGGTCAGCAGCAGGAAGCATGAAGTGCTCTAAAACTTCCTGGTAGATGGCTGAGTTGACTTTGGACCTCAGAAAACACAGTGGACCAACACCAGCAGATGACACGGCACCCCAAACCATCACTGACTGTGGAAACTTTACACTTGACCCCAAGCAATGTGCATTCTGTGCCTCTCCTCTCTTCCTTCAGACTCTGGGATCTATCTGCGGTTATCCCTATTGCTTGTATACTTTTTTCTACCACATCTTTTCCTTCCCTTCGCCTCTCTATTAATGTGCTTGGACACAGAGCTCTGTGAACAGACAGCCTCTTTAGCAATGACCTTTTGTGCCTTCTCGTTGTGCAAGGTGTCAGTGGTCGTCTTTTGGACAACTGTCAAGTCAGCAGTCTTCCCCATGATGGTGTAGCCTACAGAACTAGACTGAGAGACCATTTTGGCCTTTGCAGGTGTTTTGAGTTAATTAGCTGATTAGAGTGTGGCACCAGGTGTCTTCAATATTGAACCTTTTCACAATATTCTAATTTTCTGAGATACTGAATTTGGGGTTTTCATCAGTTGTCAGTTATAATCATCAAAATTAAAAGAAATAAACACTTGAAATATCTCAGTCTGTGTGTAACGAATGAATATAATATACAAGTTTCACTTTTTGAATGGAAACACTGAAATAAATCAACTTTTTCATGATATTCTAATTTTATGACCAGCACCTGTATATTTAGCAATGCCTGTCGATTACTTACATTTATTGCTGTTGAGGCTACTGAGGGGGTGATCTGACTGGATGCTGTGGCCTTGCTGAGGTTATGAAAGATGTGAATAAACTCAAATTTGGAGCAAGCAGCTGTGTGACCAAACTGTGTTTTCCACAAATAGTTAAAAAACAACTTCCTGTTACATCCACTAGATGGAGTAAAAATGTAATCATGACAACTTAACATTTCTAACCTTCAATGAATCAGATGCATAGGTGCTGCTTGAAGCTGAGATAATCCTCCCAAAGACAATCCTAATGAATGTTCGTGCTAACTTCTGTACTAACTCTTTGGCCTGGATGTCATTTTATCTCTGATGCTTTGCCATAGTAGAAAGTTTTGATTGACCAGCTATCCTCCTTGCTAAGCTCCTGATCATTAGGGATCAATGGGCTTGATTGAAAAGGTAAGTCTTCTACAGTAGCTTGCATGGCTGAAATTGATATTAACAGAAATCCTTTAGGTTGATTATTGTGGTTAGCAAGAACAATCTTGGAACTCATTACTCTGTGTTTAGCTGCCTACATTGGTCCACTATGGCAATTAAGTAGATCACATATTTTTACACATCATATTTATTTCACAAAGTTCATTTAAAAAAATAATTAAGACAATAAAAAACAACAGACAATTAGAATTGGAATTATTTTATTATCTTTAATTTGGCAAAACATTGAAACCAACTCCAGCAGGGCTGCAGTGCTTGTGCAACGGACAATTTTGAGTTTAATTAAGAAACATAAAACACTTAAATGCCCCCTCAGTAGCCTCATACTTAATCAGAATTTAATCAGTTGGCTCAAAGGCACAGCTAACGGGTTGTCTCTGGTGCTAGTGCTGAATCCTTGACCACCAACTGACAGATTTAGCATGAGACACAGTTAAACAAATAAGAACATACTCTTCTAGGAATATTAAAGTATATGTTTTCGACTTGTTTTTATTATATCCACATTGCCTATTCTACTGCATGTATACCATACACAAGTTCCATCAGAACCCTAAAAGCCAAAAGAAAGGTCAAGTGTTTTGCTGTTGCGCTTACCTCACTAATGCCAAGTCTATGCTGGGACAACACTGAGGAGTATTTTGTTTCTTGTTATATGCACTGTGCTAATGCTGTACCTTTTTACTCATGTTAGCTGCTTTTGGACCTTTACTAAAATCCATTCAGCAAAACCTACCTGGTGATTTGCCCACACTATCTGATCACACCATACATACAAGCTCATTTGTCCACAGACACACACTGGCTATGACGAACCTGCTGAGAGGTAGCCTAGTTGTGGCGTATAGTGAACACTAGAGGGAGACAAAGCATTATGCAGGCTTCCCAGTATCACATATTCCTGCAATGCCCTATTGAACATACTCTGGAAGACAAAGTCTACATACTGACCAGTCATTTCCAAAATTTAGGTTCTAAACTTTAAAGAGGGACATATTTAATAGCAATACAGTTGTCTATTGTACCCATTTTAACATGTAAAACCTTTGCCCTCATCAGCAGAAGGACATATCTGACTGAAGCACATTGTAGATCAAGAGGCATATTTGTGATCATTTTTTTATTAAGAAAAGTACAGAAAGACAACACTGTACACCATATACTTTCCTTCTTTAGAACCCCCATCCATAAAAAAGAATGAACATATATATGGAATAAGATTATGTAATGATTCAGAGACATTTTGATGACAAAGTCCAGAATTTAAACAGTACTGTTTCTAACTGCAAGAGGCGGGGCAGTAGAAGTTACTGTGTTCTGTCCGGTACCCACTAACGGGCACGCTTATACACCAAGCCAACAAACAAACTACCATGGCTGCTGCCCCATACCGACCATCCCTTAAGAGAGACAGCTGTCTCTTGCAGTGAGAGTAACACCACCCAGCTGAGAAAGTCTACAGAGAAACAATTCATTTGCTTTTATGCTTACCTCTTTGATGCCAGAGGACTGACCATGTAATCATGCACTGTTCACAGAATAAAAAAAACATTTCTCATCCATTAAATGCAGACTGGCCACATACCTAATGTATCCGCTATCTTCAGATTTTAGCCCATTTAATGTGTGTTTCTGAACACAAACTAGGTGGGTTAATTGTACTTGTACATTTTAGTTTATTATTATTTATTATTAAATGTGTACAGTCATGTGTATTTCTTAAAAACAGCAGTTCAGCACCAGCAAAGGACTACATGTAACATAGCCACACATGTGCACACACAGCAGATGTTCATCTTTAACTCCAAAACATGTTTTGCAACTTTCCGAAATCCTCTAAACGGCGTTGACCTTTATTTACAATAGAGAAATATATGTGTGCACGTTCAAAGAGGAAAATCTCGTTACCCAACATTAGCCAACGAACAGCAAAACACATAGCCTTGATTAGTCTAGTATACTACACAGCCAAATAATATGCAGTGTACCTACAGTACAAACATACTAGTTAGCTCCCTAACGGAAACAATGGGTCAAATCTGATACATTAGCTTGCTCATTTATGAAAACATTAAAGGTTAACTAAAACTGTAGCGAAATATTAATGGAAGGTTCATTTATATACACACCTGTCTTTCGTTGTCTTGTATTTCCTCTGGGCCTCTGTTACTTAAATGGAGCCAGTTCCAAAACAGTCGATTCTTCTGGGATTCAGAGTCGACTCTTAGCCAATGAGTCCGAGAGTCGAAATGTTTGGAGTCGACACTTCGCCCCTATAATCGACTTGAACTTTTGACGGAGGTCAGTGTAAACTACCTAGTTAATTTTAAAATACTGTCCAAAACGGTCTCTGAGGTACGTTTTCTCTCGTTTAATATTCAATCAATGTTAAAAGTTTAATAATGTTGTGCTGTATGCAATAACGCAAGGCGTTAAAAGACATGTTATATAGATTTTTTTTCAGGCATTAAAAATTCCAAAATTCTTTTTTTTCAGGGTAAGAAAGTTCTTCGAAAATTAAACCAGGAATTGCCTCTTAGTCGCAACAGTTCCAACCAGTTGCAGCGTCCAGCGCACTGCTATTTCCGTTTCCATAAACGTTTTGTTACGTGTTGTCGAGGCTGAACACACCTTGTGTAGAATTGGGCGGGAAACAGTAAGAGGCCCGGCAGTACGTGCTAACAGCCCACATCCACTCTGGCGTTCATTTTGGAGGAAAGTTTCCTCAATTATTTTCTTAAATGAATGCAGAAATGATTCTCACTACATAAACCCAAGGACCAGGGACTGCTTACCAGTATTGTACTTTTTACATGCCTAGTAAGAAAAGTAGTTTGCTGCTGGGAATAACGGCCTGATATATTTCACATAAATATATTTACAGTGTAATATTATTGTATATACATTCATCATTTAAAGAATAGCTTCACAAACAGTTGCTCCCAGATGGAATCAATCAACTGACTTAACAGCTACAGTTACAGACATTCAGTGAGTAGAAACGCCCTCCATAAATCATCCTGTGCCAGCACCATTGGCAGACGGCTACATGGCACAGGACTATGTGCACACAGACCATTACAGACTGCCCTTAACGCCACATCAACGTCGGCAAAGACTGCAAAAGTGTTGTGCCAGACTCTCATGGAGTGAGCAGGTCATCTTCAGTGTCGAGTGCTGTTTTTGTCTTGGTGGAGAAGACCAACGAATCCCTGTATGAAGACACTGCGGTCTGCTCCAAGATAAGTGGTTTGTTGTCGTATGTCACATGTCCAGAAGGTCTGGTGTCACTCAACCTCCACAATGCAATCAGACACTTCTTTCTGGATGCAACTGTTGTTTTAATAATGGGTGTACTAATAATTTTAACACTAAGCTGTTTGTTAGCTGTAAATTCTTTTTTGTTGTTGTTGTTTGTTTGTTTTTTGTTATTTGTGTAAATGAAAAGTACAAAGGTACTAAATGATACCTTACTACAATATAGGCCTTGATTAAGGACCTGGTGTTGCCTGTTTAAGGCACTAGGGCTGCTTTTACTGTCGACACTGGTAAATAACTGTTAAAAGAAATTAAATCTACACTGTAAAAACAAAAAGGGTTCTGTTATTATAACAATGTCAATGTCACGGTTGCACCAATAGAAGCTGTTTGAAACACACACATGCACATGTATACAACACATTCTTTAACAAACGGATGAACTAATTCACCATGTAAAGAACCATTTATGCAATAAAAGTGTTCTCTGTAGAAATGGAACCGTTCCTGTTCCTAAAAAACAACAACCAAATAGAACCATATATTATGAGAGTGTAGACTAGCTCTATTTAATTCAAAACTGCCTCCCTGGGTGTTTTCACTCTTTCGCTACTGTATTAACTTAATCTAATGCTTTACAGAAGCATCTTAATAGCAAGTCAAATGTGATACATAACAAGACAACGTATTTGTAGGTTTGGATTTAATTCACATGAAATGAAAATAAAAATCCAAATACAACACTGTGATTTTAATGTGCTATTTCGTAATTTAGTAGCATTAATGACTTTCACATTAAACAACAGGAGCCTATTCAGACATCAGACCTTTGCTGTATTGCTGTGTCATGTTGACCGTCTATTAGACCTTTGAGGTTTTTTCATCCTCTTCATGAGCCGTTAGGTTCTGTGTTTGCAACAGATTAGACCTTGAAGACTGCAACAGTTCAGTTTTCGCTGAATTGAGTGAAACCCCTGCTGGGCAGAACTGAACAGCTTTCAGTAACACAGACACAGGAGCATAAAGGACTACAGAATAACAAGCTGTCCAAGTGACATACTGGCTCCTCTCCTCACCCTAATCTGCACATGCCTGTTCTGTGTGATTTAAATTAGCATACAGGCCAGAATACTGTGAAGGATTTGAGGACTTACATTGATGTTTGTTATTATGAATCGACAAGGACACAGTGACATGAGATCTACAAGCTATTCTAGCAGACATGATGGAACCCTTTCATGGTCATCGAAACTGAACAGACTGTAGTGTTCAGTTTTAATATACTTTCAAGACCAATCATATATGTATTGATAGATTTAATTGTAATATAACTGTGAAGATATGTATTTGATTAGTTTGATTTATAAATAGTCTGCATTAAAGTATATGCACTTTAAAAATCTGCTTCGTTTTGTATTTTTTACATTTTCCTTGTAAGTACACTCACACTGTGGGAAATTACCCAGTGCCTGATATAATAATATGTAAACATAGATAAGTCCGAGGAGAAAGAGCCAGGAGTGTGGTGGGAATCTGCAGGGACTTGTGCAACAAAAGGATGAAACCAAAGCAGCCGTAGATAAGAGAATCATCAGGTTAATAAGAGAGACACTGGTCACAGTTTTAAAAAAGTCCTCCTAAAAAGACCCGTACCTTTAACTCAGAAGTAATTTACCAGAATGTCTTTGCACAAAATAAATTGGTTTGGTTATTGCTGCACAGATAAGATCACAAAAAGATGAGTTACGTCTCCTTCAAAAAACGCTATATGTGTTTTACCCCGCTAAATATTTTTATATTAATTTTATAGGGATGTATATGTGAGTTACTCCTCTTTATTACAATAAAAATCAGGACAACATTTCTTAGTGTAACATAATAACATTTCAAGTGTATTATTAAGAAAATCTGTTATATGTGTCCTGTTTGGTAAATTTATAGTTGAAAAGAAACTTTATTGAAAATATGTTATTTATTTCATCATGCACACAAATGCTTAGTGAAAACATGTTTATTTTTAAAGTTAGCTTTTTTGTTTGTTTATTGATTTTTTTTATTGAACAATTAAATTGTTTTTTTCCTTTTCTTTTAGTTTTGATTACTGTATGTATATTGGGATTGCTATATGTACATTTGGAAACATCTGCTGAAAAAAAAAAAAGTACAACGTCATCGCTGTTCAGGCGCAAAGCGTGTCGGGACACGGTGACCGGTGGGCGCCATATTGGAGTAAAACTATTGTTATAAGGAGAGATAGAGGGGGGCTGCTGCTGGCTGAGTTTATGTTTTCTACTGTTGCGATCTAGATATACAGGGTCTTTTCTACGAAGGGTCATGAGAGAAATGTCAGCGTGAGTACTACAGACGTATGCAACGATTATGTTGTTTCTGCTGTACTTTGTTAATAATGCGCTAACGGTAACAAAACAGTTGTAGCTAGGCTAATTTAGCCAGCCAGCTAGCGTGTTTGTGTTCGTATTAGCCTGCTAGCAGGTGGAGCATCAACAACTGACAAAACTGTTCTTTACAAAAACAGTTATTTTCCGATTCACGATTTGTTAGTACGCAGAAAGAATAAGACAACCCCGGCATACGAGGTGTGGTAGATTTGCGATGTCTGTTTTTGGGATTAGGCCAGTAATTGTCTTTTGTTTACCTCCCAAGTCGACTCGCTAAGTTGGAGAGAAACTGAGGTTTGCAAATCTGCACTTTTGTTTTGTAGTTGGCCAACGGGGCCATCAACACAGCAAGCATCCTGACAGTTTCTGATGGGTTATTCTTTCTCGTTTACTGTTACATCACGTTTAATTCCTACAAATCTGTCACTGCTTGATCGCAATACTGCTAACTTCACTTGATCATTTCGCAACGCAAGCTGTGTTGTTAAGGAATTAACAGTTAGCTGGTTAGCTAAGGCAGATAGCATTAAGTCTATGTTGAGCCGTATGTGGAAGATTGAGATAACGTTACTAGATTAACGTGTTTTGATAGTAGGCTATACCTCGTGTCGGCGTTGGCATCCCTTATGTGTCGTCCTGTACAGATCCATTGTGTGCCGTATCTGAGATTTTGTGTTCGCCCGTAACCTAGCCTATAGTAAAAGTGACATTCCAGCCCTCTTGGCTGTTTGTCCTGGGAGGCATGTAGCTAGTTCGTAGTCCACGCCCATCTCAGTCGACATCTAACATGAATCGCAATCTGCTATACTATACATATTATTCGAACGAATGGACTGTTGATGGCGGTGCACTAGATTTGACTATTTAGTATGGTGGTATGTCGTTTTGCCCGCAGAATGGGACGCCATAGATCTGCCACACATGAGCCTGAGGTCGCCATATCCAACTCCAAGCATCAACCAGAGGGGTATAAGCTCGCCAACCATGGACTGTGGAGCAGTGGTTCTCAGACCTGTCCTCGGGGAGATCCAGATGATCCAAATGTTTTTCTTCAAGCTAACCTCCAACGCATGGGGACTGAGCAGAAATGTGGATAGGCTGGGTGTCCCTAATGACCAGATTGAGAACCACTGTTCTGGAGTGATGGCAGACCTGAATACCTTTTGTAATGATTTGACATTTGTGATTCCGACCTACCCACCCACTGCCAATACCTAAACAAACGAATGCTCTTGTTATGGAAATCTTTCAGATACCCTCACTTATGTTCCAACATCTGAACAAAATGATAATGTCTTTGACATTATGAGAAACATTGCCCTAGCAGATGTTTACAAACTGTTTATGTATTGTATGTACAGGACTTTGATTAGCCTATTGACAAAAAGGAAATTGTCCTACTTTGTCTACATGATAGGCACTTGGTTTAAACCACAAATACATATTAGCAGTTTTCTCAAGCCTTTAGATACTGTGATATTTGTTGCTTTTGGGATTATGTACATATGATAAGTTAGCTTAAACCTTTTTGGACATTTAAGAAGTTGTGTATATATACCTTAATACTTTAGTTCTTTTTGTTATTTAGTTCTCATGAGTTATGGTGAAATGGTAAACAGTGTCTCATATGAGAGACAGAATTGTTCTCAACTTTTTGTTTTTTCCCTGTCGCTAGAACCAGTAATAATATGCTTAGTGGGCAGCAGCCTCAGAAACACTATGGCATCACATCTTCAATCAGCCTGGCCTTTCCCAGAGAGATAGATCGCCTGTACACTCAGAAGCTCATAGAGGCCATGAAACCTTTTGGAGTGTTTGAGGATGAAGATGAGCTCAATCATAGGTGAGGGCTGTGACTAATATGACAAGGTTCCATGTTTATTAAAGGAGAATTTCATTATTTTGACATTTATTTCAGTAAATACACCAACTCATGCCAACTTTTATTTTGTTTATCCCTGAGGCTCTCATCTTAAACATCTTACTCATTGGTCTGTAGTTACGCGGCTGTGGACCTTTCGTTCTGTTGATTTTGCCAAGTGCCTTTATTCTTTTGACTGGTAGCTGATAATATTAAGTACTGCATGTAATTGCGTCTACACTGCTTAAGTGAGTCTAAGAAGAAGAAAATGCACCATGAGCCTCCTTCGTCAGATGTTGCAGATTGTATTTTGAGGGTGTCTTGTTTGTTTGTAGTGTGATTATGCAATGATTTTCTATAATGGCGTTTGTTGGACAGTGTTGTAAACTTCAGATTACAATGATGAAAACTAATCTAATAGCTTGTTTGTCCATTTTTACTTTTGTCAGGCTTGCAGTTCTTGGAAAACTTAATACATTTGTGAAAGAGTGGATTTCAGAAATCAGTGAAACAAAGGTTAACCCTGCTTATGATGGTTCTCACTTTTTCATTTGGCTTTGAATGTGTGAATAAATAATTCCCTAAACAAATGTCTCCTGTTACAGAATCTGCCACCTTCTGCTGTAGCAAATGTTGGAGGCAAAATCTATACATTTGGATCTTACAGATTAGGGGTGCACACAAAAGGTATACTTAATCACTTTGACCATTCTGACCTAATATGAACTTTAACATCAAGCATTTGTTCCACGTGTTTTTGATGTTTAACTAAAAATAAAAAAGATATATTGTTTCAAAGATCAAACCTCCTTTCTGATGCAGGTGCCGACATAGATGCTCTTTGTGTGGCTCCTCGTCATGTTGAGAGGAGTGACTTTTTCTCATCTTTCTTTGAAAAACTGAAGCAGCATGATGAGATCAAGGACCTACGAGTAAGTACTTCATGTATCGTTTTCTGCTGTTTTATTTTCAGACATCTACAAACCGGATTCTAAAAAAGTTGGGACACTAAACAAATTTTGAATAAAAACTGAATTCAATGATGTGGAGGTGCCAACATCTAATATTTTATTCAGAATAGAACACAAATCACAGATCAAAAGTTTAAACTGAGAGAATGTATCATTTTAAGGGAAAAATATGTTGTTTCAAAATTTCATGCCATCAACAAATCCCAAAAAGTTGGGACAAGGCCACTGTGTGGCATCCCCGCTTCTTCTTACAACACTCAACAGACGTCTGGGGACAGAGGAGACCAGTTTCTCAAGTTTAGAAATAGGAATGCTCTCCCATTAATGTCTAATACAGGCCTCTAACTGTTCAATCGTCTTGGGCCCTCTTTGTCACCTTCCTCTTTATGATGCGTCAAATGTTCTCTGTAGGTGAAAGATCTGGACTGCAGGCTGGCCATTTCAGTACCCGGATCCTTCTCCTACGTAGCCATGATGTTGTGATTGCTGCAGAATGTGGTCTGGCATTATCTTGTTGAAAAATGCAGGGTCTTCCCTGAAAGAGATGACGTCTAGATGGGAGCATATGTTGTTCTAGAACCTGAACATAGTTCTCTGCATTAAGGGTGCCTTTCCAGACATGCAAGCTGCCCATGCCACAAGCACTCATGCAACCCCATACCATCAGTGATGCAGGCTTCTGAACGGAGCGTTGATGATAACTTGGGTTATCCTTGTCCTCTCTGGTCCGGATGACATGGCGTCCCAGTGTTCCAAAAAGAACTTCAAATCGTGACTCATCTGACCACAGAACAGTCTTTCATTTTGCCACACTCCATTTTAAAAGACCCCTGGCCCAGTGCAAACGTCTGAGCTTGTGGAGCTTGCTTAGAAATGGCTTCCTTTTTGCACTGTAGAGTTTCAGCTGGCAACGGCGGATGGCACGGTGGATTGTGTTCACTGGCAATGCTTTCTGGAAGTATTCCTGAGCCCATTCTGTTATTTCCTTGACCGTGGCATTCCTGTTTGAGGTGCAGTGACGTTTAAGGGCCCGGCGATCACGAGCATCCATTAGAGTTTTACGGCCTTGACCTTTACGCACAGCGATTGTTCCAGATTCTCTGAATCTTTTGATGTTATGCACGGTTGATGATTATAACTTAAAAGTCTTTGCTATTTTACGCTGGGTAACACCATTCTGGTATTGCTGCACTATCTTTCTGCGCAACAATGGTGGAATTGGTGATCCTCTTACCATCTTGGCTTCAGAGAGGCACTGACACTCTGAGAAGCTCTTTTTATACCCAATCATGTTGTCAATTGACCTAATTAGTGTTAATTGGTCTTCCAGCTGTTCGTTATATGCTCAGTTTCTTTTTCCATCCACTTATTGCTACTTGTCCCAACTTTTTTGGGATTTGTTGACGCCATGAAATTTTGAAACAACATATTTTTCCCTTAAAGTGATACATTCTCTCAGTTTAAACTTTTGATCTGTGATTTGTGTTCTATTCTGAATAAAATATTAGATGTTGGCACCTCCGCATCATTGCATTCAGTTTTTATTCACAATTTGTTTAGTGTCCCAACTTTTTTGGAATCCGGTTTGTACACATTTGTACACAGGTCTGTCATTTCAGGCATCTCAATACTTCTATTACAGGCTGTGGAAGATGCGTTTGTGCCAGTGATCAAATTCAAGTTTGATGGGATTGAGGTAACGCAGTTGAAATTAAATTGGCATTTTTAAATGGACCTCTGATGTGTCATCACTCTCTGTTGGGATAGTAGGAAATTTGGCTCCAAGGTAGTTTCTCTCTATAATAGTACTGGTCCCTGTAGTAATCAAACATTTCAAAGATGTACAATTTGTGAAATAAAATAAAAGCAAACATATATATATTACAGCCTTTGTCAAATGCCTTTTTATCTTATTTAAAAAAATTAAGTTCCCACAGACTTTACCAACAACTTGACCAGCATAGGAAGTCTGGCACAGTTGGTCATCACACTGACCACAGAATGATGGTTTACAGTCTTCATTGTTGGTCTGCAGATTGATCTTCTTTTTGCAAGACTTGCTCTGCAGTCCATCCCTGATAACCTGGACCTTAGAGGAGACTCTTTGCTTAGAAATCTGGATATAAGATGTATACGCAGTCTGAACGGTAATTCTGTTAGTTTCTTATTGGTGTGTTTTAAAACCTAGTTGGTCAGTCTCATGTCTACAATTATGTATCTCACCCTAACTCCCAAATGGTAATTGTACAGGTTGCCGTGTTACTGATGAGATCCTGTACTTGGTTCCTGATAAAGAGAACTTCAGACTTACCCTGAGAGCCATCAAACTGTGGGCTAAGCGTAAGTTTTTGGTAGTTCCATAAGTCCCCTGTAATTCCTATAATTTTGCAGTCGGCTTGAACAGCCTGAAAGTTATTTTAAAAGGGGTTGTGTGCTTTCTGGCATGCAGAATGTTCCTGTGCTAAACAGCATTGAGCAACACTGCACATTATTTGCACAAAAGATCCAATGTTTATAACCCTTTAATAAATACTAATAAATGCTATTTTTTGGCAAAGAGGCTCAGGAGTAGTGTAGGTGACTAAATAAGAGAAAATAGTTGGGTTTTTTTTTTTTTTTTTTCCCCGCGCGTAACACCTTTTAAGGCCCACTAGGGGGCTGCAGAGTACAACTTGTACTCTTGTGCTCACAAAATGTGGGAGTAGTGCTACTATTTACACAGTAAGACAAACTGCATGTTATCTGAATAATAAGGTGAGACTTGTTAGTGCAACAGTATAGGTAATATAGGGAGACTGGTGTATTAAGAAATTCCCATTTGTGCAGTATAGTGTGTAGATATGAAGTAGCACTAGACATATTAGACTGTGTTATTATAATGAGTCTACCATAAACTACCCCAAAACTGGTAGTTCTTGAGTCTGTATCTGTGAAACCTTTCCTACAGGCCGTGGGATCTACTCCAACATGCTTGGCTTCCTTGGTGGTGTTTCCTGGGCCATGCTGGTGGCCAGAACCTGTCAGCTTTACCCAAATGCTGTAGCTGCCACCCTTGTGCACAAGTTCTTCCTTGTCTTCTCCAAATGGTGAGGTTTTTAAAAATATTTATGCTTACTGTGATTAAATTAGTACAGATACTTTTAATGATTCACACGTTTTTACACACAATAAATATATTTTGTTTGTGCTGCAGGGAGTGGCCAAACCCCGTCCTTTTAAAACAGCCTGAAGACAGCAATTTGAATCTGCCAGTCTGGGACCCACGGGTGAACTGACCAACATGATAAAACCCAGCATTTATGTTTTGCATTACTTGCTATTTCAGTGCTCACGCTGTCATTGTGCTCTTAGGTAAACCCTTCAGACAGATACCATTTGATGCCGATCATTACACCTGCATACCCCCAACAGAATTCTACCTACAACGTCTCCACCTCCACTCGCACAATCATGAGCGAGGAGTTCAAATATGGTTTGTATGAAGGAATATACCTCTGCTTAATTTTCTCCTTTTTTTGCACATATTTGTATTTGACAATGTTAATATCCCCCCCAGGCCTTACAGTTACAGATGAAATCCTTCTGGGAAAAGCTGACTGGTCCAAGCTGTTTGAGCCACCAAACTTTTTCCAGAAGTACAAGTAAGTAGTACATTGCATTGCCATATCATATTTCTACAGCACTATCTTGTGTGTCAAGGTTTCATGAATTGACCTCATTTGAATGTTTTGTTACAGACATTATATTGTGCTCACTGCCAGTGCATCCACAGAGGAGAATCATTTAGAATGGTAAAAAATATATATATATGTATATAAAAATAATAATATATTTCTCTTTCACATAGAAAACTTGCAAGGGGCTGCCCCATGTGAGTAGCACCGCATACCTTTGATGTGTCTCTCATCTGTTCTTAGGGTTGGTCTGGTAGAGTCTAAGATCAGAGTTCTGGTTGGTAATTTGGAGCGCAATGAATACATCACTCTCGCTCACGTAAACCCACAGTCTTTCCCCTGGTCAAAGGAGAGCCGTAGCGAGTAAGTGTTTTAATTTCACCTCAGAACTGGAATGCATTCAACACTTCATCACTTGGTTTGCTTAACAAAAGTTTTCTAGTTATGCAGAATACACGTCCAAGCTTTTTAAAAGCGAGCCAAAATGTGGGCCTAGGTGTGAGCTTTCACCAAGTCTTAGGTCATAAATGTTGCATTGATGCTGAATACCTGTTGGCATAATTCTTTGAGAACTTTTTTCCCCCTACAGCATTTGCCTTCAGTGCACTTTACCTTAAACTTGATTTTACAGGAATGAGTTTGTCTCAATGTGGTTCATTGGAATCAACTTCAAAAAACTGGAGAATGCCGATTGTGTGAACATTGACTTAACATACGATATCCAGTCCTTTACAGACACCGGTAATTTTTCTTTTCTTTTTTTTTTTTTTATATGAATTTTTTTCCCTCACTGATTAACCGTGTTTTAAAGAATGTAAAATTTGCTGAAGGTATGACTAAATATGTTTTCTGTGTTTTTTTTTGTTTTTTGTTTTTTGTTTTTTTTAATTATTTATTTTGGTGGGTTTTTTCCATCTTTTTTTTTTGGCTAGTCTACAGGCAGGCTAGCAATATTAACATGTTGAAGGATGGGATGACTATTGAAGCTACCCATGTAAAGAAGAAGCAGCTACACCAGTACCTGCCTGCTGAACTGGTGCACAGGGGCAAGAAGAAGGTTGAGCCCTTTTACCTATCTATTCGTCTATCTAGTATGTGTATGGAAATTCTGGTTAAAACTGACTGTTCTCAGGTTTGCTGACATGAAATTCTAATTTTGCTACTTTGTCAGAGCCTGGGAGACCTAAATCGCAGTTCTAACAGTGGTGGGTCAAAACGCTGTTCGCTGGATGGTAGTCAGCTTGATAGCTCCCGAGATACAGATACAGGCACCCCCTTCAGCTCACCCACGCCAGTCAGTAAACCCTGCAAATCAGCCTCAACTCCTGATGAGAGGTAACCTTTAAAAGTCATGACCAGAGATGTTTGGTTTGTATTAAACTGGTAGTGGTGTTATTTTAATATATAAATGAACTTGTTTTTGTTTTGCTTTGAACAGTGTTACCCCTCTGGTCCCACTCTGTGTGGATAGCTCCCCAGTGTCTGAGTCTTCTCCTTCCAAGAATGAGCTGGGAATGTCCATACCAGTCATTGGAGCAAGTGTGTATATGTTAAGCTTTTAATTATTACTACATGCTGCAGTTTGTTATTGTAGCTTGTCTGTGAAATAGTGTATGTATGTTTAATCTGTGTCTTTTTCCACTCATCCCTTAACCTTCAGGTACAGCAGCAACGTCCAAGTCCACTGCCCCTGCTGTAGGCAGCACTATACCCACTGTGGTGGGCAGAAATGTCATCCCACGCATGAGCTCACCAAACGCCAGCCCGTGTGATCTGCCCAATGGTCTTAACGGAGCTGCCCCCAAGAGACCCCATTCCCCTTCACTAGAGGAGCCACCAAAGAAACTCAAAGAACCAGAGCAGGTAAACTTGGAGGTTTTTTACAACTACCATTGTAGGAAGCATTTGTATGTAGATCTATGAAATCCTTAGCAGGAAAAATTGATGAGTGCATTATGTCTTGCCTGTGTGGTTTGCTTTGTATTTCAAATGATCTGAAATAAAGTAATTAAATGCATTTCATTTATTTGTTCAAATTAAAGACTGAAGTAAGTGTGCTCGTGTGTGTGTGTTTTGTTTTTAATACAGATTTTCTCAGATGATTCTGCATTTAAAGAACCATACCCGCCTTCTAGTAATGGACAGGACCAAGGCGATGGCCCTGCAGTGGTGAGTTTCACGCGTGCGTGCAGTTAGTCTAGATATCTACTATATAATCCACAGACAAAATCGCAGAACAATTGTAAATAATTCAAGTACCTGTCCTTAAAGAAAGATCAGTTAGAGTTAATGTGGTAAAAAATATTCAGCTGCATGTAGAAAGTTTGATGATGCACATTATGCCATATAATATTTAGTTTTTCCTGATCTTTGAGGATGCAACATAAATTTTAATCTATGAGCATGATCATTTTTACATACTACACGTTACTAAATCCAGTTGTACAGGGCTAATTATGTTCTTTTTAATGAGACATAGTGTTCTTAAACATGACATCTTTACTGCATGCTGTACTGTAATTAATTACGGTGTAATGAAATGGTTGCCTTCTTTTTGTGAAATTTTTTCTTCAATAGGAGGGACTCGCAGTGACGCAACCTATGCCCATCCCAACTATTGATACTTCAAGAACACAGGTATCTAGTATGCTATGATTTGTCATTTACTCAGTATGTTAATCCAACTTGATGCTTTGTGACCATGTAGTTTTATGTCTTGTCAGAGACTGCCCAGTAAGGAGCTTCCAGATGCCTCCTCTCCAGTTCCCACTAGCAACTTGCGTGTCATTAAGAACTCAATCAGGCTCACTCTTAACCGATAGCAGTGAGCTCTCCACAGGTAATGTTGGTAATCACTCCAGGTTTCTTTTTCCTCTTTCCGAGTTTCAGAGCCAGATTATTGTGGTCAGCAAGAGTGCTCTGGCTGCCTATGGTGTGCGTCTGATCTTCCAGATCACTTTGTAAAATGTCATCATTGTGTGTATGACTCCCTGTTTTGTTTTTTTTTCTTTTTCTTTTTCTTTTTTTTTTTAAATACCGCCTTAATGTGTCAAAATGCTTGCTAGGTAAACAGCTATCTGAGAGTGTTTTGAAGCGTAACTTGTACAGTAGATGTAGTTTGTATATAATGTCTTTAAAATTAATGTTAGTCTTTCTATACCATTCTAATGTAGATTTTACTAACAAAAAAGTAAAAAAAAAAAAAAAAAAAAGTGTTTGTTCTTGTAAAAGAGAATCCCCTTGTTTTGTCAAAGTTTTCCTCCTCACAGTCTTTTGTTATCACTATAGGTTCTAAAGGGGGTTTGAGGAGGACTGGGGGGATGCAAATGGGTCATAACTAGGACCTTTTTACTGATAACAACCCAGTGACCCATTATGGACGTATTTAGCCTTCCGGCAACAAAGTGAGAGCGCTGTTGTTGGGTATGGTTAGTAGGGCCAGGAGTACTTAAGCAGGTCATGAGTTTGCTAAAATGGTTTACTGCTTTACCGAATGACCTCGGAGTGAATTTAGTGTGTAAGCGTGCACGCATGCGAGTGAGTGACAGAATTATTCCCTGACTTTAGGGCTTCACCCCCGCGCCTCCCATGGAGGTTTCTTTGGCAGCATCTTAATTTCAGTGAGAACAAAAAAGTGGCAAAGGGAGAAAAGTTGCATTGTTTTCCTTTTTGTTTTCTTTTCACAAACCACTGTTTTGCCCCTGCTGTACAGAGAAGCATTGAATATGAATTATTTCAGAGAGGCTTACTACTCATTTTTGGGGTTCCTTAAACTTTTATTTATATTTGCTTATTTGTACCATGTAACTTTTATATCGCAGGCATTGCAGTTGGAGTTTACTTCAGAATGTCATTTACATCACTCAGTTTTGAATCTAAATGAATTTGCTGTAAGAATATGTGTGGGTGTAAAATATATTTCTCACACACACTCTTATCCAGGGTTTTTTTTTTTTTTTTTTTTTTTTTGGTAGGGCTAAAAGGTGTTTCAAAACGTATTTTTGTATGTAATGTATTCTGCCTCCTTTAAACTGAGACCATAAAATTTCACAAAACCCCATCATGACTCTGTTGTCTTTTCTGCTCGGCTCGGTCTTTAAAGAAGTCTGTACATTCCACTGTATTGCATAGTGCAGTGCGTTTCCTTGTAGGAAGTTTGGTGGAATAATCCTGCTCTGCTCCTGCGCGGAACAACGTGACGTGCGCAAACCTCAGCCGTTCCCTGCACCAGACGTAAGAAAGCTGTACCCAACTGCCGATAACTGTCACAGAGCTTTTGGACGAAGGTTTTGAGTTTGTGGAGTCGGGGATTGAAGGGTGAAGGAGTGTTATAGCCCGTTTATAAGCCATCGTATAAACATTGTGACGGTGATTTAGATTCCCGCGTTTAACGCTATTTTCTCTCTTGATACTTAAACCCTTTCCCTGGCTGTGATGAAGACTGTTTCTGAGAGAAGTGTAGAGAGGAAAAGTCTAGTTTGGGTGGTCTGTGCAGTAGCCAGCACATCGCCCCTCTCTCTGCCACTGTTTGCTGCTCGTCCGCCCTCCCTGTGGATCACAGTCGCGGCCCTATACGTGGTTTACATGGGTGTTTTGTAACGTGTTTAAATATGATTACTGAGAAGGTGACAGCTCCGCTGGATGTATTTATTTTTATTGTCTGTACCAAACTTCCTTGTTCGTGTTTTTGGGAGATTCCCATTCGCCCGCGTAGGCGAGTCAACGTCACGAAGGGGATTACCCTTCACATGCCCATCTGCGAATGCGCTGTTCTGCCTGAACGTTTACTGGACCGCTGTCAACATGTAGCTTGTTCAGGTACTTTAGGGCAGCTGTGCATGAACCTATGGTGTCCATAGTTAATGACTAGTGTCTACGAGAGAGGTATACAGCTTCCCAGTATAAGTAGATGGAGTACATGCCACTAAATACAGCGTGTTTGTGTGTGCGTAGTAAGGACTATACGAAATATATAACTACTTAAAACCATGTATGTTACCGAAATATTTTCTCTAGATGCTATAATTCATATAGGAAATTAGGGGACAGTTTTGTGCGGTCTCAAATCTCATTTAACTGGGAAATCATTTACATAAAAACATTGTCAAGGTTCAGTTTTATGGATTTAGATTTATTTTTACTACATATATTTTGTATATGTGACGTGATTAGACAACACCTGTTTTCGTAGCTATGCTAATAACATGCTATTATTAAAATTTCTTTCTGATACTAAAGACTTGGTTAACAGTCATACCGAATGCATGTCACAACATATTGGTGTAGAAATATGTTTATGTCCCTATAACTATTTTTCTCAAATGTAATGGCCCAATATGATCTGTTTCATTGAGTGAAATGAACGACGCTAACATTATGGTTCACACCAGTGCTTATTCATTTGTTTGAGTCAGGTATCCTTACTGTGGGCATCATAATCTGATTCTTGTAGTGTATCTGTAACTGCCCTGAGAGCACAGCTGAGTGTACACACAATAGGTAGAAAACATACCAGGTGACTGCTTCACTGATGATAGTTGTCTTACATTGCATTACTAGGGTGCCAGAAAGTGTGGCCCAGACCCCCTCTCTCCACCCCCTGGCTACACTTCTGGTAATCAAAAAATAAATAAGTGCAGCTTATTTGCAAAGGTGTAATATGTACAAAAGTGTTCTGGTGGAGCGGTATAGAGTTCAGCTGTGCAATGCTTGCTGAGAGGAAGCTGGACCTAAGCCAGCTGGTTCTGGCTTGAATTTTGCTGTATCTCCTCTTGGATGGTAGGAGGTGGTGTGTGGGGTGGAATGTCCCCCTGATGATGTTAGTTGGTCTGTGCAGATAGTGCAGGTCTCCTGTGGTGTATGGAAGGGCAACACCAAGGCACTGAGCTGTTGTATTCCTCTCACACACTGGAGGTGCCATATAACACTGTAATACAGTTGGCCAGGGTTATTTGTATTTTCTGAAAATAACAGACATTATGTCAGTATATCAGCTGTTCATATGTAGATGCTAACTCTTTCATCAGTTTCATCCTATGTTGTTAACATCTGTACTGTGTTGTGATTGGTCACATCTTAATAATCTCTAATCACATTCCTATGATGATGATGATGATGATAATAATAATAATAATAAGAAGAAGAAGAAGAATTAAGCCACACAATATACAAATATTTGCTAGGAATTTCCATTGCAGTTTTATGAGTTATTCAGTAGTTTTTTGTACTTATGTAAGTATCAAAACCGTTATAGTACTGATTTAGGCCACTAAGTCTCATAAAAGATAAAACACAGCCTTTTTATGTTGACAGTAGGTGTGTTTTTATCTCCTGTATAAACACTATATAACATTATTAAACAAACGAATACCTTTATAAACACATTTTTTAAAAAAAACAACAAAAAAAACAATACCCTTTTAAGAAGTAGCTGATCTGGACTGGTTAGGAGAAGACAGCTTGTGTTCCAGATTTTCCCAGCCAGTTCAAATCCAACACCAGCCCCCCTGGTTTTACTCGGCTTTAATTTGGCATTATTAGCCAAACCAGGTTTAGGATCAGAACTGCTGCGCTTCCATGAGGAGAGGTTTGGAAGTGATTAGACTGTAAATATTGACAGAAGTATGATTTAATTAATAAGCTAATAAAAACGTACTACCCAGAAACTAACCTCCCTGTGTGATTGGCTGCGGGAGAGCGGTAGCGGGGAGGAGGAGCTCAGAGGGGGAATTCCCCACCTCTCTGGAGTAACACTTCACTCATTCACTGTGGAGTTCATACACTTAGACGATACGGTGCAGCGAGGGTGTCCACCGAAATGGATCGTGAGTAACAGTGTTTAATGATTCTTCACTATTTCTCTTTTCCTGCCTTAACAAGCTTTTCTTCACGAGTTGAGGTCTCAGACTCCGCGTTCGTCAGGATGGGGAACCTGGAGTAACGAGCTTTTAGCTTCAGTGATGTGAAATGACACGGAGGTCCGAGTTACTGGGTTCTCCTGTTCTATTGGATTAACGCGCCTGTAGTTTAGACTTGCTTCCAGTAACTACTAAAGCTTTTGCTCTGACTAGAATAACCAGTTTCCTCTGTTTAAATGGTAGTGCTTGCTCCTTATTTCACAACTCCGTGTGTGTCTCGGTAAAAAGTAACATGGAAAAAATGCTTTTTCATTCATTTTGAATGTAATTGGGCCTCAGTACTGATTACCCTCGCGTTTGACCGTCAGGTTTGATGGTTATAATGTAGCCTACATGACCCATTCGACTGAAATCCATGACGGGTAAATCTGCACCAGGAAATCAAAATGAGGAACCTCCTTCTACTGGTTTTGACTTCAAGTTCCCATTAGCAGAACAGTCGGCAAATGTGTTTTTGATTTTGCATTTGCTTGTCCAGCTGACTGATTTCCTGATCCATTTCTGTTTCTTTTTTATCTCTTTGCACAGCTCACTTTCCCACACTGAACAGTAAGTTAATAACACTACCTCTCTGCTATTCTCTTCAACCCACATGCTTATAACCCTCTATTACCGCCTTTATAACCTTTATTTTTTGGACCACTTCCCTCTTTTTCTGCTCTGGGTGGCTTGCTGAGTTTAAGTTTGTAGAGTGACAGTGTCACTTCCTGTGTGCTGCATACAGAGCAGGTAGAAGATGAGTGAGGTCAGTCTTTGTGGGGCCACTACCCTACCACACGTCCACTTTCTTCGTGTATTGGGGAGATGTGGACATGGGTGGCTCCTGCATGCTTACCTCAAGAGTGCAAAGTTTTTAGAGTGCTGCACGGTGGTCCTCGCTTAAGTGGCCATGCTCGAGCGTAGTGCCTTGAGGTGTTATTTTGTGTATCAAGAGAGAAAACTGGAACAGGAACCTCGAGCATCTCATGCCACATACAGCTGCATCTGAGCAGGTGTGTGAGGCAGCTTTGATAATCATAATCAGCCTTTGCGGTCCCCTGTGGTCCGCTGATTTGGGAGAGCTCGTGAGAAGTGCACCAACAGGTGTAGCACAGGGGAAATTATTTTATGTTTGGGGTGGTTTGCGCAGGTTCTGCTGTGGTCTGCAGATGTTTAGAGTTCAGCAGGTCTACTTATGGCCTCAGACTGCTTGCTAATGCATTACAATGCCTGTCTGCCTTCTGATACTTGTTTTCTAAAAAAAAATTTTTGTGCCCATGATTGGCTATGGTGTCTACTCAAGCTTGGTGTTATGAGCTATTTCAGATGATAGCAGTCAAGGTAGACAAATAGATAGATAGACTCTTTATTGATCCCAGAGGGAAATTTGAGAAATCCTCGCTGTCTTACCTCACTGTTAGGATTGGTGACGGTGTCTTCAAAAGCTTTGCTGATGTGAACTCTTGTAGATGGTTGCAATGAGCCCTCGCTGTCAAACCTCTGCTGTAATTGATGTTGCTGTCTTCTAAAGCTTTGCTGATGTAAACTGCTGTAGATGATTGCAATCAACCTCCACTGTCTTACCTCTGTCATCTTTTTTGTCCTGTTCTCATTAGTGGGAGAGCCCTGTGTTCAGATCTTTGAACAACCCAAACAAAGAGGGATGCGCTTCAGGTATAAATGCGAGGGCCGCTCAGCGGGCAGTATACCTGGAGAGAAAAGCTCAGATAATAACAGGACTTACCCAAGCATTCAGGTATCGATAGAGATGTTTCTCATAGACAGTCCTCCACTGCCCACCCTTTCCTATGCTGGTAGGCTGAACACTTTTTTTTGTACTCTCAGATTCTGAACACCTGCGGAAAAGGAAAAGTGCGTGTGTCCCTGGTTACCAAAAATGAACCCTACAGACCACATCCACACGACCTTGTTGGAAAAGACTGTAAGGATGGCTACTACGAAGCAGAATTTGGACCTGAACGCAGGGTTATTGCGTAAGTCTGCACTATCAGTGAACTCATCCCATCAACCCATACGAGCCCAGACCCTCTGTATGCACTCTAAATATGACTGGGCATCTGTTCATGCTGAATCATGCTCTTGTTGTACATTACGCTTATGAAGTGCCCATAAAAAATCCTATAGATATATAGAAAATCCACTGCTTGTTTCATTTCAGGGTCTGTTTCTGTGCTGTTGCATTTTGTTTTGTTTCCTAATGGAATACACATCAAAGTCATTCCTGCTTGCCTGTTCAAAATATCATACGCCCACCTATCCACCCCCACATGTACACCCGCCGTGTGCGTGCTGCTACAGTTCTCTTTCAAAGATCTGTCTGTCTTTTTTTAATATAAAAATTGTTCCAGAGTGGGGAAGCAGCGAGGGGATTCCCCTGGTATGCAAAATGCGTACCTTAGAGCTGCAATGTTCTGTCCAACCCTCAGAATTATTAGCCTGGCCATCTCTTGTGGTTTAAAGAAAAGTGATATGACTACTACTTAGCCTGCTTAGTATCAAGGGGTCAGTTTAATTGTTATTTCATTTCTTTCACAGCTTCCAGAACTTGGGCATCCAGTGTGTAAGGAGAAGAGAGGTTAGGGATGCCATCATGCAGAGAGTGAATCGAGGAATCAACCCTTTCAATGGTGAGATATGAATCTTATGGCTTTTTCTCTGCTGCCTTACATCTAGTAATCCACCTTTACATGTATTAAGAGTAATATGAGATCATAAACATAAACAAGTGACTCATTGTAAATCACTACAATATACAGACCAGCAACTTCCTTTCTGTGTAGTTCAAGCTGTGGTGGTAGAATTAGGATAAGAGAAAAAAAGGCACTTCTCTTTTTTGGCAAAACTCTTGCACAACTGACTGCGGTGTTGCATTGCATGTGACCAAGGGGAATTTATTCAGAGCAGGAATAGAGGACCACTCCTGAAAAAACTCTTTATTTGTGCTGTCTGAAAGCAGAAAATCGAGAGGATTTGAAACTATCTGCAGTATTTTTTCATGGTCATGTTTAAGCCACATATACGTTGCGATAAATAAAGATCTGGTATTAAACTTATTTTCTGATACAATGGATTTAAAGCACTGTACCAAACCTGGTGTGACCGCTGAAGCTTGTATCTTCAGCGTCTGGAATACTTTATCCATTGTGCTGCTTACAAGCTTCATCTTGCTGCCAGGAACCCTAAGGGTTAACCCCAACAGTGCCTCCTTTGGAGATGACACTGATAAAGTCAGACTGTCAGTTGGTTACTGTAGAAGGACATTTCACAACAGACCATGTTGTCCTGTTATTACTTCCCCTTAGTCATTAGTCTCCAAGGTGATTTGGTGATCACTCTCACTTCCGCTCTGAAGGCTCAGTGCTTCCTGAACTGATGATGTCTCCCGCTCTGTTCCTTCTTAAAACCAGCACAATCCTTTATGTTCAGATGCAGTATGTTTAGCACGCAGAAGAATCTACTGAGAGCAGGGGATGTGATGATATTGTCGTGATAAACAATGTGTATCATGATATTCACATTCTCGCAAATGTAATTTCAACTGTGAGAAAATTCAGTTTAAAGATTTGGTTTCTTTAACGATTGAACTTTAAGTGAATGTTAATGAATCAAGCTAGATAATGGCACATTGGGTTGTCTTCCATTCATCTACGTGTTACATGCAGTTTATGCAGGTGCCATACACTGGTTGTTGATTTTTACAGCCATTTACATGCATGACTCGTGTTAGGTATCGCTGATAATCATATTGTTTTCACACAGTGATGTAATTGATCAAATTTGTCATCATATCGCCCACTGCTGGAGTCTAACATAGTAGTCTGAGTCGACTATGAAAGATATCATTCTCCTGGCTGCATCATTGTAGTGAGATTGCTTTTGATATTAGTTGTGATGTTTGGTCAGGCTTGCAATGCTCTCACTTTCACTAATGCAGTCCCGCTGTTATTGGCCCTTCTGACTCATGTGGTGACGGCGTGAAGGGCTTGCAAGTAGCTTTCCAAATCTATTTGAATAATATCTGAATGTTATTTAGATTGATGAGGGCGTCCTGCCTGGGTATGAGGTGAGAACACACTGCCAGAAAAAGAAATCATGAGTGATGTGAGAAAATGTGTTAGACGTTGCAGTGGCTGGAGATGTGTGTAGGTGCTGGTAATGGCACCATGCCCACTGGATGGAGGATCTACTTTTCCTTTAGCTTCTCTCTGGGTTTCGTCCACCGTCTGCCCACACTAACCCAAATGCTCGCCCCCTCTCAACACCCACAAGCCCAGTGTGTTCTTCTCTGTCCCTTTCGCACACACGTATATGTATATGCAAAAGGCATGCACGCACACCACCTCCTCATTTTCACACTGCCTCTATCTTCTACACCCACTCACTGCCTCCCACTTTCTCTCTATATTTCAGCTATCTGTCTGCTGAGCTGGTTTTCGGTCTCCCCTTCTCCCCTTGTATCTGCACACTCGACTCCTATTTCAGCATCTATCCTCCTCTCCCTCTCTTTTTCCCTCCTCGGGGCTTTGTGGTTTGAGCAGAGGCAGCGCGCTAAACGTCAGGTTAGCAGCCTCTTTGCTGCAGAGTCGTCATCCGTCCCCAGCCCCTGTGCGTTCTCGCTTCGCTGTGATATTTCCACCTGTTGCCTCACGTCAGGCTGTCAGCCGCACGTCACGTCGGCAGTGGGCGGGATAGTCCACCCTGAGTGCGCAGCGGACTGGCTCCTGAAAGAGAGAAAGAGTGGGCTAATGTGCACGCACTAAGAAACGTCTTCACACGCATTTTGTGTGGGATGTGAGTATGTGTGTGTGTGTGTGTGTGCCTCTCATTGTAAACCAGTGTTTCTGTGTGTGGGGGTATGTGTCAGTAGCACACCAGGGAATACCGCCAAGTAGTATTTGCAGTGGTAATGACGTCGAGAGACAGAGTCACTCTGAGATGTATAAGATAATCAAGCTTTGAATTAAGTCACTTCTTCGTCTGGCACATTCTTTTTATCATGGTGATTCAGCGTGCTGCTTTTTTCTCCCTCTTCTTCTGACTGTCAGTCTTCCCCATATGATGTGATAATACGACAATATAATGTGATCTCATAACAACAATAACAACTCTTTTTTTCATTTTTTATTTGTCTAATTATTTGAGTATGGCTCCTGCCCTTCACATTCAGTGGGCCACATTTTACAGTGAATGGACCTAGAGAAATACTCCAGAGTTATTAAAAGTACACTCTTGTTATGTTAACTTACATTAGTTAAGTTAACTTACATCCTGCCCTAGAAAAAAAAAAGATTTTTGGAAGAAAAAAATATTTAGATATGTGTATATTATTATTAATATTAATAATAATGATGATAGTAATAAACTATCATGGATTATTTTGTAACTGCCACAAAACTAGTAGTTAAATAGAAATATGAGTGAATAGAAGCTAAGCACTGGGCCCACAATCGGAGCCAAGATTGCAGATGCCACAAAATGCAAATGACCTTTGGGATTATGCTATTAATTTGACTAATAAAATCGATGACAACACCCTTCCAACGTACTGTCACACTACAAAGCATCAGAATCCTTATTACAAACAGAGGGAAAAAAACATAAAGGAGAGAGCAGCAGAGAAGCTGGTGATGGTATTACCAAACCCAGAAATGATATGTCCACTAACAGTTGTGCTGTTTGTGTTTTTGAATGTTCAGTTCCACGGGAGCAGCTCTTGCAGACAGAGGAGTATGACCTAAACGTGGTGCGCCTGTGCTTCCAAGTCTTTCTGCAGGACGAGGCTGGACGTTACAGCATTACACTGTCCCCTGTCATCTCCAATCCCATCTATGACAACAGTGAGTGCCCACCAAATACACCTCTAGTGTAATACTGTCACTGAGCAGCACTGGAGCTAAATACATTCTGTCAGTTTTGTGACCAATATGTGACGAGGCACTTAACTCAAATCGCGTAATGAGTAAAGTAAGTATTTATCCTCAAATATACTGTGTGTGTTTCAGCTCACCCCTTCATCCCTAAACGTATTATTATAGTTGTTAATCATTAGGCTTATCTTTCACTAGGGCTGGGCAATATGATGATATGTTACATTTTTACACTGTCACAATGTGTTTTCTGTGCATATCATTGATATCTTAAACACTACGACTGACAAACTACATGTTTCATTACAAAGTAAGTATAATTAGGCCAGTTATACTGAATGTAGTGTAGTGCAGTTTGCAGTACATTGATTAACAATGAGTCCAGTTGGCTGTTTATTTTAGTTTTTATATATGTTATTTTTTTCTGTTCCAACTTATTGGACCTTAGGAAAACAAAATATTGTGATTCATATCATGTTTCGTAAAATTGCCTTGAAGTACTATGGTGTCTTTTTGTCCATCACTATGATTAAGTAAAAACTATCAATTTTAATGACTGAAATTGTCTAACTCTAAAGCTAATATGCAAGTTATGTAGTTAACTCTATTGTAAGCCCACAATTAACTGTTGTGGATGCCTCAAACTGCAGATGATCTAAGGCAACATGCTGCAATATACGTGATGTTTCAGAAGTCAACAAGCTGTCATTGGGGCATAGTACATTACAGGAAGTGAGCATGGCCCCATTCAGCACTTCCTGAGTTGTTAGCGGTGTGAGTACAGTGCACAGCGGAAGCCACTGCACAGAGCATTTTATGGCCCACGGTGCTTGTCCATACTACACATGCAGTTTGAGTGAGTGTCACGGCACAGGAAAGCAATGTATCAAGTAATCAAGTATTTAGTGTTTTGAGATTTTTTGTAGTCCAGGTGTGATGAGGTAGAATTCTTTTTGTGGGGCATATGAAGTGTGGTAGGACAGATGTACCACCTGGCTGGTACTGTTATTAAAACACTTTGAACCGACCCTGTCGTAGACATCTTCGTATGCTTGAACAACAGGGATATAGGCATTCCCTTCTCATCAGAGCTCATATTGCTATCTGTGGCTCATATTGTTTTTGGCCTCATGGGCTTTTTTTGTCATGAGCAGTGAATTTATCCTAATTCATTTTTCATTCTATAACCTCATTGCTTCCATCGCTCTCCAGGGGCCCCAAACACAGCGGAGCTGCGTATTTGCAGAGTCAATAAAAACAGCGGCAGCGTGAAGGGTGGCGATGAGATCTTCCTGCTTTGTGATAAAGTGCAAAAAGGTAGAAACCTTCTTTATGTAACTCCCTAAGAATTGATTTCTGGTCCAAAAGGTACTTATGTATTCAAATCTCCACAAATGAGTTTTCATTTCTCTGTCCATTTGTTTACTCATTCATTCATCCTGCCATCCAGGCATTGACATATCTTCAGCCATTTACTTATAATTTCACACTTGCATGCTTTTCTCATTTTTTCTTTCTTTTTTCTTACTTTTCCTGAATTCACACATCTTTCACCTCATCCCTCATCATACTACAGATGATATAGAGGTACGCTTCTTCACTCAGAACTGGGAGGCTAGAGGCTCCTTCTCCCAGGCAGATGTGCACAGGCAGGTCGCCATTGTCTTCCGTACACCTGCCTACTGTGACACCTCCATCACATCCCCCTTTACTGTACACATGCAACTGCGCCGCCCCACTGACCAAGAAGTTAGTGAGCCCATGGAGTTCAGGTACCTGCCTGATGACAAAGGTAAGACTTTCCTTTTGTATCATTTTTACTTGATCTGTAAAGTAAGGTATCAATATACTCTTAAATCTAAATCTACACTTGTTACACATTTGTTACATATTTATAACTGTACCTGAGATCCATAAATGAAGATACTTTACAAATGTAGAAGTTTGCCGTCAGTACAGTACCCTTTAAATTTCTCGAAATGTGTTTATTTTATTTAGATCCTTATGGCTGTCAAGAGAAGAAGCGAAAAATAGACAATCTAATGAAGTCCTTTACCGGCTTTACATCTGGAGCTATGGGCCCTGTGGGCCGGACAAAACCAATGGCCCAAAGAATTAAAACCGGTAAGAAATTTTATTTTTGTTTTGTGCATATGTATTAAGGCATCAGCTAAATAGTGAACCATTTGGTGTCATTGATGTGACACATAAACATTGATACATAAGCTGTAAGTAGCTTGTTGTTGATGTTTGTGTTCATATTAAAGCACCTAATGATGCAGAAGCAATCTACCTGTTGTTTAAATAGTAGCTGCTAAGCCAGTAAGGTTGACAAAAGAGTTTGCCAAAGAATGTAATTGTGATTTAAGAGACTCAGGTAACACCACAAACTTGCCTGATCACCTGAAATGGCAACACTGTTAAAGCCAGTGGCTTTACTGTGTCATCAAATCACATTGCAATGAGGCAAATAGATATTTGCTTATATAGAAAATGGTCTGATCGCTTAAAGAATCAGTGTAAGATCACATCATGAATAAAACTTGCTATTTACAACCCTAAGCACCATAAAGATGTCTGTATAATATTGTACATATCAATTCCCACAGAGCCAACACATTTCTATGGAAAATACCCCAGCCATGGTATGATAAGACCAAATCATCAAAGCATGTACAACAGCTCCTACATGATGCCATCAACTTCAGCATCTCCTGCAGCATTCAGTCAACCTCAAGCTCAATGGCATAGTTCTTCACTTCACTTTAACCCAGCAAGTAGTAGCCCTGGCCCCAGTAATGGGGTTAGCATGCAGCAAGTTAACCCAGTTAACCCTGTTCCCACCCTCAGTACCACAGGCGAGAGTGGAAGCAGCCTGCCTTTACTAAGCTCAATGGATCTGGAGTTTCTTGACACTCAGGGCCCATCAACCAGCCAGCATCGGCAGGAGCAACAAGACCAGAATGTGCAGCATACCCAGCATCCTCCCCACAGGAAGGAGGCTGCTGGAGAAGCATTGTGGCTAAACTATGAGCTCCATGGAGCTCAAGCGACACAGAATGGGGCCCCAAACACAGGAGGTATGATAGGGATGAATTACCCATACACAGAGAGCCAGGATGGGAGTGAGATCCTACAGAGCCTGGTGGGTTCTCAGATGGGCCTGCCTTTAAAACAAGAGCCTCAAGGTCAAAGTAATCTTACCATGCTAGGACCTGCCAGTTCTACCACATCTGAGTGCACACAGACCTTCACCATGCTTAACTACCCTTCAACCAATGGCAGTACCCAGGAGGCCATGAGACAGGCAGCCAGTAGTGGGACCAATGGGCCAGGGCAGAGGAACACACAAACCCCATCTTACACCATGACCAGCCTGGTCCATGAACTGAACTGGCCCTTCTATCCAGAGTAACATCACATCACAGTTCAGTAAAGAATAGTACATGGGATCAAGTTCAACACTGCACTGAACTATGGAGAGTAAGATATACATGCTATGGTTTCGCAGATTTGAAATTTGATAGCTGAAAGCGTAATTTCTGCCATGAGTATAGGCTCCATTTATTGCTTTATGTCTTTTTATCTTTGTTTAAGATCAGGTGAGCTCATGTTATGTCAACTATAATAGCTCAACTGTAAAACACCACTGTCAGATCAAAAAGGCAGCATGATTTCAATGAACATTTATGTACATAGGTTTTGAAGGTCATATTTGGGAATTCTGGAAAATGTGTCTGAGATTTCCCAAGTGTGGCAAAGTAATTCTGTTCTCTGGAACTTGCAGGGATTCTCAAACCCAGCGTAATGGCTATGTCATATTAAAGAAATGTTCCATCCAAAGTTCTCAAAATACTATGTTTAAAGAAAAGAGTTTCTTACACAAAGCCTTTCCAAAATAACTGAAGTCGTGTTATGCCTTTAAACAATGATGTTGATATTTCTTCTTTAATATTTTATATTGTTCGCCGACAAAGGTTCCAATTTGTTGCTTATTCTAAATGATGTGGTATTTGTTTTAGCTTGGTAAAATCAGTTGTTCATATTTTTCTTAATGCATTTTGTATTTGTGTTATTTTTTATACAATAAAATGACATAAAAACGATTATGTGTTTATGTGTGTGTATTTTAAGAAATTACTAACTAACTGCTATTATCGATAATGTTCAAAGCAGTGATTTAAACCATGCTTAAACCACCCAGAAAGGACACGGTACAATATATCTTTGGGGTTTAAAGCCTATAAGCAATGTATGTAATGTATCACATTGCTTTTTCTAGGGTCAGGAAATCCTTAACAAAGACCCATGTAACATACTGTGCCACCATGATTACCATTACTTGTACTTCAAGTTTCAGGTTTATTTGTCATATGCACAACATGTCAGGACATTTCATTGAAATTTCATTGCATTGAAATGCTTGTGGTGAGTCTCAGGTTGATACTCTACAGTAGGACAAAACTATATACATACTAAACATATTAAAATAAAGGGATATAAAGTTATATTAAATAAATACAAAATACACAAAATACAGAATATACAAAGACAGGAGGGGTCTGTAGAAATTCTCTGATATGTACATTTATAAGAAAGGTATAGTCTGAAAGACAGTAGAGCTAAATATAAATATGTATGTTTATGTCTATTCCTGTTATATAAAGTGACTTAGTGATGTTGTCCATAGCAGTGATATATAAGAGTATTAATAGTAAAGTGTCCGAGTGCAGTGGTGTTGGTGAAAGGCTCACAGCTTGTTCAGGAACCTGATGGCCTGTAGGTAAAAACTGTTCATTAGCCGGTTTGTTCTGGCCTGGGCGATGCGGTACCTCCTGCCTGATGGCAGTAAGGTGAACAGGCCGTGTGCTGGGTGGCTACAGTCCAAACAGATCATCTGGATTTTCCTCAGGCAGCAGGACTGGTAGATGTCCTGCAGGTCTGGAAGTTTGCTGCCTATGATGGACTCCGCTGTCCTCACCACTCTCTTCAGGGCCTTGCGGTCGTAGGCAGTACAGCTGCCATACCAGACAGTGATACAGCCTGTGAAGACACTCTCTATGGTGCATCTGTAGAAGTTGGTGAAGATGTACTCGCTTTATAAAGCAGCATGGCATATTTCTACTCGTACTTGAAATACTCTGAATTAAGTCCAGCACTCTTTCTATTCTAGTATGAAGTAAAGTCTACCGTTGTGTAGCATTACCAGACAAAATAAAGGTTTTGGCAGATTGTGCAATCCCTATTGCAATTCTGGAATGTCTGTCATATGACAATTTTGAAGCACCCCATATGTTTTTCTTTCACTTTCTCTTTCATTTTTTTAGATTTCTGTTGCATTCTGACATAAAAGGCACTGAATATTCCCCTGTACATGTGACAAAGTACTGTATTTAAGGCCGAGGTGTGTGTGTGTCCGTGTGTGTGTATATACACATGTGTGTATATATATATATATAAATTGTGCATTAAATGTGAGTCAATGAGATTTCCAAGTCATTGCATTCTATTTTTATTTACATGTTAAACAGCATCTCCACTTTTCTAAAATTGCGGTTGGGTATATCACTCACCATCAAAAAGCAACTGTGCCCAGAAGGAATTGACAGTTATGAAGGCTCATGGGTAGGTATGACCCAACAGCAATGATTAAGGGCATTCAGCGAGCAGTAATGCCATCCATTGGTAATCCTGATAGTGCCAGCATCATTGGTAGACGGCTGCATAACGAGGGACTACATGCAGGCAGACCGTTACAACTATTGCCCCTAACACCATGTCAGCATCACTAAAGACTGCAATGCTGTTGTGCCAGACTGTCATGGAGTGACTCAGAATGGCAGTGGTTTATCTTCAAGGACAAGTCCCGCTTTTGTCTTAGTGTAGGCAAACAAAAAATTACAGTGTAGAGGCACTGTGGTCCGCACAAGATGTATGGCTAATTGTCGCATGTCACATGTCCAGAAGGTCTGGTGTCACTCCACCTCCACCCCTACCACAAACTGCAGGAACTGTGTGAGAATATTCAAGCTGCATGAGATGGAATATCGCAAGACACCATTAGGAACCTCTACAATTCCATGCCAAGACATCTGGCATGTTGTATTACCAAAACATGGTAAGGAGATACCATTTTGAGAGATGGTACTTCTGTATGTGTAGCTCAATAAATATTGGCCATATCAGTGTAAATGTTACATAAGTTACACTGAACTGTTACACTGCAATCTAACACTTTCACACTTCCTTCTGTTTATTTGTTAATGGTGTGTAATTTTAAGTGTGTATACACAAAATTAAAAACACAATTAAAACACAATAAAAACACAATACAAATTAAAATTAATAAAATGTTGTATATATACATATATATTTATATTATATTATATTATATTATATTATATTATATTATATTATATTATATTATATTATATTATATATGTGCATATATATATATATATATATATATATATATATATATATATATATATATATATATATACACACACACATAAGGAAGAGGTTAAGACTGTTAAGAGGTTAAGACTCCTTGAAATGTGATATGATATCTTTCAGACTTTTTAACTTAAAGTAAATTAACTTTTCACCTCAAGTGTGCTTCAGTGAGTAAATCACGGAACACACATTTGGTCTTCACACTCACACAAAAAAAAGTGTGTCATGAGTTGCATGTTTGCCCTGGCAAGGATCCAGGGCGAACTTGTTATTCATGACACAATGATTTAAATAATCATACTCAGTTCTGATATGAATAGCCTGAAAAAGCTTTCTGCCCTGGAACGCTACCAGGGCAAACGAGTGATCACAATAAGTTATATCATTTTCTATCAGGCTCTTACTCATGTGTGGCATTCAGATACAGTGATGCAACAGGTTTTAAACTGCATGAACTACTGTCACTTCTTGAGTGGTGAAATGCTGGCTGGTCTGTTTAGAGGAAACTACCCCTACTTCTGGTAGTCTAGTAGCTCTGATGTACATATGCAAGCTCATTTAGTCTGCATGATTGCTGTTTTCAGACGCACCATCCTCCAAGTACAACAGGATCCAGCATGCCGTCTAGTAGTCTCTTGTGCTGCAGATTTAAATTTGTGGTTTTGTGAATCCCAGGCTCAAAGGGCAATGCAAGCTTTGACGCTTCACATGGGCGAAAGGTTTGGGGTTAAGGAAGAATAACTCTGTATTAACTGCTTGAAGTAAAATGACTTTTAAAGCATACCGTCGCTGTCCAAAGAAAAACATGTATCTCCATTTCTTATGATTTTTCCTTTTAGGCCTCAATTGATCACATGAGCTGTTATTTACACTGTGTGGAGATTTCATGAAGATTGGACCAACAGAAATGGCCCAAAACAGCTTGGAAAGACGTCTGGTTCCATTGACTTCCATTCAAATTAAATAAGGTGTTTGGGGTCTCCTGTAAAGTTGCCATTTTGGAGATACCTGTTTTTCTTTGGACAGCGACGATATAAGAAACCTGACCTTACACAGTGGCATAACCCCTAATTTCTTATGTCATTTCCTGTAGTGTTTTTCTGTAGCTGTTCTCTACATGAAGGATGTAGTGTAGAATGAAATGATGTAAGAGATACAGGGTTTCTTTGTAGCACAGTCTGTTTCTGGTTTTATGAATCAGAAAAAGTGAGAAGTCTCTTCCCTACAAATACGTCAATGACTGAGAATTCAGGACACACGGTGTATGTCTCCCTTTTTGCGTCTTATCAAGAAGACTGCAGGTTACAATCGTAGCTTCCTGTCTGTCTGTAGCAAAGCAAACCACAAACAGCAAAACAATTCAACCATGTGCAGTTCATAAACATAGGGAGGCATAGATTAGCTGCAGGCTGCTCTGATGACGAAAACGCCTTCTAAGGGATTTCCTTTGCTTTGTTTTTGTCTGCAAGATACAGGCGATTAATTTGACTACAAAATGACGTTCGTTTTGATGAGAGTCATCAGTGGCAGCTATGTAACCAACATAAGGTAAGAGGTTTGGTTTGATCCGGCTTGGTCTAACTGATGAGGCTTTGCTGCAAGATAAAGTTCAGGATAAAACTAATCTGAGTTTGTGATCTTGGTTTGTGTTTTAGGCCAGTCTAAGCTAGATCCAACTGTGTCCTAACCATGAATTAACACATTTCCATCCTTGTTCTCTAGCATACTTTCTGTTGTACGTGTCTGTGTGTGGGAGGCGGGCGGGCGGGGAGGGGGTTGCAATTAGAATAGCTTGCAGCTAGGATATAAATCTCCTATTACACAAACTGCTGGACCAGAAAAAAGATGTGCACCGGAGGTTTAGGGTACATGTTTTTCTGTGTATATGATTGAAAGAAACATTATGGGATTTATGAACAGTATTTCTGCCCTGGAGCATTGCCAGGGCAAAAAACAACATAATCTCCATCAGCTCCATCAGTTCCAGTCAAGCTCCTCCCTGGTGCTTCGTCACAAGAAAGCACACACACGTATCAGTCTATGTTGCCACATTTCAAAAACTGGCTCGGTGTGAGCTCTTGGCCCCTCCAGGAGAATGAGGAAGTCAGGAGATCAGGTTACAACTCATACAGGTTACATTCGTCATGTACGCAGCCTACAACATACGTGTGAGAGTGAGGACAGTAATCCAACCAAACATGCGCCAAAGACATATAATGTAGACAATCTGATTGGTCAAGCATACAATCTGGGTTGAAAATGAATTAACCTGGCAACTGCACTGAGAGGCAGAGTGGCAATGCTTTGTACTTGCCTTTATTTACTTCTGGATTATAGCAGCCTTTCCGTGAAGTTGGCTTTTCTTGCAAAGATTTGAGACCTTTCAGAGGCTTCTAATGCTAGGGTAATAGTTTTTTCATCTCTCAGGAGACAGTTGGTGGAACATAATCTTTGTGAAGCTCTGCTTAATTACATACTTGCTGCCTGTTTGGCTGAAATGCTTACCTCATACAATGAATCTCAGATTTCAGTGCACAGGGAAAATCCCTGTATCTTGCAGGTGGTTCTGACTGCAGAGCACTTGCATTTTTTTCTACGCCAACTGAGCACAAATTGTTTGGAGGGCATTGCTCATGTACTGTCTCTGACATGCAAGGTACAGACATCATGCCATTTCACAGTACATTGATCATTATCAATCCAAACAGTTTAATGGGGTATGTAAAACTCTCCTGAATTGGTCAGAAAACACTTTTCCGTTTTTTAATTAACTTGAACTTGACACTAAAACCTTAATTATGTTTTTTGTATTTTATTAGTACAAATAATTTAAGATTCCGTTTTGTCACTGATAAGACAATCATATCACTAACAAAACTTTAGTAAACATTTCAGCAGTGAGAGCTGTAGCTAATATGTAAGAGTCTAGTTTAAAACATTCCAAAAAATCATCAACAGGACATAGAAATATTAGTTTTGATGGAATGTCAAAGATGTCTGTGCATCCACGGCTCGTAATCCCACATTGTACTTCAAGGGGTGATAGTAAGTCAAGTCTGCCATAAGAGAGGGTGAAGAAATAGTACTGTCCAAATTTTTGTTGAAATTTCATGTTGAAAGTCCTGCTTCTGGTTAGATCATTTACGGACAGATAGCCAATAAAACACAATAATGGCTAAAGGTCTTGGCAAATCACTATTATCATCACTACCATGCACACCTGGTTCAAAAAAGTGATAATAGCAAAACAACAGTTATCACTTATAATAATATATATACTAGCTGGAGATGCCTTGGTGAGCTAGTAGAATTTCTTATAGACTGGTAAGGAGTGAAGAAGGAGGATAAGAGACTTTCATTCATTTCCTTGTATCTTACATTAGTGGCACCACAACTTTCTGGTGAGATGTTGGCTTCATTTATTTGGACTATTAATTTAATTGGTTGTATGATCTCACAGATTGCTCTTTCAGTGCCTAATATGTACATATCTAGCAAACATGGTTTTGAACAGTTATACACATGTAAAATCATAATTGCAAAACACATGTTTCTGTAGTGACAGTCACACTAATAGACTTTGTGTAACATTTACTTCAAAAAAAAGTTATCTAACTGCTTACAACATGGCTATGAGAAACAGAAATGAAGTCGCACTTCCTGTTCTAAAATGCAGGAGGGTAATTTAAATAAGGGCCCACCTTCAACACTGTGTAACATTAAAATGTAGGAAAGCATTTTTAAGTAACTTTGTTTTTATTCAGTAATAACATTCCAAATCTTACTTTATGGAAAAGATCTTTAGTATTACTTTCACAAGCTGGAGCTCAGGTTAGGGTCTAACAGCCATCGCTCAATGGAGAGTACCCAATAAATGATGATCTCAATTAATGCCTTGGGTGTAATGGGTTTAAGGTTTTTACTACTGAAAACAAGTTTGGACTAATCCAGTAAAATGCCTGTATTGGGTGGACCTTGTATGAATAAACCCAGCCAAACAAATAAACAGAATTTTAAATAAAGTTGTCATTTGCCTGGAAATATTCTGTAGTCAATGACTGTCCAAAACCTGTGACATACACAGACATCAGCAGACACAATCTGTCCTCCCTGGCGATCCTTGACCAGTATGTAATGAAACCATTTTCAGTTCCTAATTTTGCCCTGAGTCCTGTATTCAGTCAGAAAATGGTGACAGAGTTGGGCAGCCAAGTATATTTTAGCCCTGAAAAACTTAGTAGCTGCTTCATGGGTGAACAACCCTTCTTCTAACTGTTCTGTGTACAATGTGTACAATGATAACAAAGTATACTTACTTTTCAGTCATTTAGATTCACCAGAAATTCACATACAAACTTCCTACTTCTTACACTTTCATTTTGACCTTTAAAGTACTCAAAGGATGTTTTCTCAGTTGAGTTCCAGTGCACTTCAACTGATTGCTGTTGTTAAAACATCCAACCAAATTCACACTGAATAAATCTATCCATAGCTATACTAATCTATCTCTGTGTATCCATAGCTATACTAATCTATCTCTGTGTATCCATAGCTATACTAATCTATCTCGGTGTGTGTACTGACGTTCACACACCGATAAAAAAAAATATTCATAAAAAAATTACTGTTTTTCGCATTTACATGCCAAAGTATGTTTCAACCCACGTAGGTTTAAACTTTCACTTGCCTCTGAAAATGTGGTAGCTGTCCTAAGAAAAACAAGTATCTTCAAAATGCCAACTTTACAGGTGAGGGGAAAAACCTAATTTAATTTTAATGTGAGTCAATGGAGACAGACTTTTTTCCAAATGAATGTGGATCATTTCTGTTGGTTCATTTATCACAAACTCACACAGTGTAAACAGCAGCTGCTGTGTTCAAATGAGGCATTAAAATCAACAAAAACAGATACGTGTTTTTGTTTGTACAGCCACGGTGTAGAAATTCAGGCTTTCACTCATGTAGAGGTTCTCTGTACTTTTCCAACCACTGAGTTGCATTTCAGGTCACCGCCATGCTGGCAGGTGAATCACTGTAAACTGGGTTTTGAAGACTTTTGTTGGACCTGATGATGTACGCTTTCAAAAAGAGTGACCCCCACAGCAGTTCTCACCATTTAAACTCAATTCCCATCGTGTAATTCTGATCGTGTAATCGTGTAAATCGTGTAAAAGTCAATGTTGATAGGATTTTATGCCAAGATATTCAAATCCAGCCAAACTTGCATGTTTTGTATTCATTTTTGTAAATATTAAAACATTGTGTAAACTTAACAGGCTTTTCTAAAAAAGTTAAATATCTAAAAAAATCTAAAAAAAGTTTATATATATATATATAAAACTTATTGATAACTGATAAGTGCTGATGTTTTTTTATTGATTTGGCTGTTTGTGTGACAGGAAAAGCCCACTGACAGCGCCCCCTCTGTTTCACTTTGTTTCATGTTAGATGGTATCAAGTATGATGTCCTCTGGTTGGATGTGAGAAAGTGTGCCCTCTGCTCCTGTTAACAGCAGTGGTCAAGCCCATGTGCGTCAGAGAGAGTGGATGGGGGAGATTCAGTGGGAGCCCGAAGGTATGAACGCAGCTCGAAATGTCACTGCGATCGCGGAGCCAACTAAAACCACAAGCCTCACGCCTCACTCTGTGACATCACACACCATGCTATACATCCCTGTCCGTCATTAGGGACCCTAGACCCACGCACTGTCATCACAAACCTCTGCTTTGGCGATGTCTATGACATGAGCGGTGGGAGTTCGTATCTGACCGAAATCCGAACAGAGTAAGGGCTACTGTTTAACCTACTCTTACTCTCGACCCAGGTCACATGGTTTACTTCTGCTTTTCAGCTCGGCACCATTTTCAGAAGGGAACCACAATAACAAGCGCCGCACCTGCTGAAGCCCTCTTTCCTCTAACACGGGCTGCTCTTAGATCTAAATAAACACATGACGTGAGAAACTGAACCGTACAATGAAGAGTCACATCATATACGTCTTTATACTGTCCAAAATATGAGGTTTACTTTTCTCCACTGAGGCAATACTCTTTATATCGACAAATCACAAACATGCAGGACTTGCTTATCATGCATACATAATAGTGAACAACTTTTAGCCTTATTTCTGTTCTTTCCTTCAGCGCTGTCATGGAAAAGGGGAGGGGACAGTATGACATCATATGAGAGCGGGCTCTGACTGTCGTCTGAGCAGAGTGAGTGTGCCCTCTGCTGGAGTAAAGAATCATTACGGTTCATTACACACACAGCTAGAGCTGATCAGCCATTGCCACATTTGGAGACATGTTCAATAAATCACAACTGGCTGGCAGATATGATATGATATGATATGATATGATATGATATGATATGATATGATATGATATGATATGATATGAATATATGTGATGTAATGTGATGTGATGTGATGTGATGTGATATGATATGAATATATGTGATGTGATGTGATGTGATGTGATGTGACGTGACGTGACGTGACGTGACGTGACGTGACGTGACGTGACGTGACCTGACGTGATGTGATGTGATATGAATATATGTGATGTGATGTGATGTGATGTGATGTGATGTGATGTGATGTGATGTGATGTGATGTGATATGAATATATGTGATGTGATGTGATGTGATGTGATGTGATGTGATGTGATGTGATGTGATGTGATGTGATGTGCGATTATATGATAATATATGTCAGAATCAGTGCAGCTGTGAAATATGACATATAAATATTTGGGGTTTAAATGATTAATTATTAAAATCTGAAAAGTTGACGGAGCACAAAACCCAGATTATTTTTTTGTCAGGTAACTGACCATTGAAAGTTGAATTCATTCACACAATTGTTAAGGTAGCCTGATCACTTACCTTTTTAAATCAAACTCCAGTTTGTTAAACAGCTGACAAAAACAAACTCACAAACCAACAAACAAACAAAAAACAAATAAATAAAATCTGAGGTTTTACTTACAAATACAAACATTCAGTACTAACCTTTTATTTTCTATGTAAATACTGTCTATAATTTCCCCACTGTGGAATCAATAAAAAATTATTTTATCATAAAATAAAAGCTTTAAAATGATTCTTTTTTAAAGATTTACAGAAGCAGTTCATATTTATGTTCGTTTTTTTCCCCTGAGATGGACTTATCATTTAACCCCCGGAAGCTTAGATGAACTTGTTGCAAATTGAAAGTAAGATTAAAATAAACAGCGAATTATTTGATTACTCCTGATGTGACAGGATGTCATATTGACTAATACACATTTGTGACCATAGCCCAACAACTGAACAGGCTGCAACATGTGTCAAGCAATCACTGTGCTAACCAACTTCATTCTTCTCTGCTTACAAATGGAGAAGAAGATTAGATTAGATTAAAATTAGATTCCTGCTTCAGTAGATCACACACTAAAATAATTTAACAAGCCATTTGGCTAGTACAAGCCAAAAAGCCAAAACTAAGAATTTGTCATGGACCTTCTCTTAAAACACATGTTAAATCAATGACTGTTCTGAAGTTTGTGTGCCTGGGAAGCTGTGTCTCTTTTACTTGGTGCTTGTGATGACTAAAAGCCCTTGCTTAAAAAGGCTGAAACTATTTAACAGCACAAAAAGTTTAACAGCAAAAGTGATACTAAAGTCAAAAGTACAACCAAAGTGAAAATGAAATAGGGTCAAGTGTGCGGTCCTGTGGCATGCCAGATCATCAGTAGAGGACATCTTGTCACCATTAGACTCTAGACCAGTGGTCACCAGCCTTCTTCTGGAGTTCTACCTTTCTGCAGGGCTTAGTTTCAACCTGTAACTAACATGCTACCACTCATTTTAAAATCATGCAGTCAATCAAAGACTTCTGAAGAAACTAATTAGCCTGAGCAGGTGTGGCAGAAGGTGGTTGAAACTAGACAAGACTACACAGGTAGGCAGATCTCCAGGACTGAAGCTGGTGACCCCTGATCCAAACACCAGACGATAGACTAAAAAAGAAGAAAAAAGATCAGCCATAAAATTATATTTTTATGATTTTATACACCGAACAGCCATAGTACATTAAGTCTGATCCGTTCATAAAAACACAACACTCACTAACACACCACCACCGTGTCACAGCAAGATGACCCACCACCCAAATAATAAGTGCTCTGTGGTCTTGCAGGGGATCTGAAGAATAAGGTAAAAGGGGATTAACAAAGTATGTAAATCTGTAAATGTAGAGCTACAAAGTGCATCTATGGTAAGTGGAGCTTATATACCGGACAATGATGTTTATTTATAGAGCATCTTGCATTCAGTACTGATGGCAACAACAATAGTAATAATAATAATAATAATAATAATAATAATAATAATAATAATAATAAATATATAGATATGTACATACAAACATATAATTATATATAAATGTTGATGTAGTTTTTAACTAAACACTTTGCTAAAGAGATTTTTAAATGTTTATTTAACAAGAGCACTAAGCTGTTTGTTATGGCTAAAAAAAAAATCAGACCGATCAATATTAACTCTGTTAGTCAAAATATACAATTAAGATTTCATAATTCCTGATCCAATAACATAACTGATTTTTTAGATGATGATAAGTTACAGCGGAGGTATAGCAGATATATACTGTATTTATTTATCAGCAAAATTCATGTTCTATTTTCTCAATATGTTAAATCCAGCAAATAAACAGCCATTTTACATCCATGTGCAGTAGCATATTCTCTGCAGAGGACATGTATTTACTGTCACTTAAAAAAATCAATAAAATGAGAAAAAACAGGCAGCAGTCTGAAAAAAACACCAATCCTTAGGGTCACCATGCATGCAGGCTGTCTCAGTGCTATGTTTCCAGAGAAATCCATATTCATTTTTTCCATAATGGCCCACTCATGTTTTCCCAAAGTTTATTTTAGACCATCTGCTTACAAAATCCTTGAAATATAAGGCGATGTTGAGACACGCCTAAAATGATAACTATTGGTTGGGTTAAGGCCAGGTTTCTTAGGAAAATGCTGGACACTAGCCAGTTTAAAGAAACCTGGAACACACTCTGAAGAGATAAATCCTCAAACCCTGTAAATAGGGAGACACATATCCTAAGACCTTTTTTAAAAACTGGCAGGGAGGACATCACAGCAATAGCATCATCCTCATACAGTCTCCATTACCTACTCCAAAGAGATATCAAGGTTTGTTAAAGCACACATCTCTTACATCCTCAGTCGCGCTTCTATACAGCACTAAGACAACCATACATGTAATAAAGCTGAAGCTTAGTCTGTTTCCAGTGATCTTCCACCTGCCTCCATTCTCAGTTCAACAGCAAAATATAGGCATTCACAGCTTAGCTTAGCTAAGCTAATGATTTAGACCTTATCTTAACAGCAGCGCCATCATCTAACAAGGAACAGCATCAGTTATTAATACATCTAGACAAGCCACTGATGAGAGTGAACTGAGAGAACTTTGCACTTTGGCCAGTACAGGCTGCTACATTGTGGCAGTTGAATCATAATGTACAATCCATTAGTGTATAATGCTGTACATATAGGGTGCCTTAGACTGAAAAACAGCCTCAAAATGTTTATACATTTGTTATCAGAAGTAAAATGTCACCAAAATAAAGTGAATAAAGAAATAAGAACACATATGACTGTGAATGCTCAGAGGCATGGAAGTCCAAAGGTGCTATAGAATGTCTTTATTCAGTACCTTAAATTGTTATCTGTATAGGAGCTGTGTAACTGTGTAGAAAATGCACAGATGTGATTTGGCATGTCCATTTACACCCTTTGATGTGTCCCCAGAACAAAATGGGCTGTTTTGCTTTTTTTTGGTGAGCTCATGAATAATGTGATGATCTCTGCTCTGATCTTATGGTTTACAGTAGTACAGTGAGATGAGCACACAGAAGCAACATGCTGAAATCAACACAGGCAGGAAAATGAAATATTATCATATATATAATGTGTTAATAAGCTGGGCCATACAATTTAGTAGCTATGCTAATGTAAGTTACGTGGAGGTTGCTAGTACTTATACTGGCTAATTACTTTCAATCTCAACATCAGCAAAAAGTAAATTAAAGTTTGGCCTCTTTTGCAGGCTGCTGTTGGGGTTCTGACGCTAATAAAAGTGGAACTGCTCCTCCTCCACAGTCTCTTTAGTTTTGAAGGATGAGCAAAGCTGCATGGTATTGTACAAGGTTTGGGAAACTGCCTAAAATGAGATGTGCAGAGCAAACTAACACTTTGAATTAAAGTTGACAATGAAGTTCAGGATCCAGGGGCTTGTTAAAGAAAGTTTGCCTACTTAATTTGCCACTGCGTTTTTGGGGAAGACAGTTTCACCCGTTTTATAACAAAGTGCTAAGAATCCCTTCACAGTCTAGTTTTTGCACGTAATAACTATCTTCTTTCTTATATGTCATGTTTAAGGGGCGTAAATAATGTGCTGGTACTTTACAGTACATGTCTGTAGCTTGTCACAGAGAACTTTGAAGGTCAACATTTCACAACCTATACAAAAGCTATTCAAATGTCACTGGAGCATCCCTAAACCCCAACACTCATTAAATATAAGAAGATCTAACAATATGAACAATAATGCAAATTATAAACGCCCACCTGCTGCTCCAAAGCAGAAACAAAACTAAGCTCCCACTGCAATACAAATAATCAGACAGATTGTCTTTATGTCACTGTGGCACCAGTCATTTGATTTCATGCTATAAAATGTGAGTCTTTCTCCTCTAAATTTGCTTTAGCACAGTGTTAGTGATCTGTATTTGCTGATGACGTTCTTGCTATGCTAACAGTAGTCCCTGGTGTTGCAAAGAACTACGTTAAATTACCCACACAAAAAAAAGCAGGGTTTACTCACTCAGCTTTGAGTCTTACTCTCCACACTTGCATCAGTGAGCAGGAATGAACTTGTGTGGTTGTGTAAAGGCCTTCTCACTAAGGTAACCTGAGCTTCTAGTGAAAATGGTCAAACAGGGCCCAAAAGAAGTTTAGCCTCCACATACACCACAGGCTTACCTGCTTGATTCAGGCCTGGGTCATCATTTTTGAAGCTTCTCCTCAAAACAAACGGTTTTGAAGTCATTTCAAATGTCTCACACCCCGTCATAATCCTGATGCTCTCCTTTACTTTCCTGAATGTACACTTCATTTTCTCCTCCAATCAGTGCTGCTTCACTATCTGTCACTACCATAGTCAAACTTTTGATGTTTCCAGCAGTAAGCTAGTAGCTCCAGATATTTGAAAGAGGTGCCTGGGGATCTGAGAACTGATACCTCAACAGAGTAGACAATGCTCATTTCCACAGCCAAATCCAAAATGGCCGCACAAGCTTAAAAAAAAGCATTACATCCTTCTTGTCGGCAATGATAAAAGAACTGTCTACTTCTGTGCGTAAAGTCAACAGACCACTTTTTCATGCCTGCCATGGTGATATGCTTTAGCATAGTTTTCTTGATGGTTTGGATGTTAAGTTCCCTGATTTTTTATATTTCAGCTTCTAGTTTTATTTTTTGGCATCTCCCTGATGGAGTGCTTTGCTTTTCAGGGGCAGATGCACACATAACAGGAAAATGTAGCACTGGTTGTTTGGTGATTGTTTTCTGTTTTGCCTTGACTGGAAAAAAGGGCTTTCAGTGATGATGTGCCAAACACTAACTGCTGTGATGTTGAAAAAATATTCCCTGACCATCTAGGTAGTGCCACCAAACATTTGTGCCCAGGGCCCTAAACTTGATGATCTGGGCCGGCCTAGATTTTATTTTTTATGCTAAAAACGCTAACCCTAACCCTAACCTAACCTGTTGCATGCTACCTCGTCCCGGAACAGCTGGCAAAATGGAATGAGTCCAACAATCGAACCTAGGGGTGGGTGAGAGCCATGGGAAGGGGCTTAAGTCCTGCAATCCCTGGCACAGCCCACTGGGCACTGAGCTTGACCCCAGTGGCACTGCCGTGGGACATGGGGGCTGAGGCAAACTCCAGCAGCACTGCTGTGTCTGATGCACTCACACCAGCACAAACATACATTAACCCTCACCAAGTCACTGTCACTGTAGTGCTGTCAATGATTCACCACCCATGTAATATCTGCTTTTTGGTGGCCCTGTGGGGGTCATGACCAATTTCAGAAGAGGGTGAAAGGGGCTAACAATATATGCAGAGAAACAGAGAATAAAGAGTGCATCTATATGTTAAATCGAGCTGAAAAACTGGACGAAGAGTGTTGGTACTATAAAGTGTACCTAATGAAGTGGCAGGTGGGTGGAAGTAATCCTACTTGGACAGTTGGTGATCAGCTGATGTTATTCATAACTTCAGGTCGAAAGGTGGAGAAATGTATAGAGAGAGAGAGAGAGAGAGAGAGAGAGAGAGAGAGAGAGAGAGAGAGAGAGATACCTAGGCAACCTGTAATTCCATCATGTACGCTTAAACATACTTCTACTTTCTCACATTTGAGAAAGTCATGTTGAGCTCTACACGAGCCACGCAGACAGTTTAATTCTCCCTCCTTCCCCTTTTAGTTTTAGTCTAAACTTTCCCTTGATAGGTCGAGAATGTGACCCCCCACTTCAACATGTTGCCATCTGCCCTATCCGTACCGCTGCCAGGAATTCGCAGTCGGGAGTGGCACATTCCACATCCTGGGATTTGGCTCTACCATACATGGTAAGCTTCACGATGATGATGTAACGTCCCACCTCTAAACAAACATAGGAAATGGGCTCTTATCAGCAAAGAGCCCCCAGAGCTCATTGGCCCATTCTGGCAGAAGCCCCGCCCCGATCCCCTCTTGTACCAAGTTACCGCCCTGCCCGACTGAACTTCCAAGAAAGATTTTTATTTCGCCTTGCCCGCCTAGCAGGAAGAGCTAACTGGTTTCCCAGGTCCGAGTTTTGGGAAATATCGCTTAAATATGCCGCTGCGAGTTGTAATGCAGGGTCCTGGGCCTTGGGGGTTTAGACTGGTCGGCGGGAAGGACTTCGAGCAGCCCCTCACTATTTCACGGGTAAGTGTATGCTTTTCACCTACAGTATGGAGGTCTGGATGGGTGGCCGTTCTGTTGGTCTCTTTTCGAACCGTTGTTTCAGCGAAGAGCTGATTGAACTACGTTGCTTAGAAAGTTACTGTCTTGTAAAAGACTAGTCGTGTGCTCTACCGAGCTAATCGAAACTTTTTTGCCACTTTCATTATTTAACATGGTCGCATGGTTTCAATTCCATGAGGAGGAGACCTTAAATGATGTCCCAATTCAGGGACGTAGTGCTCTTTATTTGAGGTCACCTCTAGATTATAGGTATCAAGCGAGATTCACAAAGTTACAGCCATGCTATCGCCATCTGCCCAGCGCCATATGGTAGCTCGTGCTAAGGGAGCTGTATGTGGTTTAACTATTGTACTGAACTGTACCTTGCTGGCCAGACAGGCTTATAGGGCAGATACTACGACCATGTCCCATGTTTCTAATAGTTTACAGCTTCTGCTGCTTCATTCTAAATATACTCAGCCCAGCTTTTTCATGCTTGAAGTGAGTGCATGGACTATGACAGCCTTGCTTTTGCATAACTTCACTTTGTGGGCTTTTCTTATGTAACCTGCATCTGCAATCATCTTCCCCAAGATGACTTGTTGTTTCTGGGTACATAGAAGAGGAGGCTTTCCAGTTAGAGAACTTCCTGTATCTTCTGACGGAAATCCTCCTCTGATAAGTGGACTTTGGGCTCCTCAGAGAGTGGAAACTTGTTTGTCACATATGAGTATATACACTGTTTTGACTTACCAACACACGATAACTATATACGTCTTTATTGAGGCCAACTAACACCTCTGTATCTGTCACTTCTCCAGGTGACCCCTGGAAGTAAAGCGGCCCAGTCCAATCTTTGTATTGGGGATATGATCCTCGCCATTGATGGGCAACCAACTGAAGGCATGACGCACTTGGAAGCACAGAACAAGATCAAAAGCTGTGTAGAGGAAATGGTCCTTTCCATTGACAGGTACACTGGGAAGTGTTTTTCTGGGGTTTCTGTGATGGACGCAAGCTGAAAGCATTCTGATGTCCTTTCTTGTCAGTGGCGTCATGTCTACCTTTCTTCCAGACTGGTTCACCGAAATGAATCTAGCACAGTCATCTTGCTTTCTTTTCATTTTTGTCTGAAAGTTTAATGTTAGTTATCTTCATTTGCTCTCACTGTCTCAGGCCTCGCTATGGTAACATAGTTCAGATTCTCCTGAAAAACAGAGAACTGTTACTGATTAAAATGAGGCATATTGCCATGAACTGGAGAGCCATGGCAGTCTGAAACTGAAGCTTTGCTACTCCAGGTTCATGCTTGCCTGCGGCTACTTTATATTATTATCAGAAAGTAGCATCTCATGGTCAGCACTTCTCAATGCATTTTTCTATTCTTAGATCAGAATCAAAAATGTGGTCTCCTCTTGTTTCTGAAGAAGGGAAGTCCCACCCATACAAGATGAATCTGGCATCAGAACCACAGGTATGTGTGTGCATGTAACTATAAGTGGTTTTGAAAGGACCTTTGACCAGCTATTTTACAATGACCCTAAAGGCATGCAGGGAGAGAGGGAGTCATACAGAACAGAGACTTTTCTCATAGACAAAAAACAAACAAAGGCAGGGCAGCGCACGCTGCCAGAGTGAAGTCATTATTTATATACTAACAAACTATATCCATGGAGACTGGAGTTTATGAGCCAGGCCATGACGAAACGCACAGTTCCTGCAGGCTGACTTGGAAATTTGAGGTCAAAGAGTGAGCGTGTACCGGAAGTGTATGTACTTGTCTCAGGGGAGAGGGAGGTGTAATATTTCAAATGCTTACTGTCACAGCAGGAAGGATGTTTTAACTAGATAAAGCATTTGAGAATTCAAAGAGGACTGCATGCAGTGTGCCACTGCCAATGTGCAGCACTTTGCTATGTAGACTAACAGTTTCCAGATATTATGTATTTATTTATATATTTATTTCAAACTCTGACTTGGTTAAAAAGGAATGAAGGCTTTAGTGTTCTTGGCAGCAGTTTTAATTCTATGACAAAAATAAAAACAGATTAATCTGCCCTTTTTTACATTGTAGTTTTCTGACATCAGACAAATACTTGTATCTCCATTTTTGATGATATTTAAACTATCAACCCCCACACAACCCAGTAGGATAATCAGCTTATAAGATGAATGAGGGAATGAATTATGTTTGCCACTTTGTTGGATCATTTCATCTTTTAACAACACCTGAAGAGACTTTTGAATTGCTGTAGTTTTGATAGTGAAAGGTCCCATTCTTGATACAGTTCGGGTCTCCTTTGATGCAATTTTTTTTATTTGTTTAATAATACACCAAAGTTGGGTAAAAGATCTGGACTGCAGGCAGGCCAGTTTAGCACCTGGCCTCTCCTACTGTGGGATGGGGGATGGCATGCTGTTGTGATGTGCAGAATGTGGTTTGGAATTGTCTCACTAAAATAAGCCAGTTTGTCACTGATAAGGACGTCGCCTGCATGGCTGCGTGTGCTGCTCCAAATCTTTAAATATCATCCAGCACTAATGGCGCCTCCACAGATATGCCCATTTCATGTGCACTAATGCACGCCCATACAGTCATGTTGGAATTTGAAGTACATGCTGATAACAAGCTGGATGGTTTCTCTTCTCATAAGCTTGGAAAACAGTGAGTCCATGATTTCCAAACTTGCAAATTTAGATTGTTTTTGGTTGACACTTTTCCGCTTTACCTCAGAATTTTTGAAAATGTTTTTATTTCCATTTGTGGATCCAACAGCTACCTGCGTTGATGATTTTTGGAAGTGTTCCTGAGCCCATGCAGTGTTTTCCACTACAGACTCATGACTTACCCGGAGCGGTGGGCAGCCCTATCCACGGCGCCCGGGGAGCAGTTGGGGGTTAGGTGCCTTGCTCAAGGGCACCTCAGTCGTTACTGTAGGCTCAGGGAATCGAACCGGCGACCCTCTGGTCACAAGGCTGGTTCCCTTGAAACTAATTAGGTTAATAAGCAACAGCTCATCAAAATGGGGTCACAAAAAGAGCATGTCAGAGAGACAGGGGCTTTTTTATAACCATTAAAAGATATAGAGAATCCAGAGAAACATCTGTAAGCACAAAACCATGTTATATGTGCAGTGTCCTGTTTGATATTCGGTTTAACTGTTATATGGTTTTATGTCTTAAGGCTGCAACTCTTTCTACCTTGTTTGTTTGGGTTTTTTTTCCTTCTGCAACCTTTGACCACTTCCTGTACTCTCTACAGGAAGTAAAACACATAGGCTCTGCTCACAACAGGAGTGCTCTCCCTTTCAATTCACCTGGTTCTAAGGTGGTTACTAACCAGTACAATAATCCTGCGGGCTTGTACTCCTCTGATAACATCAGGAGCTTTAACAGCGCTGTTGGTGGTGCGAAGACTGTTACCAGCGAATCCAGTAACAAGTAAGTATTGCGTTGTTTTTTTGCCTAGCTTCAGGTTATTGCGTATTAGTAGGCTAACCTGACAATTTGTTGTATGAATACCTTTTACTGTGAGTAAGAGCATCTATAACAGTGAAAGAGTCCAGCAGTGTGACACTCTTTAGTGACACAGATCCTTAAAGGATTTGTTGTATGTTGTTTGTTATTTGGTCTAAAATTATATCCTGTTAATGTTCTCTGATTGCGGTGGCAATTTCTTTTGTTTTTTCAGTCCAGAGCCCCCAAAACCTGGCCAGCCAAGACCACCAGTTGCTGCTGACTCGGAGGTCTACAAAATGCTGAAGGAGAACCAAGAGACAGATGAGCCTCCACGTCAGTCTGCATCCTTTAAAGTCCTGCAGGAGATCCTTGAAACTGGTAAAATTCTAAAATATATATATATGAGGTGGATTTTCATATATATATATATATATATATATATATATATATATATATATATAAATATATATATATATATATATATATATATATATATATATATATAAATATAAAAATCCACCTCACAAGCACTTTACAGGCAGCACTAATACACATACATTTTGGTAATCATACGCAAAAGCCTTTATTTATATATATTAATGCTTTTGTGTATGATGATTATTATTACATTTATTGTACATTTACATTACATTTATTAAAAGTCAGATCACAGCAATGGTCTAATACCCTCTTTAGTTATCCTTGTGCAAAAAGTTTGAATGCCCTCAATCAAACTACCAAAATGAATACACAGTTTATCTTTGTGTTGGATCAAACACATAGGAAATACAAATACGGTAATTGTGTATTAAATCTGCAGAAATGAAAACTCGTGAGGATGATATGTACTTATTAACTTAATTTCAACAGAATGAGTCATTGTCAAATTTTTGTAAGCATGCTTTTTGGGAACTTGGTCATTGCTTTTGTGACTCCACTGTGATGAAGCCAAGCATTAAGAGGAGCATTGCTTGTTTTCTGAATATTTGCACAGATGATTCTGACAAACCTTCTGGCTTTAGAAGTGTGAAAGCTCCTACAACAAAAATAGCTTCTTCTGTGGGCAATACTGAGAAACTCTCCGTATGTGACAAATGTGGATCAGGGATCGTGTAAGTAAAACAGTCAATCTTTTGTTTGTTTGTTTATGGCAAAAAGAAGTAAGTGGTAAGTTAATTTAAACTTAAAGTTAAATCGTATGTGGTGGTTTCGCCACCTAGTGGACTTTTGAGGAAAACTCTCCACAGCTCTTTCATATGTATATGTACTGTATATGTATGTCCTTTGTCTTTGGATGTAGCTACTCCTTTCAGTTTTGTAATGTGTGTGAAATATGAAAATGAGTGGTAGGTAACAACAAACAGTTGCGTTCTTTCATGCTTCATGTAATGAAGTTTTGGGTTTTTTTCTCTCTCTTGCAAATATAGGGGGATGATTGTCAAACTCCGAGATAAACACCGACACCCTGAGTGTTATGTCTGCTCGGACTGCGGGGTAAATCTGAAACAAAAGGGGCACTTTTTCGTTGAAGACAAAATTTACTGTGAGAAGCACGCACGCGAACGAGTGACTCCTCCTGAAGGTTATGATGTCGTTACAGTCTTCCCAAAGTAGATCCTTCTCCAACGCTGCTCCAAAATTGCACATTTCCCTGTGCTAGGGAATTCTCTACAGAACATCTCCATCACTTCGTTTGGATAGTTTTCCAGAATGTGTCAGAATGTTTTGGAAAAAACATTTTTGCATATCTTCAACTTGAGGCTCTATTGATGTTGATTACAGTGTTTGGTTATTTTCTCCACATCATATTTTTTTGGAGACTATCCGTTTGAAGTGGTACTTTAATGAGACATTCCAGTATCGTAGTCATTTCATATGTAGGGTAGTAAAAAGAAACAGCGGTGTGTTTGTGACAAACTAAAAGGACTGAGACTTAAAATGACAATATACCTAATGTTTTGCACTTAACTTGGACATGGATTGTGCGAATAAGTTACTGTAGTAAATATTGACCTTCTGGCACATTCGCTATATCTTAAGTATTTACCACTTTCTTTTGGTTTCCCAAAAGGATGAAGGGACCAACTGTTCTCATCTTACTGGAAAAGTGAAATGTAATGATCTCCATGATTTAGCTTTCTACAGAAGCTCCATATATGAGCAACTTTACAGCCCATTGTGCACTCACTCATTTTGCTAAATAAGGAATAATAGTTTTATATAAAGTATTATATCCTTCCAATAGCTTTGCTGCAACATTTGTAATGAAAATGATGGAATGAGTAATCTTTTTTTAATGATAAACATGTACAGCCTGCATAACTTGTTTCAATAAATAAATGTTTACATGGTGTTTTTTTTTTTCCATGTCCCAATAAAATGAACATCAGCGTTTATTATATAAATTAAGGCATTTTTGTTTTTATTGGTATTTATGTATTTATATGCACTGGTGACTAATGACCAATATTTTTTTTAAATTCTCATGTTAAATATTTACTTTAAGTTGACAATACATATATGAGCTTGATTTGATTCCCCATGAATAGGCTTAATGGTAAAAACAAAATAGCTAACCCATGCTAAGCTGTTTTGAATGCAAACCGATCCGGAAACCGGAATTCTGGAGGATATTCAGCCAAGCGGGATTTCTCTGAGAGCCAGATAGCCCAAAGTCTGTAAATTAGGCAGTAGCTGAGGGTCCTTGGTATTGGACTGTCCTTAAGAAATCCTGATTTGTGGAATACCCTCAGTGCTTCCACCGCATGCCTCCAGCATTGCTTATGGAGGATACTTGTTGACACAGATTCTACTTTTTATCACCTTAAAGTCATTTTAATGTGACCTGATTAATAAGGGTAATGACTGATTTTAAATGATCACTGGAAAGCTTCTGGGAGAAATAATCCACTTACTCCACGTGTGAGAGAATCATCTTTATGTACAAGGTGCTAGGTGGTGAGAAGGTGAGCGTTTAAATGTATATGTTACAGCCAGAAACAGGAATGAGATGTTTTACTGTAATACAAGTGGGTTATCTACACAGTAGCAGACACATTAGGAAGAAAAGATCAATAAGATGTAAACAAAGTCATGTGAGTGGTTTGGCATGGAATGCCCTCTTCGTGTGGAACTTCGCCAGGTCAGAATTGTTCACAGTGGTGGTGATAGGAACCAGACGTCTGTGTTTAATGCCTATATTTGCACTGTGGACATCAGGCGCCTTGGTTCCTATCAGCACGTTTCCGTGCAGTAAACCGCTGCACGTCAAATCGCTGAATGAATAAAGTAGAACATCTGAAAACGAAACCGCTATAAAAATGGTACCAACGTTGCTTTGTGGTAGCAAATTGTCATTTCCACCCACTATACCATGTCGAATGATACATTCGGAGAATGAATGAAAGACGTGTTTGAATTTGAACTTGACGCGTAAACGGACGGTTTACATGGCAACATTTCCAATCAGTCCTCCCAACCTGCATTCATTAAAGCCAGAGCAGTGTGGCTTTGGAAAACAAGCCCACCCGTTCCTGAGAAATAACCCATCCTCATCAAAAGCCAGCGTCAGGTTCTCCTGAAACTTGCAGTCCACTTCTTGTAGCAGCACATCCGCGTACTGCCCTTGCGCACCGTGCCAGCTGGCCGGCCATGCTGCGCTGGACGCGTGGACACCTTCCGCATGCTTCTCCAGGTCCTCCGGGTGCCGCACGTTGTCACCGATTCGGAGTGTCTCTGTCAGCGCCCAGATGTAATTGTGCGCAAATCTCAGCGTCTCGATTTTGGTCAGCTTAGCGTCGTCCGGAAACGTGGGCAGCACGCTTCTCAGCGCGTCCAGGGCGGAGTTGAGGTTGTGCATGCGGTGCCGCTCGCGGTCGTTGGCCTTGGCCCTGCGGTTTCCGCACGGTCTGGACGCGCTTCCGCCTGACCACTTTCTCCTGTGGCGATGTTTCCTCCTCGCTGTACAAGCGAGCGAGTCTTCGTGGATGCTTAGGTCAAGTTCACTGCCGGAGGTGATGTCTTCTCTCTCTAGGGGCTCCGCAGTCAAACTCCTGTCAGTCCAAACGCGAGCTGCGCACGTGCCATTTCTTTCAGCGGACGCGCACTTGGGGGACATCGTGCTAAATGTAACGTGTGATAAACGCTTTAAAAAGTCTTTAGTGTAGAAATACTCGTCCAAAAAAAAACTCTATAAGAAAAGCAGAGTAATAGTGCCGTGTGAACGCCGTATGAGCCCGGCTCTTGGAGTGCCAGGTCTTACTAGACTTGGAAATGAAGTGAGCGCGCTTCTTATCCCCACTATTTAAATTATCCGGGGACAATAAGCAGGTGATGCTCCTCCAGTTCATTTCTGTTCCTTTTATCTTATCTGGATTGTGTAGAAGCAGGAGCGCCGGTAGGAAGATGGGAGGGGGTGGGGTGGTTGGGTTGGCGTCTGGGGTGCAATCAGATTGCCCTGAAGAGCGAACACTTTTATTTCTCCTGCGCATTAGTCTGTTGGCGCAAACGCGCACAGGCACACAAAGGCCCCATGCTGGAGCTTTGTGTTTGATCATAAGGAGGGTCTGGAGAAGAAGTCACACAAGAACAAATTTAGTCATACGAACAGATTATCAGAAGTGCATGTGAGGATAACAGCACACCGAGTTTACCGTCATTCCCAGAATATCCAGTGGCATATTCCCTGTATAAACACATACAGTGCATAGACACTTTTATTGATTCCATTATTTGTGGTCAGGACGTCAAATGCATTTCTAATGTATTTCTGTCTACATACGCCATCCAGTCAAAAGAGATATCTTACGGTAGTTCCCCGTGCTCCACGGATAGTTACCAGAATCAAAGCGCAAAGAATTGTGTTGTTTCACGTGTTTGTTTTGAGATCAGCTGTCTTTATAAACAGAGACGAACGTAAACAGCCCTCCTTTAAAACCCCCTCAACAAGAAATGACTTTTATGTAATGTGGAATTAGGAATAATATTCTTTAAAGTGATGCCATGGCCGTGCGCAATAAACACTTTCCCGTGCGCAAAGTTAGTTTTCAACGGAAATGGCCTCGGAAAACCTCGAACAGGGGTATATATTTTAATGCAAGTGATGTCTATGGCGCGTGCCGTTAACAAGCAGCGCAATAAATGCTCTCTATATCCAGAATAACCCCCCAAATAAGCGTGCGCACTGGTGTCTCCAATTGGTGCTCCTGTTTGTTGACGGCCAGTGCGCATTCTCTATCTGGGCGCCGTGGCGCATAAAGGGACTTTTAAACATGAATGATTGACCCAAGTTTACTCTCTGCCTCAAGTCTCGATAAATCTTGGTTTATTGGAGAGGCCACAGCATGTTACCGTGGACTCAAAATGTTTGCCATTGTCCACGAAGTCTCCGCAAAAAGCACTCATCTACAGTCTGACTAAATATGTGTTTTGTAGGGTATCTGATAACCATATGCTTTCAATAAACTGGACAAATAAGGCACGGAGATAGGGGGGATGTCGTGGTGCTGTTGTAAAAGGCTTGAAATAATCCAAAGTAAACCAAATCTCACCGCTTTACAAATACAATCGATGCCAAATCTATATTCGGATATCGCGGACAGGTGTGAGTTTGGGGGCTGTCAGATTGTTTTTTATCAGTGTCGTGTAATATCCTGCTTGTTATGCAAAGTATGGGCAAACATGAGCGAGCAGTTGCTGTGGAAATCTCAGATATCGACAAAGAGTTGCTCCGAAAGGCGATTTAACAATATTTAACAATAAACGAGACTTAGGAGAGCAGGTGATACCTGCCCTCGCCTTCTTGATTAATACTTCCTCAACTACTCCACTTTACAATCTGTCGTAATTATTTATTAAACGAAATCTATTTATTATTATTTTAGCAAACAGGAGTACCAGGTGGGGCTTTATTTTCATCCTCAGCTTTTGTTTGAAGGACATTTGAAGAGGGCAATCAAAGACTAAAACTCGCTGACCAGCTTTTTGCCATCCATTTGTCCTAAACTGGCAGACAAGCTATTGAATTCTTCCCTCTTGTTCAGACTCCGGGGGAAAAAGGCTGCACATAAAGAAGAAAAAGGAAACTTCGCTGCGGAGGAGAAGAAAAAACACACGCGCGCAACTTAAAACATTTAATTACAACCCGGATGCCATATGTACACCTCTTGTGAAAACTCAAACAATGTCAACTCTTTTGTGAGGTAAAACGTGCGCTTTTGGAGACGTGTGCGCTTTTGGAGAGGTGTGCGCATCGAGACCAGAATGACCTTGAGTACACTTCTTGGAAGAAGTAATGCTAGTTTAATGTGCTGTTGAAGCTCTTTTTAGAGTCCTCCCTTTGTGCTATGACGCATATGCTTGTGATGACCGAATACACCAATTATAAGTGAATGGCGGGGAACTCCTTGGTAAGGCCCAATTTCGTTTAAGCAATTGGGGTCAGGCGGATTAATCAAGCTTTGGCGTTGTGAATGGGCCAGTTCAAGGCAGAGGGTTTAGACGCAGGGCCCCATTTGAGTGGTGCGTCCCGACTCTAGTGGATTTGTCTCCTTAAGATATTTATATATTTACGCCCAGTGCGGACAGAGCTGTGTAGGACCCGGATTACACTTGTTAACTGAGCACGCACTAGGTTAAAGCATGCTTTCTTTTCGAGTGTGTATCAGAATAAAAGGTTTTTTTCTTTCTTTATTAAATAAAAATAACTCTGTTATTATTATTAATTGATGTATTTATTTATCGTTTTTACCTGACATTACTCTGATATAAAATTATCTCTGATTATAAAATAATTATTACTATTTTTAGTACTATATTAATATATGTTTTTTACCTTTCTAGGTAGTTTTTCCTCAGAGAGACATCCATTAAGTGAACTAACAAGGTGGGACTTCAGTTCTAATTCTGCACTCCTAACAATGAAGTTCCCCAATGCTTTTTGGCTTAGACCTATAATTGGTTCACAACCTTTGAATCATTTAAACAATTTTTATTTATTTATTTATTTTTGGAAAGATTCTTCACACTTCATAAACACAAATGGTTCCAAAGGTTCTTTAGGGAATCAAATGTGGTTCCTCTTTGGCATTGTTCCAAAGATCCCCCTTTGGGTTCAGGTTGGCATCTTCATTCTGAAGAGTTTGTTTTGTCTGCCAGTTGGCCAACGTTCATCATCCTGTGTCTAACCAGCCTTCATGGGGGCCTCCTGTAAAATAGTGATGAACAGTGAAGCAGTGATGAAGATGTCCTAATTATAAGCACTAAACAGTGCTGAAAGAGCAATTAAGTCATTTATTTGTAAGGATGGTAAAATAAGATGTGCTGCGATTTGTTCTACTATTCAGCTCCAATTGGCTCTGAGTAGTCAATTCAGTCAAACGATTATGCATTCACTGATTTATCATCTAAGCCATTTATTCTCCTGGATGGCGGGGGGTGTTGAAACCTATTCCAGCATTCAGTGAACACCCTGGACAGGCCGCTAGTCCATCGCAGGACAGATGCAAAGTTATAAACCTAGGGGCAGTAACTTGCCCGGCTACATGGACTAAGGGAGGAAACTGGAGCACCTGAAGGAATCCCATGCACACACAGGGACAACTCCACACAGAAATGACCCTGGACCCAAGTGCTTCTTCCTGTTGCTAGCCCCAGAAATGCTGGTGATGTGGAGTCTATTGAACATTCTGCCTGCACAAGCAGTGATATGGTGTGGGACAGGCATTAAAACTTTTTGGCTGATGTCCACCTTCTTTTTATGCCATGATACTCTTGGAGCTTCAGGATCCTACCCTGGCCTTCATAGGGTGTTATGAGACAAGCATCTTACCTAATCAGATTACTTTGGCCAAAATACACTATATGACCAACAGCGTGTGGAAACTCTTCATAAGCGCTGAGTTTAAGCCCTATCAATAGCTATAAACACTGCATCACAGGATTCCACATTTGCCAAGTAAGTTTGTGATTTTTTTTCCTTGCTAGGTCTACCATAGTCAACTGCAAGTGCTATTATTGTACAATGGTATGAGTATAGAATCAACAACAACTCTAAGTAGTATATTGTGAAACTGCAGGGTGTGAATGCATGTAGCATTCAAAAAGGTCCTATCCTTTGTTTCTTCACTCACTACCAAATTTTAAACTATCTGTGGAAGCAACATCAGCACAGGAGAAGCTTCATGAAATGGATTTCCATTGCCAAGTAGTTGCATGCAAGCCTATGATTAGTGTTGTTGAGTGGTGTAAGATATATTGTCACTGATGGAAGGGTCTGGGTTTGATATATGCCAAAAGAACGCTACCTGCTGGAAACCATATTGCCAACAATAAGGTTCAGTGGAGGAGAGATTATGGCTGGGACTGTTTTTATCATTTGGGCTGGGCTGTGAAGCATAATGTTATTGCAACAGCATGCTAATAGTTTTATGGTAAGTGTTTGTCTAAAGGGCCTTTCCTGTTCCAGCATGACTGTGCACCTGTACACAAAGCAAGATCCATAAAGGCCTGGTTCCTAAGTGTGTTGTGGAGGAACACCAGTGGTCTGCACAGATCCCTGATGTCAACCTCATCTGTAGGCTGAATTGGAATGTCAAATGAAAGCCAGGCCTTCACATCCAACATTATTGGCTGACCTCACAAATACTCTTTTGGCTAAAAGGCCCCAAATTCCCACAGACTCATTCCAAAACCTTGAGGAAATGTTCTTCCCAGAGGACCAGTTGCAGCCTTTGGATAAACCTACTGACGTTGAGTAACTGAAGATATACATATATACTAGTATGCTGCTAAAAGGCTAGCTATGGACAGTGGCAAATCATCCCTTATCACATAGCTAGCTTTTTCCCCATGGATGTAGTGGGAACTGCTATATGTGCTTAGCATCACAGTGCTTTAGCCAGACAGAAATTACTCAACTTGTTAGGCCTTTACTGACTGGTTAGGCAGGTCAACAGTTTTCTGTAGAAATTGTTAGCTGATGAAAATTCCAGAGTATAATATGTTCTGTGACTCTTCAAACCTTGTACTATTACTCAACTGTAGTAGCTGACTCTGAAGGATCTGAAAATGAAACTGTGCCTGCAAAAGTAGTGCTTAGCTCTGAACAGATATCAAAGTTTTCGAAGTGGCATAAAGAAAGACAAAAAGCCGAGGAACCATGAAAGTTAAGTTAGCATCTGCAAAGCCAAGAAAATCAGGAAAGGTAAAGCATGTATGATGGCAAACAACCTTTAAGAAAGCTGACACAAGACTTGTGGTCAAAAAGTAATCCAAAGCATGCACAACAACATCTATGAAAGCTGGTGTCGTTTTAAAAAAACAAAAAAAAACAGTGCAGTGGCCTGATGAAGTAAAAATGCAAAGCAGAGACCCCAAAGATGTGTTTGGAGAAATTAATAGGAGCAGCGTTTAATGAAAACTCATGTGGGTGGATCTGAATAATGGAATAGAGGTTGTGTGGCAGCCTGTGCCACAGAAAACCTTGCCTAGGAAGCATGGACTCCATTCAATATCACAAAATATTATTATATGTGGAATTAGTAAAAGAAGAACGGAAAGACTAATAACTGGTTTCAAAAAGCATATGTAAACTGTGATATCTATGAAAAATGGGGGACACTAGAAAAGCTAAAGTTTGAACTCTCATTCCAATGAAGGGAGGTGAAAAGAAGACATTAACTAACAGAACTGGTCAGCCATGCGTCAGCACATCAAGCGAGAAGTGGTTGTATACATATACATATGCTGGCTAAAACCTCTCACTTAGACAAAGTCTCCTACAAAGGCTGCTCAGCTCTGCTTCATGTTTCTCAATATCTTTCACAAGAGGAAGGACATTGGGAAGTTAACTAACACTTCTCAGCTAATGGTAGCTGCATCATCTAACCACACCTTCTTTAGCTGATTTCCAGCCCTTCTCTGTTACTTTAGTCATCTAGTTCACTTCACAAAGCTTCCATGCGCTAATCCGGATGCTAAATGCTAGTTATAGTGGTATTTTTGATATCTAGCTTGGACTACAGCTGGGTGTGGTTCCTACATCTAACCATACCTTACAGTGCCATGTCTCCTTACACTGATCAGCACCACTGGTTCCTCAGCGCTTAGCTAACATTTATTTTGGCAAATCTGTCCATCCTAGCTTTTGGAGGCAACCCTAGCATGTTAACTCACTGCAGGCTGGCCTTTTTAACTCAAGGCTGGCCATTTCAATGACTTGGTCTTTTTTTCATACCCACTCATTCTGGATGTGTTAAACAGTGCAGGGTTGCAACCACATTCATGTATTAATGACTTTATGATAGACTACCAGATATGATTCTGGTTCAGACATGAATCAGATATGATTCAGACATGATTCAGACATGATTTGAGGCACATCCCACAAATAAGGACAGCCTGGCACAGCTAGACATCAGCATGTAGATGAACGTGCACCTTGTGGCTGAAGGACTGTGAGCCAGCAGACCTACAGACCAGGAGTGTGTTATAGGAAAAATAATAATAATAAAATTTTGAAAAATCTGTAAAGAAGTCTATGCAATACATTAACATTGATAACATATTATAATGCATTAATAAGGCATCATGAACATAACTAGTTATGTTTATTTAAAAATGCATTACACTTTATTCATAGTTTTATTACACCTAATGAACTGTTCACATGTCACATTATATGTAGTGTTTAAAAATTAGTGTGAGTGGTTTGAATGCTATTTCTGTGAGCCCATGCATTTCCTGTTATGCTCAGTCCACACTTTAAGGCATCGTGTGAACTTGAATATCAGACAAGCATTTATTTGATTGTGCTTCAGTGACAATATATCAAGGTGTTCACTGTCCTCCTGAGAGTCATTTTATGTTGTGAGCAATGCTAAAAAGTGAGTCTGTACAGCAGTTACTTTCAGAAGTCTGTGCAGCAGTCACTTTCATATTCTTTTGGAATTATCTGGAGTCCACAGCACTGTGAGTTTACTGATTCTGGGAGTAACTGATTTGTTTTCTGGAATTATTGGGAATAAAATTTGTGGTGGTGAAATGTGTGACGCTGCTGCCTTACAACAAGAAGGGCCTGGGTTTCTTGGCTGGGGTGCCTGGGTTCCTTCCCGTGTGTGGTTTGCATGTTCTCCCTGTATCTGTGTAGGTTTGCTGTAGGTGCTCTGACGTTCTCACACAGTCCAAAGATATTCTGTCAGGTAAATTGAAGATAGGTCTAATAAACTGCCCCCTGGGTGTGAGTGAGTATGTATGTCTGGGTGCCTGCCCTACAATGAACTGGAGGACTGTCCAAGGTGTTTCCTGCCTTTTGCCCTAAGAGCTTTTGGACAGGCTCCAGCACCCACCACGGCCGAGATGGACAATGGAATTTTTGGTACTGGTATTACAGACAGTGCCTCATGTCAATAAGTGCCTTTTTACAATGTATCATGATTTCAAGTGTAGTGATGTTATGTTTTTGCGGTAATGCTCATTCTTAATGAAAAGTTAAAATGTACTATTTCTAGACTGAATCTAGTCTTGTGGATCAGACGCGATCTCATAGTGTGATCTTATATAATGTATTCTTTTCATTTACAACTTGATACTTAGCTGGAGTGGTGGGTGAAGTTTGCAGTGATGGTTAATTACATTGCATCCATGGACTGATAACATCAGACAATATTGAGTGGTGCACCATTGCTCCTCACCTTGAGCTCCATCTTTGTGAGGTTTTGAATTATATTTTTAAAATGTTATAAGATCTAGTTCAGCTTCCAGTCTAGACTCAAATGATATAAATCCCTATAATGTTACAAAGGTACTGTGTAGGTACTTCTATTCATCAAGATGCAAATAAAAGTAAATGTACCCTTAAAGGTGTTACATTTGAGTGATTTTAAGGTTCAGCTGTGCATTCTACATACGTGTTTCCCATCTTACACATTTTTAAAACCAGAACAATAAATTAAATGCTGTGTGAAGTCATTCCAGCTTAAACTTATCATTTCAATTCAATGTGATACACAGAAATCAATTACATATAGATATTTATTCTCTACTATTCTAGACTAAAATACAAACTGCCTGTAGACCAATCCCTAGTTAAAAAAACAACAAAAATCAATTACATCTATATATATATTTCCTCTGGGGGGGTTCTGTTCTAGACTAAAATGAGAATAGGATGGTTTAAATTAAAATGAGAATCTTATATTCTAGACTAAAATAAGAATATTATGTTCTAGACTAAAATAAGAATCTTATGTTCTAGACTACAATAAGAATCTTATGTTCTAGACTACAATAAGAATCTTCTATTCTAGACCACAATAAGAATCTTATGTTCTAGACTACAATAAGAATATTTTATTCTAGACTAAAATAAGAATGTTATATACTAGACTAAATTGAGAATCTTATGTTCAGACTAAAATGAGAATCTCATATTCTAGACTCTTATGTTCTAAATTAAAATGAGAATCTAATGTATTTGACTAAAATGAGAATGTTATATACTAGACTAAAATGAGAAACTTATATTCAAGACTAAAATAATATTTTTTTTATTCTAGACTACAATAAGAATCTTGTGTTGTAGTCTAAAATAATAATCTTTTATTCTAGACTACAATAAGAATCTTATATACTAGACTAAAATGAGAATCTTATGTTCTAGACTAAAATGAGAATGTTATATTTTAGACTAAAATAAGAATCTTATGTTCTAGACTAAAATGAGAATCTTATATTCTAGACTACAGTAAGAATCTTATGTTCTAGACTACAATAAGAATCTCATATTCTAGAAACCTTTTCTAAATTAAAATGAGAATCGTAAATTCTAAGCTAAAATGAGAATCTTATGTTCTAGACTACAATAAGAATCTCATATTCTAGACACATGTTCTAAATTAAAATGAGAATCGTAAATTGGAAGCTAAAATGAGAATCTTATGTTCTAGACTTCATGAAACATCCAGACTTACTGCTGGAGCTCAATGTTTAAATGTTGGTATTATATTATCCAAAAGAAAACATGGTGTTTTGCTGATTAGTAAGTAACCTTGCTAGGAAACAAGTCCTTTTGCAGTTGTTTTGATGCCCGGAGTCATAATGCTCCTGAAGGAGTCACTTGTACATTCTGCTCATATATCTGACATCACAGTAGATGTTGGTGTTTTTCAACATCAGAAAGGTACAGTTTACAGTTGTTAGAGTTTTATTCCAAAAAGACTTTGTTACAGTTACATAATCGGAGGGGCATGTTGGAGTAACATAGCAGTACAGACTCTTAAGAGCCTGCTTATTAACAATAGGAGAGAATAAGTGAAATGAGAGAGAACAGGGTGTTAAAATTAATCCACATGCTCCACTCAGCAAAAACATTACCAAGGTTAAAACTGAACAGAACGTTGGCTCATTTTGAGTTATATGTTTTACATTTATTGTAGAACTTAAGCATGTTTGCTAAATGCAAAGCAGATAACAGTGACCTCAGCTGTACATTGACCGTTTGGTTGATAGGGGTCACTCTTTCTCTCTTATTTCCCTTATAGGCTCAGCTATTACTGGATTATAGGACCAAACATATTTTGTGAACCAGAGTATGAAAGACCAAAACAGTTTTAAAGCATTTAAAGGAAAAACTGTCAATACATGACTTTAAACCTGAATGTGGTGTATCTGACATCTCTTATCAGCTTTAAAAATGATGACGCCAGACTTATAATTTTAGACATTTTAGATAACTTTGAGAGTTTAGGCTGTTTGAGAATACAGTGTAATAGTATTTTGTAAAATATTTTAATCTAATTTAACTGGTCTTTGGTTACTTTTCTGTAACTTCCTCAAATGAAGGTGTGAACATGAGTCAATACAAACTGACTGATCCAGTATAGTGGATGGGACCAGATGTCTTACTGGTCTGGGAGGTTCTGTCTGTTTTTCCTAGTTCACAAATAACATTTGACATGCAGACATGCAGTCCCATAAAACAATTACTTTTTTACATTTGAATATTTTAACATTTTGCTGCTGGTTTTTGCTACTGTCCTTAAAACCGATATGTAAAGGGCTTCATTCAGTAAGCAGCCTAGATTGAAACACTGCCTATATCTTTCAGTGTGAACAGTCGGACTGAAGTGCTGTAGCCTAGCTATGTGTAAATGTAGTGTTTTGTACGTTTGTTTGTTTTTTGTTTAATTTTTTTACATCACAAAAACAACTTAAATAATTCAGTTTTGCAGCCTAAATTTTAAATATTGACCGGATAAACAGAGCTTTGAGCGTTTTATAACATTTACTTAAAATGTGTGGAAACAGTTTAACGTGTATTCGAGTGAATTTAAAGGAAACTGCTTTTAACAGAAGCCTACTAGCGTGCCCAAAACTATCTGGCTCTACTTGTCCTCCTAGTGTAGACGACACCGAGAGCTGCTTGAGTGTAGCTGAGAAAACAAACTGCCGGTGAAAGGATCCTCAGCAGTCTTCCGGAAAACGTCACTGGGGACGAAAGTGCTTTTCTAAGCGCTCGCGTTAGATGAGAGGAAGCGCCTGCGCAGATCCCTACATCATGCGCTGCATTCACCTCGCGCGCTTGAAGAAAAGAATATGGCTTGAAGATCCATCCAGCTCAGGTCCGGCCTCTGTCCGCACGCTTCCAAACGAATCCTACTGGCTTGTACTGAACACTTCCTGATATAAGGTTGAGCCCGTGATTGTGTCATGTAAGTCGGTCGTCTGTCTCTGTATAACTGAAACAAAGCTCTCAGCAGTTGCTTTTTTAGTGCTAGGCAGCAGCGACATCTGCTTCCTCCTGGTGTGCACTAGACAAAACAACATGGACTACTGGGTAAGTGCGTCTAATGTTTAATGTCAGTTCAAGAACACACGAGTGTGAGTGTGTTACTAAAGAAGTGGAGCAGCGCATCTAAACAAAAGTATCGTGATAAAGAAGCTGACGAGCAGCAGTAGCTCAGATCAGACATAGTTTACACCGGGTGCAGATATGTCTTAATCCTAGTTCTTAGTGGTTAGGTTGTTAAGATGGGGAGAGAGATCCATGGTCCACAAAGCGATCAGATCACTTTGTCACTTTGTACCACAGGGCACTGTGAGAAGTGTCTCTGTTATTTCACCTTTGAGCACGTCTAAGGCTATTTTTACTCAGCCTACTAGACGGAAGCTACTGTCTGCTTGAGTGGCCTTAATTCATAATCATGTAAATGTACAGTTACTTCTGTGAGGACTCCAGTAGAACAAAGTACACTGTCTGTCATTCTTTTCAAAAACAGCTTGAGCAGAAGTACAGTCATTTCAGCTCCACAACTTTCTAAAGTACTCAGAAACTGGGTGACTTGCAAAATGGTTTCACTGGGTCTTTATTGATCTTCACAATTCCAAGTCATTCACAGTGTTTTGGTTCATTGTAGGAACAGCTGAAGTGTGTATACAGTGGTGTTGATTGGAACCAGAAGTCATGACATCCATAACACCAGTTTAGCTGTTTTTTGTTTTTACTATCAAAAGCCATTAGGCAACGTATCTGGATTTTCAGAGTTTAGTTATTGTAATGTTGATGATGGTAAATTTATGGTAAATCAGATAAGCAAAATGCTTTAGGGACTGTTTTGCCTTATGACTCAGTAAATGTGTCTCTCCTTTAAGAAATGGCTTTTAAAAATAGGTTTTAAGCCAAAACTGTCTTTCAAATCTATCATAACTGTCTCTCAAAGCTATCATAACCGCCTCTCGAAACTGTCCTAAAACAAGCAGCGCATTCATAGCCATTTCATTCAAGACCTTTTAAAGTTTTCAAAATGTTTAGATGTCTGGCTACTATCACCACCACTGTGACCGGTTCTGACTTGGTGGGTTTCTTTGGAGTGGAGCACTGCACACCAAACCATTGTTCTTTAATCCTAGCCATTTAGTTCTACAGGAATTATGAAATAAAGGAGGAATTCCCTAATTTCAGAACTTCTTAGAACCTTTGATGTCTATCAGCATACAAACTGAAGTTTGTCTCTTTTTGAGACTCTCTTGGTTTATAGTAAAGTGCTTAAAACTCTGAAATGTGAGATGCCTGAAATGTGTTTACAAAACCATACAGGTGATATCACCACCATAACACAATCAAATAAAATGCAAAAAAGAGGTTTAAAAATTGCTTGGAAAAAACATGAACCTAAGTGCATGTAACTGAATAACTGTTACTAGTTACTACTCACCGCTGCACCCTATAAGCACTGACTGGCAGGTCCTCTTTCTAGCCATCACTGAAAAAAATGACGGCATATCTCATGAGGAGTGGTGTCCTCTGCATCTACAGCACATGCAGTTCTCCAGTGTGTGCTAAGTGCATGTAGATTTGTGTCACTGATTACATACTTTTTCCTGCAGAGTCTTATTCGCATTGAGCATTGTACAGAAATGCTGGCTATTGAAACATCTCCAAGCAGCGTGGGTCCAGGCTGGGCTGACAGTGATTTTAATAAACATTGTCTGTAGTCAGTGAAATCTGTATATTAATTAACTGTCCAAGTGTAAGATGCACCCGGCTGTTTCAGTTGTTTCTGCAGGTGCAATGGAGGGGGGGATTTTTTAGACTGGAACAGTTCATTGTGTGCTGGTCCATCAAGAGATTTCCTGTGTGAAACTACAAACGTACAGGAAGTGCTATTATTAACAAAGCAGTGTACAATGAGGGCAGTGGGCAGATCTGCTTTGACTGCTGTCCAACAACATCTGTTCAGTCTGTTTCTCAGCTGAAGTCACGCACTCGTGATGTGTTGTGCAATAGAGTGTTTGTGACCATCGTGGCCCCCTTCATCATGCAGTGGTTCCTTCATGTTACAGGGAGCTGATTGATAAATGCTTTTTGAGGTTTCAGCTCGTTCAGACATTACATAAAGCAGTTGGGAAGAAACAAAGCATGATGCTAACTTAACAGTTTATCTCTGTTACCCTCTGAACACTAGTACATCTCAGCTAGAAACGTGATCTCCCTCCAGGCTTAACAAAGGCTTTGTTACAAAACCCATCTAGCACGAGAGACACGAGTGTTCATGTCTGTAAGACAATGGGAGATCAACACCTTTAGGAATCATGATTCTTGACCCAACATTTCTTCAGTCATCAGTTCAAAACCTGGGTTCAGTCTTTTTCAGAAAAATCAATCATGTTGTCTTACAAATGCAGAGAGAAATGTGTTAGATAACAAAGCAGCTTTGTGTACAAGATTCATCTGTTGAAACTCACTGCTGCTCTCTTTGCCTTTTGCCCTGCATAAGATAACCTAATCTTAGCTGTTTATGACCCACAATGCCTCAACTTCTGAGCTAATCTGCTGTGAACATTAGAGCCCAGATACTTTGACATGACATGACAAATGAAATTTCTTTTAGTTTCAGGATTATTACAATGTAAAAACCAATACATTAAAAGCCAAGTCTGTTCAAACTGGTCATTCACTTTGAACATTTAGTCATTGTTATTCAGTTGCTTACAAATCAAAGTTGTGTGTTTTACCACATTTGCATTACTTTTAGCTTAAAACTTGTTATCCTTAACTGCAACCAGAAATGTAATCAGGACAGTCCTGCGTAATTTCTAATACACTTTGTTTTGTATTACTGTTATTAACACTTTACTTAAGAAAGGAGGTTGGATTGTACTGTGCATTTCAACAAGAGTCTGGATGAAGTTAATCATTTTTATATTATATTCTGTCTTGACATCACACTGATTCTTGGTGACATCAGTACAGATGTTATCTTATGTGTGTGTGTGTGTATATATATATATATATATATATATATATATATATATATATATATATATATATATATATATATATATATACAGTCATGCCCGAAAGTATTCATACCCCTGTCAAAGTTTGACTTAAATTTACTTTTATTTAACCAGAAATTATATTTTTGCCTGGAAATGACACAGGCATCTCCCAGGAGATAACACGATGATGTACAAGAGGCATCATTGTGGGTAAAAATATTTCTCAGCTTTTATACACATTTTAACAAAAAGTGGCATGTCCAAAATTATTCATACCCTTTGAAAACTGTCACAGTATATGGGAAAATCCAATGTTCTATACCATTCCAAATAGTCCAAGCTGTTTGAAAGCATCTTAATTACCCTGATTTATTGGGAACAGCTGTTTTAATCAACTCAACAGGAGAAAAACAGCAGCTCTCTGCAGTTGGTCTGTGGACAGTCATGGCTAAGACAAAGGAGCTCACTAAGGACCTGCGGCTGTGCATTGTGGCCGCTCACAAGTCAGGAAAGGGCTATAAAGCCATATCAAAATGTTTTCAAGTTCCAGTGGCTACAGTGCAAAGTATTATTAAAAAATACAAGAAGTTCCGCACTGTGGAAAATCTCAGAAGATGTGGTCGGAAGCCAAAAGTGACACCTGTGCTGGCCAGGAGAATAGTGAGAGAGGTGAAGAAAAATCCAAGGATCACCACCAAGGCCATCCTGGTGAATCTGGACTCTGCTGGTGGCGACATCTCAAGGCAGACAGTCCAACGGACACTGCACACTGCTGGGTTCCACGGACGCAGGCCAAGGAGGACACCACTTCTCCAGAAAAGGCACACAAAAGCCCGCTTGACCTTTGCAAATGCTCATCTGGACAAAGAAGAAGACTTCTGGTGTTCTGTTTTATGGTCAGATGAAACAAAAATTGAATTGTTTGGCCACAATGACGTGTGCACCATTTGGCGTAAAAAAGGAGAAGCCTTCAACCCTAAGAACACCATCCCCACTGTCAAACATGGTGGTGGGAACCTAATGTTTTGGGGGTGTTTTTCAGCCAATGGACCAGGGAACTTGATCGCAGTAAATGGCACCATGAAAAAAGAGCAATACATCAAGATTCTCAACAACAACATCAGGCAGTCTGCAGAAAAACTTGGCCTTGGGAACCGGTGGACATTTCAGCACGACAACGACCCAAAACACACAGCCAAAGTGGTGAAGAAATGGTTAGCAGACAAAAACATTAATGTTTTGCAGTGGCCCAGCCAGAGTCCTGACTTGAATCCAATTGAGAATCTGTGGAGGGAGCTAAAGATCAGGGTGATGGCAAGGAGACCCTCAAACCTCAAAGAGTTGGAGATCATCACTAAAGATGAATGGGCAAAAATACCAGTGGAGACATGCAAAAAGCTGGTCATCAATTACAGGAAGCGTTTGATTGCTGTAATAGCCAATAAAGGCTTTTCTATTAGTTATTGAGAAGGGTATGAATAATTTTGGACATGCCACTTTTTGTTCAAATGTGTATAAAATCTGAGAAATATTTTGTCCCACAATGATGCCTCTTGTACATCATCGTGTTATCTCCTGGGAGATGCCTGTGTCATTTCCAGGCAAAAATATAATTTCTGGTTAAATAAAAGTAAATTTAAGTCAAACTTTGACAGGGGTATGAATACTTTCGGGCATGACTGTATATATATATAATTCCACATTTTAGGGCCGTTATAACCGAAAATGGCCACAATTACTGATTAGCTATTGTGGTCATAGCTATGTTTGCTTCATAGGTAACATTGGTCATACTTCACTACACTTATACAAACAAGACTCTTTCTTGTAGCATACATGCTAAACACTTTCACATTAGCCGTGTAGGTAAGAAATAAACAAACACCTCTAACACTGCCCTCTAAACTTGCTAGAGGTTAGAACTTTTTCTGTTTTTACGACTTCCTCAATGTGTCTCAAACAACTTTGTGATTGCGAATCTCTGCAGTGATTATGTGATACTTGTCCATTCAAGAGAAACTGAACAAGACAAAATTGATCACAGGCGTGGTGATTGGAACCAGACGTTTGAAGAGTAGACTATAATGCAAAGTTGCCAAAAGTCTGGCCCCAGGCAGATGTGGCCCACAGATAGATTTTAAGTGACTTGTGGCTTCTATTTGAAAGTGTGTTGTACATGGTCTGGTGTCCAATACTTTGTGTTTTTTTTTTTAATAGCAGCATTTAAATTAGTCAAGGCTACAGCCATAAAGCACAAACTAGACACTGAGAACCAGTGATTTTGGCACGATTGAAATTGAAATATTTTGTAATATATAAAGACTGTAATGAATTTATTTTTAATAGATATGTAATGAAGGGCATGGAGTTCACAATACATATTGAGGAGAGGGCAGAGAAACTAAAGCTATCCGGCTCTTGCAGCACCAGCTTAATCAGAGCAAAATTAGTAGTTTTGTAAATTATAACCCTTTAGGAACAGACAAGAACAAGACTATTTATGCTCTTTTGTTTTCTCTTCTTATTTCATAAAGTGATTTCTAAACATGTAAAATATAAAAACAGGCCATCTGATATAATGTCTCTTGAAGATGCCTCACAGAAACACCTTTTGAAATTCTATTCACAGTGGAGAGATACATACAGAATGTTGTAATGCAAAATGTAGTGGTCACAGTCGTGACAACTCAGAAAGTTTTTTGCAAAACGTAATTTGCAATAACACACAAGCAAGACTGCCCATAAACACAAACAATGTCATAGTGTGGCCTACTCTTCTCTGTACTTTAGCTGTAGTGGCTTGAAACCATAAACAAAGCTTCTGTGTCACGTTAGAAAACATTGTCACGTTTTTGCCCCGGTTTAACTGCTACTCTCATGTTTGCATCTTGCCCCCTCTGCTATATATGGATCCTAACCTCTTTACTGTCAGTGGGTTTCTGTGGGTCCCTTGGGACCTGTTTACCTGCTTTCAGTCTTGGCTCACCCTGTCAAACCAGTTGGAGGGCTTGGACTAGATTTGAAACTCCTTGGGTGTAGGCTTAGGCAGTGATTGTCCTCATTAACCAGATCATTCGTTATCCCCCTGACAATCCAATGGCAGACTTAGGCGTGACATTCACCCGAAAGTGAAGGGGAGGTGTAGCATGCGAACATTGTTTAGATTACGCTACTGGGGATGAACTGTATGCATTTTCTTCCTTTTCTCACTCTTTAATAACAAATAATCTATTCATTTTGTTTAGAATCTACAGAAAGGCTTTTTAGCAGTCATAGACCATTAAACAAGCCATTCTGGTCCACCAATTTTAGATCACTTTTATTACTGCTCTTCATATTTAATCAAATATCATATCTGGGACCTGTGTACAATGGTTATTCATGTGTGCTGACTCCTTCTTTTAGCAGTTATGAAAAGGGCTATTTAAAATATATTATCTAATGGACCTTCAGCCTTCCTCTACATGGGTCTCTTGAGAAACTGTCAGCATTGTTATCTAGTGTCTTTGTGTTGTAAAAAAGCGATAAGTACATTTTGAGAATTGCTGTAATGTGTATTAGGGCCCTCATTAGTGCCCCCATTAAGGTACTTTAATTTTTATTTAGTGGTTTTATGCTTGTTTACAAAAATGAGGGCAAAAAAAAATAACCAGTTGTGTGTGCAGTCTAGTACAGGTTTGGTGGGAGATTGCAGTCTGTGTTCAGTTGAACATTCATAATCTGATAATTGATAACAAACAGCAAAACGTGTCAAGTAGGGCAAAGTTGATTTTCCATCGGCGTAGAAGTGGTGTAGGTGGAGCTGGACCGAGTCTTGTAACTTTTTTTCACTGGTGACTTGTGGAGGTATAAAAATGGCCAAGGCCACTAATGTAAGCACTTTGTTACTTTTTGGAAATGACTGTTTTATCATATTCATGTCCGTGCCACCATTGTGGAAACAGCCTAGTTTAAAACACAATCAGTCTTCTGTCTCGCATATAATGTAACATTAAAACTGAAACGTCGATGGGTCAGAAAGGTCTCAGCATGGTGTACTTGCTGAAATGTCATTGTTAATTGTGTAACCTTGACATTTGAGTGTTGATAGGCGCCTTTGTTAAACAATAGTGAGGAAACATGAGCAACAATGGGAATTCTTCACCAACAGTAAGAGCTTTAATGCGAATTCAGAAAGTGTTCCAGTCAAAAATGTATTTTTGGCAAATATAAAATGTCACTAGAGGAAAAAAGAAATGATGGGACAAAAGTTTGATACTGCTAGATTTCAAGCAATTTGATCGCTTCTTATTTGGAGATGCTGCCACCTGATTGCAGTAAAACAGCTATTTGACTGAGAAAATCAGATAAAGATCAGTAGTTGTGGGTCAAGTGCCCTAGGGGCATAAGGTATAGTTTAATAAAGATGGCTCAGTTTATGAATGGATGAATAGACAGACAGCTAGAGTAACTACTGTGGAGCTCTGGGCTATGTTTTTTCCAAACTTGTTCTAAGTACCACTTTGTTGTATTGTTGATTAATTGTATCTCTGCTCATCTGTTCAGAGTGCCTTGGAAGTGTATAAGGAGATGCTTCTGCTGTACTGTGAGAAGGCAAAGCATTACGTTAACTCCCAGTGTGCAGATCTGGAGCCATGGCAGATAATCGCAGCAACATTGCTGCTTACTCTTGGGGCAGTGTGGGCCAAGAACTTCCTCTTTCAACAAGAGAGTAAGTAAATCCAAATATCCAGAACCATCACATCAGAGTGGTTAAATTCCCAAGTGTTAAAATTTGTGTCATAATAGAGTAACATGTTATAATTAATATTTGCCTATATACACTTATTATCAAAAGAATAGTTGCACAAATAGCTGCACCCAGAAAGAGGCAACAAACAAGAATGAAACTTAGTGGGTGACATTGAAGACATGCGAATGATTTAATGTTCATGCTCCGCAGTGCATGTGTCGTAAGTAAGGCCTTATCACTGTACTTAACTGACACAACAGCCATGATTAAGGATGTGAGCAAGCAGTGATGCCCTCCACGAGTCGTTCTGTTAGTACCAGCACAGTTGGCAGATGGCTGCATGACGCTTGCTACGTGCATGCGGATTGTTACGACAACTGTCCTTAACACCAAATCAGTGTTGCCAAAGACTGCAATGGTGTCATGCCAGACAACATGGAGTGACACAGAATGACAGTGGATTGTCTTCAGTGATGAATCTTGGTGGAGACGACCAACTAATCTACAGTATATCATGAAAAGTATTCACTCACCCTTCCAAATTATTGAATTTGGGTCTTCCAATCACTTCTAAGGCCACAGGTGTATTAAAACTAAGCACCTAGGCATGCAGACTGCTTCTACACGTGTTTATGGAAGAATGGGTCGCTCTCAGGAGCTCAGTGAATTCCAGTGTGATGGTGATTCCAGTGATGGGATTCCACCTGTGCAACAAGTCCATTTATTAAATTTCCTTGCTACTAAATATTCCACAGTCCACTGTCTGTGTAATTCTAACAAAGTGAAAGCAATTGGGAGCGACAGCAACTCGGCCACTATGTGGTACGCCACGTAATATCTTTTTTTTTTTTTCAACTTTCTGTAGAGTCAATCACTACAGACCTCCAAACTTAATGTGGCTTTCAGATTAGCTAACAAATGCGCTTCTGGAAAAATGGTCAAAAATTCCTATAAACACATTCCTAAACCTTGTGGAAAGCCTTCCCCGAAGAGTTGAAGCTGTTATAGCTGCAAAGGGTGGGCCTACATCATATTAAACCCTATGGATTAAGAATGGGATGTCACTCAAGTTCATATGTTCATATGTCATGTGTGTGAATGCAGACAAATAAATACTTTTGGCAATATAGTGTATATGTGGAGGCACCATGGTTGTCACAGGTTATTTGTCTGGAAGGCCTGGTGTCAATCCACCTCCAATCCTCAGCGTAATCTGCTCCATGCCGATACTTATTGACACATACTGAGAAGCACTATTTCTGTATGTGTAGCTAAAAAATATTACCCATATTAGTCAAAATTTTTCCTCATTCATTGTTCCTGGTAATCTTCTTTCTGGGTGCAGCTATTTTGTGATGATGAGTGTATATATATGCACTTATGTATGTGTGTAGATCTGTAGTTTTTGCAGTCATGTTTGTTCTTAAAACACGTCACATTTTACCACAGTCTGATGTTTGTCTTTGGGTCTGCAGGTCTGACGTCTCGAATCAAGAAGCAGTTCTTTCGACTCATCAGAAAAATTCCATTTATTGGCGCGTCAGTAAGTGTCTTGTGGTTTTCTGTCCTGTACCGCTTCCTTAAAAAAGGCTTTGGGGTTTCATTTGTTGCTGGTGTGACACGTCTGACTCATTCTACATGATGCTGTAGCAGGAATGAAACTTCTTAAAAGCTGTTTATATCATGACACTGATTAATTTCAGGGATTACTCCAGGTCATCAACTGTACAGAACTCCTATATATCTGCTTTATTAGAAGTTCTATTGGAAGTTGATTGGAAGTCTGTGCCTTTTATGTCTTTAGAAGACAGTTTTTCAAAGTGCTGTTTAAGAAATATATTTGTAGTCAGTAATAGTGAAAATTATCTAACTGAATCATCTGGTTTGATTCAGTTAAGAAAATGATTTAGGACTTCTCAATTGCATTTCATTCTCCTAAAGAGATTGTCTCTGTAAGTCACATTTAAATTTGTGTTCGTAATTTACCTCTTTCACGCCTTTTGACTTGTAGATCCAGAACCAGCTGAACAAAGCCCTGGATGACATGTCGATGAGTCTGTGCACGCTGAAGGAGGGAATGAGCTACACTAAGCTCCTGCCAGCACAGGGCCTCACCCAGAAACAAGTCCTGGACAGCATCAGGCAGTACCAGACACTGAGTGAGTCGCTTCAAGCTGTTTGTATTGATGAGCAATCAAAATATCAGTACCGCACTGGATTGACATTATGCTAACACACCAGGCAGGACATAGATTCCTGTGTCTAAGACAAATATAAAAATTAAGAGCACATGTGATGCACCGTGTGTCTACGTTTTGTACCTCAAGCATTCACTTTGTTACAGATGAAGTACAGTGGAACAAAGGCAAAGTGTCAGGGGCGGTCTACTGGGGTGATGAAAAGCTCACCGAACTCCTAGTGAAGGTACTGTGTATTTAGTTGAACTCCATCTGGATCAAGAATTAACTCAGGTTTTGTTGTTGGAACAATGTTAAATGTGCTGCTTATGAATTTTAATTATTTATTTATTTATATTTTACCCTTCTCCAGGTGTATGGTGAGTTTGCCTGGAGTAATCCCCTCCACCCAGAAATCTTCCCTGGGGTTAGAAAGATGGAAGCAGAGGTGGTGCGGATGACGTGTTCTCTCTTCAAAGGCGGCCCAGATTCCTGTGGCACAGTCAGTCTGTTTTCATTCTCATGTTTGGGCCTCAGAGGATTTTTCCAATAATGTAGTTAACCATTTTCAATTAATAGCCAAATGTGGAATTATGGACATGTGAGGGAAAACGTATCCTGTAGTAATTTTTTGTTGTTGTTAAAACCAGTCACTAATCTGTTATACACATTGATGTACAACACACTATTCTGCTACTGAAAAATCTGTACAATCATTTTCAGCACCTAAAAAAATCTGTTCTGTGTTCTGTGTGTATTTGAGTAGGTCACCTCTGGTGGAACTGAAAGCATTTTGATGGCCTGTAAAGCATACAGGGATATGGCTTACGAGCGGGGAATCAAACATCCAGAGATGTACGTCCTGTTTTTATCGGTGTAAATGTTCTGCTTGTGTATGTAGTGACTGCATATTATTTTTCAATGAAGATTTACTATTGGTCATATTCACTATTAGTATTGTCTTCTGATGTGCATCTTGTATGCATTTTCTTCTTTAAGAATTGCACCAGTGAGCGCCCATGCTGCATTTGACAAAGCAGCACATTATTTTGGAATGAAACTCATTAATATACCTTTGGATAAGAAGACCATGAAAGTTGATGTGAAGGTAACATGCTCTGAAAGTGTATCATTTTAGACACCGCAAGCCAGATAGTTATGATCAGTAATGATTGGATCATTTTCCTTACCTCCGTCCAGGCGATGAAAAGAGCCATCTCTAAGAACACAGCCATGCTGGTGTGTTCTGCTCCTCAGTTCCCTCATGGCATCATAGACCCCATTGTAGAAGTGGGCAAGGTAAAGTAGAGTTGGATAAAGCATTTTCAAGTCATGTCGCTTGGCATCAGTGAGCTCTCCACCAGATTTTAGAATAATATAATACCTCAGATATGTTTGTAAATATTATAATGCTATTTTCTTTTTAGTTGGCGGAAAAGTACAGCATCCCTTTCCATGTTGACGCATGCCTGGGTGGGTTCCTCATAGTGTTCATGGAAAAGGCTGGGTTCAAACTTGAGCCATTTGACTTCCGGGTCAAGAGCGTGACCAGCATTTCAGCTGACACCCACAAGGTGAGAGAGGTTCTTCTTTTTACTTCAAACTTAGAGTTATGAAGGTGTCTGCTGCTCTGAAGTTGATGATTAGAGGATGATCTCTTATGATGTAGAAGTGGATTAAAAGGTTTAGTCTATAGTCAGCCTATTAGTGATTAAAATAAAGGTCTAAGTAAAAACAGCCAACACTAAACAAGATAAGGTAAGTTAAGATCATGAAATGTAATTTGTTTTCAGAGGGCTGTCACAATGTTCTGGCCAAACAAATCATTACCCTTTCTGCCAAGTTCTACCTCAATTTATCCACACCCTTCAATCACTGTTTAGCCACTATTGCTATCCACAATTGCAACAAGCCTTTGGTTTGTTTTCTGCACGCCAGGGTTTCAATTTGAAGCTCCAGCTGTGGTCAGAAGATCTTGTCTCATCTCTGACAGAGTAGAGTATGTTTCAATGGGGTAAAGTAATACCTGTAATAAGCAGACAGATGTGTTGTAGTACAGGATGCTGTTGGTTAGTGAAGTGAAGTGTTAGATGTGTATATCCTGCAGTTTGGTTGATGTGTACACAGTCTGGTTATTTTCTGGACTCACCATGTATGAACAGAATAGATGGAATGATGACTGCAACGCTTTGGGGAATAGGCAGTTGTGGAAAGTAATTCATTGCATTTCCTCGAGTTACCGAACTACACTTGTTGGAGTTAAATTAAATCACAGTACGTTTACTTCAGTTCATTTCCAGTCAATTACTTTTACTCTGCTCCTTTAGTTGTAATAACTGTAACAGAGCGCAAATAGATGAGCAGTTCAGCTCATTAACCTATTAGAAGAAAGCCAAGTTACAAACTGACAACATGCACCAATCGAATCAGAGAAGTTCCCAGCCACAGCAACATGCAGCATACCATTTTGGTGTTTACCCAAACAGGGTAAAATATGTGTGATAGATGGTTTTCCTGTTCTTTCGGAGATGTAAACGGCCACAGGGCTGTGATTTGTAAATTGTACAGGCCCACTGCTTGGTGGGTTATGAGGTTAATTTATTGCACAGACTAAGCAGATCTCTGGTAGTTCATTTAAAAGTCAGTAACATGCACTGCAAGGGGTTTTGAATACGGTTTCGTCAGAGTAGCTACTTCTGTAATTAGTGCTTCTATTATGCAGTGTTATATCCACCAAATTTGGTCCAGCAGCTTTTTTTTTTTACATGCTGGGGGATCCTGAGAGCCGGTTTGAAGGCCCTGGCTTTACAAGTTTTGTTGTTCTCTCTGCAGTATGGCTATGCTCCAAAAGGCTCTTCAGTGGTGCTCTACAGAGATAAGAAGTATCGCCACTACCAGTACTTTGTGGCACCTGACTGGCAGGGGGGAATTTATGCATCTCCATCAATGGCTGGTTCTCGGCCTGGTGGCATCATTGCTGCCTGCTGGGCCACCATGATGCACATGGGAGAGAATGGCTACGTTGACGCCACCAGAAAGGTGGTTCAGACTGCCCGCAAAATTGCAGCAGGGTAAGACATACCTTTCTCTGTAAGATGTTTATCTTCTTCAGTACATGCTGCAGAGAATACCAAAAACGAAAGACATTGCTGGCATGACCTAACTCATTCAGAATGATTAAAATAATAACTTGTGTTCTGTGGCAGATGTGCTAAATTTGCAAAGGCGCCATATTTATGCTGGTGTTTTCCTCTCTTAGCATTCGTAAAATAGAAGGAGTATTTGTATTTGGCAACCCTGAGGTCTCAGTGGTGGCCTTAGGCTCCAATGACTTTGATGTCTTCCGTTTATCCAACGCACTTACATCAAAGGGCTGGAACCTCAACACTCTTCAGTTCCCATCTAGGTAAGAACAAAAAGCTCTTATTCCACACTTGATAACATCTAAAATATTTGTGGATATGACTAGCTATTAATGCACATGAAAGTCTGCCCAACTAAATTAATATCAGATCAGAATCTTAATTTTACCAAGTATGTGACACACTTACAAGGAAATTGGCAAGGTGAGTCACGTATGTATGACATGTAACAAGAGCACAGACTGTTTACAAGTATTACACTACAGGTAGAATTAAATACCTTTAATTTGATTAAGAAAAAGATATCAGAGGAATCTGAATATCACTGTCATACCATCACTCACTGCTTGTGCGGGGGGTCTGTAAATTCTGTTTGTTCCAGCATCCATATTTGTGTAACAATGCTGCACACAAAGCCTGGTGTGGCAGAGTGTTTTATCAGTGATGTGAAGGAGGAAGTAGCTATTATCATGAAGGATCCAAAAGAGAAAACTACTGGAATGGTGAGTTTATGGAGTTTTTTTTCTCTACCAAATGTCTTTTTATAGATTTAAATACTTAAATGTAAGGATTCTAGTTTTATATAATTGGTTTTGAAGTAAAAGAAAAAACTAATCCACATAAAGAACCATATGTAGAACCTGGTGTAGGACTACAGGTCTAGAGAAGCACTGGCTAGTTTGTAATGTTGCTCATAAAAGTTCCCATCTTTTATGGATGACTCATAAAGCGAACGCAGCTCTGTGGTGAGTCACATGAATTACAGCTGCCTCTACCCTGAGAGCCAAGTAAAATGTCAGAGAAAAGCTGTGTGATGTTGCTTTCCCTAAGAATTACAGGGCATTGACTCACTGAAGCCTCACTGCTCACCCATCTGGACTAGAGTTTGTTTGCTTAATCGGTTTGCATTTCCTAGACTTATTTTAGGTGCATTTCTTATAAAAGTAAAACAGGCCTGTTCTCACATGTTCATTGACCGGTGAAACCTGTATTTAGGGAGCAATCTATGGCATGGCACAATCCATCCCTGACCGGTCTATGGTGACTGAGGTATCATGTGGTTTCCTGGACTGCCTCTACAGCACTGAAGTCTTCAAGGTCCAGAACAACCACCGAACCAGCAAGAGGGACCACATGAATGGGAGCTCCAAAAAGCACTAAGTGTGAATTGGCTGCAAAGGATATCTGCCTGTAGCTTGCCAATAGGTTCCTCATTACATTTGTCTCCAGTCGTTCAGTAACTTTTCTGTCCCACATTTCAATCACCAATGTACTCATATCTCGTTTGAGCACAAGCCATAGTTCTCCTAGTCTTGAAGATTGATGTCTTGAAGATTGATGATTGACATTTACTCTAGGTACCATGATATCAGCGTCAGCACGGAAAGTTGGGTTGAGGTGTATTCATGTCTTTTAATATTTGTGGTGTCAGTTTACTAACGGTTCTCTTTTCATAGTTCATACTACCGTTACCGTCCAGCTGGAGATAACGGCTCCAAATTAACTCTCAGGTTATCATGGAGGGAGCATTTTATTGGGAATTAAATATTTTACTCTTACAACAGACCTACAAACTAATACCCTATAGGACCTGAAAGGCAAGAATTAGTGAACTTGCTCGAAACTTTTCAAGGTACAGTCATTACAGTGGCTTAAAACCCCAAGTCCATTCTGGAGCTATGTTTTGATACTGGTCATGATCAGATTTGCTGTTTCTACATTTTCACTAATGTTAATGTAACATTTATAAATGGACCAAGCAGCATAACATAGCTTCTATATTGGATATTATCCAGCATTATACCATTGTCTAATGAAACTTGAAAAGCACAAATAATAATAATAATGTAGCACTGCTCAGGTGACCCTGTATAAAAAATAAATATATTTTTAAACTAGTCTTTGCCTACAGAAATAACAATAGGGCAGCAATCATTTTCTCTGAATAAATAGAAGAGTATGGCATCCTTACATATCATATAGAGAACATCTTTCAATCTTACATGATCTTATAACTTTCTAAGTACATGAGCAAATTTGTCTTTTGAATGTACCTAAACTGAAAATACTGATTACCGAGTTCTGATTAGGTGACTGAAACAATCACTGATTCCCTCATGTCTACCTCAGATGTTGTTCCAACGATTCTCTATTTAAACTTTGATGGTTTCTTCCTTTTTCTTAGTTGTTGGTCTGAGCATCTTCCTCTCATGGATCAGCAACTGGATATAATGACCAGTTAATTTCTTGGTCTAGCACAAAATGTTAATACTTGGGAGTCCTTGGCTAAGGAGTCAAAAGATTGTTTTCCTGAGGTTCTTTAAAAGCGTTCCTTATTTTGTTTGTGTTCTTAGTTCGTAGAAAGATGGTTAAGCAATATGTAACTACCTTGCTAAAGTTCCTGAAAAAGGGAAAGCAGCTGTTGGATGAACAGGGAGCTCATGAGATGATGACGTGATGACACGGTACCGTTGAATCATGACTGCAGACCTCACCGGCTAATATAATTTCTTATGCATTCATAATGTCTCTGACCACTGTGTGCGTTTTTACATTACACATCAATAATATAGTGTCTCGTATTTCAATAATGTCATTACAATGTTTAAAATTTCTTACGTGTGTTTTTAATGTTATTACAGGGCTATTACTGTGTGGGTATGAAACTGTGTTGAAACATTGGGCACTATTCGTAACATGAGACCACTAAAGTAGCTTCATAGTTGACACATTTGCCTTAGATTAACCTGTTAATGTGGAAAGTACCACTTCTTATCGGACCAGGAATGTTTTGGAATTTTATTTTCATATCCAAGATTTTATATTGTCCCTTCCAGAAAGGCATTATAATTCATTTAGCTGAAGACGACATGTCTGACAGTACTGAATGACACCCTAAATACGAGGCACCTTGATTTCTGAAATCTCTGGAGAGCTCTTGACCTTTATGGTTAAGGGTTTCTAAAACTACTGAACAGTAGTGTTCAGCCTTATGCCTGGTTGAGGCTCTCTGACTAGTGCAAAGACGATATCAGCCTCAGGGAGAGGGCCTTTATCACATCATGCAATCCACTACCCTGTATTCCACTGTTTCTGTAAAAATCATTAAAGTTATTTTCTTTTTTTGAAAAAAAAATATTCCTTGTTCTTGTTATTCATACTGTTTAAAAGGGAAAACTCTCCTTTATATCACCACAGCATTGTTGATGTCTTTTGCGGGGTTATCGCCTCATGAAGTACATATCTAATGTGAACAACTAATGGAGCTTTGCGGTCTAACAGTGCTCAGGCGACCCTGTATTATGTATACATTATATACATTAGGAACTTAATCATGCTGAGAAATGGTGACCATCCTGAGAGACACTGCTCAGTAGAAAAATAGCATCATGTATTGTTGGTGGTGACCTCTTCCTTATGAATAGCACTTCAGGCCCACTTTTTTGGGTGCAGCAGTTTGTTTGATTTTGTGTGTTTGCGCGTGTGTGACAAATGGGATGTCACACAAATTCATATTACATTTACATTACATTTACGTTATTTAGCTGACGCTCTTATCCAGAACGACTTACAAGGTTAATTATATTACAGGTAGGCCAATGTAATGTTAGGAGTCTTGCCCAAGGACTCTTATTAGTGTAGCACAGCATAGTCACTCAGCCTGGGATTCGAACCCAAGTCTCCCACATGTGGTGTTATACGCTGAGCTACACCAACCAACCATATGACAAGCGAAAGCGAATTTGCATGACATCCCATTCTTAATCCATAGGGTTTAGTATGATGTCGGCTCACCCTTTGCATCTACTTTCCAGGTTTAGGAATGTATTTATGGGATTTTTTTCACACAGCTGTAAGCTAAAGCATTAACAGCTCCTTTCCCTGAAACTAAGGGGCTGAGCCCAACTCTTGAAACACCACCCCACATCATAATCCTCGCTCCACCAAACTGTACCCATGGCACAGTGGAGTCAGACAAATATCGTTCTCCTGGCAACTGCTAAATCCAGACTCATCCTTCAGATTGCCAGACAGAGAAGTGCGATTCATCACTCCAGAGAACGAATTTCCACTGCTCTAGAGTCCAGTGGAATCCTGCACGCTTGCATTCAACGTTTTGCTTGGTGATGTAATGCTAGGATTCCATGAAGCCCTCTATGCACTGTTCTTAAGTTTGGAGGTCTGTAGCAACTTCCTTCATGTTTCAATGATTACCCCCTTAAACTTGCTGCTTCCTTTGTCTTAGTTGTCGGTCTGAATGTCCCCCTCTCATGGATCAGCGACTAGACATAATGACCTGTTAATGTTTTGGCCTCACACAAAGTAGGAATATTTGGGAGCAAGTGAGGCAGAAGATTTCCTGAACAGCTAATGGAGATAAATAGGTAATGCAATATCTAAGGAGGTTTAGGATGTGAGCACAAGAAATGTCACAATGGCCTCTCAGCAGCATGGGTGTTAAGGTTCAGGTGTGCTTCAGATTTCATACTATTACAGGCCTTTAAGCATATCTAAGCCTTTCAGACATATTCACAGACTCAAGTCACTCTAAGGTCCATGATGCCAAACAGAGTCTTGTTTAAAATAATACAGCCAGTTACAAATTTCATACACTTTATTTTTGAATGTTACAATGAGTTGAGTGATGAGAGTTGAGAAGATTTGTTAATAAGACACAGCTTTCTGTACACCAAATAGAAAATAAAGGCACAATGCTTTCAAGGAAGGAGCTAGAGAACTGTATAGCATCACTGTATTTAACTAGTTGCAGAGATACTTGTCCCATTTATCTGTGGAACAGTTGTACAGGTTTTTTCTTTCTAGCGACTCTCTGTCACTGTAACAGGCAATATGCAATTTTCAGTGGGGAATCACAGCTACTTAGTCTGACTTTAGGCTTAGCCTGGGTCTGGAAATCCAAGAAAAAAATACTTTTAACTTAACCATTAGACTTTTGTGCCAGATTCAAACCAGTTGGGTAGACTGGTAGACCCTCAGCAGCAAGAGAAATGAAGAGTATCTGCCTCAGAGGACAGAGGCCTGGTCAATGAAAGTGGCAAGAGTAATGTCACGCTGGGAAAGCCCTCCACAGTCATGTGTGCTCAGAGTGATCTGAACCTGGCAGAAAGAAAACCCAAAGAGAGGACTGTTATAAACTGGCTCTTCAACATGTCTCCGTATACATTTAAATAATCTCTGTTCAAGGTAAGCATGGGTGTGTAAAACGTGCCAAAAGAAGCATAGTTAAGTATACGTTAAGTGTATTTCTTAACATGCTTAAGCATATCTAAATAACAGTATATTTAATTTGCATCACCCTGTATTGTGTTTTTTAAGTATGCTTTAGTTTTTTGTGGCATTTTTGTTTGTAATATGAATTAAAGTAACCAGAAATCAAATATAATTATTAGTATCACTATACCCAATTACACTTAAAAAGCTAATCTATCTATGTATCTATCTATCTATATAAAAAATGGTTTGTGTCCTACCAAAAGCTAAAATAAATCAAAATTAATTCCAATTTAGAACAGAAATGGTCATAAGATGTATTTTAATATTAATGGAGTAATAAGTTGTGTCATTATTTTGATTTAAATACTTAAATAAACGTATTTAAAAATTACATGTATTCATGTTATGTTACTTATGTAAAATATATTTTAAAATAATATATCATATAAAATGTGCTGCTGTATAAATCATTATGTAGCACTAAAGAGTATTAGTGCATTTACTAGTATTTTTGTAGGTTTAAAAACAGTCATAGCTACAAGTTACAGATCTAAATCTACTTATTTACTTAAGTGCAAAACAAGTTGTTTGAGAAAGTTGTTTTAAGTAGAACTTAATTTGCTGTAAGTTTAATACATTTAGTATGTTTAATGTGTAATCATTTAAAATTGCTTTAAAACATACTTTAGTACTTCCTAAATGTACTGTTTTGGAGTAACTTATGACAACCATAATGTATTTAAAGTGTATTTAGATTTTGCCATGTGCTGTTCCATTTACATTGTTCATCAGTTTGGGTTAAATGTAACCTGATGCACTTGGTGCTGCATTGTTATATGTTAAAAAAATTAAAGTTATTATATACCTTATTGTAAACATTGAACCACTCAGGATGATGATCCATTTTCTCAGCTTGTAATGCTACTCTAGACATGAACCCAAAGGCCTAGAAGACAAAACATAATTTATATAATAAATAAACAATATATATTAAATAGATAAATACGTGAATGTAAAGATGTTTTTTCTCATTTAAAGCAATAAATGAAACACTAGAAGTAGTTTTATGAGTTTTCTCACCTGGTTAAAGTCTTTGAAGATGAACTCCTTATAGATGGCATCTCTACCCACCACTTCCACCCACTGTGCGCTGCGCAGCATTGGCAGGAGCTGCTCTCTTTCCTCCAAAGTCAGAGCCTGAATCTTACCAGCCTGTGGAGGTACAGCAGACACACGGTTACAGCTGCTCTTTAGTCAGTTCCCTAAACTCAGTGCTGTATATCACAGTCCGTTATGGAGTGGAGACTGAGCAGTTCTTAACCTCTGCTATTTGAAATGACGGCCTTGGTCTGATATTACTATAGATTATGATATATGTTATACGCATGAGATTACGTGCATTTTTGTACTTATTTGGAAACTCAAATAGCAAAGCATTTTTAAACAACCACTCTGTAGGGGGATGTTCCAGAAATAAGGACTGTGATTGGTTGTTGTGAACCCTCATCTGGAAGCAATGATGACTTGCATTCTCAGTTATAAGAGACCTTACCATGTTGGTGTTCGGGTCCCACAGAACATATTTTAAACTTTCCCTTTGAACAGAGCGGCAAATTCCAAGTGATCACATGAGTGTTGAGCTTAATCCTATTTCAGGGGGCATTGAAAGCAGTTTTTTTCTTTTCAAATTATGAAAAAAAAACATGTAAAATTAAATATGCAAAAATGAAAACATCACCAATGTAGAATATTGTCAAGAAAGTTATTTGTTTGTCTATTTAATTGTTTGTTTGTTTGCATGAATGTACATTATCCCATTTTTTTTACACTAAATAGTTTATCCACAGTATAATATGATGAGACCTACCATATAATGCTTTGTATATATTTATGTTTTAATGACCAAATGAAGGAGTTTTTGCTTACTGGTTCATACAGGGATATAACAGTGGATATTATAAGGCCTGTTTATCCGGCTTTTTAAATGAGTTAATATGTTACATGTATTACATTCTTCCATATTATTCTGTAGACAGACCCTCCAACCCTCACACAGGCTTAAATCTACTTTCACCTCTTTAATGTGTACTATCCTAGTGTTGCGCCACACAGCAAACAGATGTCTCAACAAAGCAACCAGACTGATAACGCTGACTGACATCAACAGGTTTCCTAGCAACAGTCTAATCTGCCCTCTGCCTACTAAAGCAGAAGGCTTTAAGAGCCTGATACAAAAGACAACACGAAGGAAACAGACCTGGCATGACATGCAAATGGCAGCTTTAGCACTGCAGCTAATATCACTAGAATTACTTCAGTTGTGTCTGAATCAAAATGAAGCCTAAACCAGAAATAAATTCATGATGAAGCAGTCAGTCTTACATAATCTGTGTCTGAGCCTTAATCAAATGTTCACCCGTATGCAGTATGTGTGACAGTGCATGAAGCATGCATATCTAATCAGGAGATCAGTGTTCCTGAATCATAAAACCATAGAACCTCAGCAGTCCTACCATGTTGTGGTGCTCTGCTCCAGCTTCTCCCCTCTTCTGATTCTGAATTAAAGTGGCAGAGTCAGCAGCTGGAATTCATCCTAAGGCCCAAGGTACAATAGGTGCCCCAACAGAAGCCTGAACAGAAATATGGCTTGAACAAACATTGGCACACTGGTTTGGATGACATAAACCTTCAGCTAATTTCTAATCTGTCACAGCACATGGCAATTCCAAATGTCTGTGTGCAAATGGGCAAACAGCAAGGAAATAAAAATGAGCAAAATATTTTTTTCCAAAGGTACAGAGCTATATTACACTACCTGTGTGACAATAGAACATCACCTTCACTGCTGAGCCCATGGTTTTCAAGGGTGATCGGATCTTAGGCTTGCGAATGAAAAATAGCACCCTGTGAATTTAAAGCAATCATCGTAAGAGCATTCTCTAAAACCAATTCATTAGCCAAGGGCAACGCCTATTAAGTAGGACAGGAGGAATAAGGCAGAAAGGCTCCCTCCTGCCCTGTCTGACTTTTGCTGTATTTTGCTGTAACTCACTGTATTTTTGGCATAGTTCTATCAGGATTGGGTAAACCCACTGTATAATGGGATGGGTTCATCGGGATCCTTTTTTCCCTCATAGAAAAACCTCAGAAGGTTGATGTCCAAGCCCATATAGTCTTTGAAAGGCTTCTGTCTTGAGTGCTTGTTGTATGAATAATGATAATGTGTGGTGAGAAAACTATTATAGGTTGCTAGAAAAAAATGTACATTAATAATTTACTGAATATAATAAGTGCTACACATATGCTTGCAGGTCCAGAAGCCATGTATGCAGAACAAGGGGAGGCTCAGCAGGAAAGAGCTTGCATTATTTAAAAATGATTTCTAATTAGAATAACTGCATTATCATCAGGAAAAAACCAAGCCAACAGAAAAAATCTTTTTACACACTAAATACACAACTGAATACTGTATAATGACTTTTTTTCAGAATTGACTGGGCTTGATTCTTCTTTTTATTACACCTTCCTTTGTTTATGGACTTGTTTTGACTCTGTAAATATCTGGCCTCAACAAACAACAGGATTTCTTTTGCATTTTTTTTTATTCACAAATGTTCTTTCTTTTCTCAGCAGTGGCTCATTGACAGCTACACATCCTTTCAGACCCAAACCGCTGAGTTGCCTAGAAAGGTGTGTACCTCACAGTGGAAAGATGGCCAGAATATTACCTGGACCATTTGCACTATTTTGTATATACAAAAAACCTTTGCAGTTCAGAATGAAGCATATTAAGCATTAGGTGGACTGAATGTCGATTTAGCAGGTACTGGCATTCTCCACTATTTGGCAGAGAAAATATGAGCTTTCCAAGTCAAGATTGGTGCACACTTTTAAGAAGTATTAGAAAATGTATCGCTTTAATTTAACTAATTAAAGGCTACTTGTACTTCTTCGTAATATATTCTTTTTTTAAAATTATTGTCACTGTTTATTGTAAGTAACTTAAGTGACTTAATGAACTTAGAATTAAGAATTAAGAATTAAGAATTAGTCTGTGAACATGCTGACCTATATGATAAGATGTCTATGAATTAAGTTAAAATCAGGAATTGCTAAAAGGGTATCATAACAAACACTGCACCTACCTGTGCTCTTTGAACTCAGTTTATATTCACCTCTAGCAATAAACCCTGCAGGAAAGTAGCTTATGTCTGACAGACTATGGAGCTCTACAGCCTGAGACGCCTTTTCTGGTTTCTTGTTCTTACAACAGGACAATGCGAAACAGCATCGGATGCAGGTAGCATGTAGCTTAGTAGTACTAGTAGCATTAGTAGTAATTAGATAAGTACCATGCCATGATGTTTCTTTGTTTACGAATGCCTAGGCTGTATGTACTCTGTTATAATTAAAATAGTTTATTATTAGTGAAGTTGTTAATGACTGATATCCGATATGTTGCTAATGAGGACTCATTGTTAGCTGAGCACTAGGAACTTCTAGAATATTTTAAAAGAAAAGATGCACAAAACAATCTCTTCAGGAGCCATATTTGATATTTGTCCTCCAGATGTCAGTGTAGATCATGGCTAAGCTGTTAACTTTCAATTCTGAGAGTTTTGCTGGAATCGTTCATCTTAATGTTTGTTGAGAAGGTACATGTGAATTGCAATTGATTGCCCTAATTCTGTAACATCAGTACAAATAACTGCACCTGGACTTTATATTAGTCATATGCTCAATGGCAGGTGCTTCATGCCCTAGAATTATTTTAGTTATTAATGAAATCCAGTCGTTATTTAGTAAATAAGTTTGTGTTGTTAAATATGTATTATATTTAGAGCAACCCTGATTTTATATTTGTTATGAAGTTCATCAGTAAATCTTTTTTCAACTTTCAGATGCTGTGCTGAAAATGGATGAAGCTTTATTAACAGTCCAAAATCAGATGTCTTGTGGCTTGCAGATTCTCTACACCTCTGATTACTGTTATAAGGTATTCTGTACATGTTATTTTTTATTATGATATCTCTCAGCTTGTTTACTAGATCAAATTGCTTATTAATGGATTTGATATTTTGAAAAAGTGTTTACATATATACATTCTTTAGTTTATGGTTAACATTGTGCCATTCGGAATTGTAAAATTATAAATGATGCTATGAAGAATTGTCTCTATTGTTATTAACTTGATTTTATTCAGGAAATATGAGAAACTGCAGGATGAGGTGATGCTACTCTAGGAGGAAATCTTCCAACAATGCTAAATGATGAACAAAAGCTTTATTCATGGTCTTTTTTTAACAAGAATGCCAATCTCTGCAGTGTCTGTATCAGCCTTTGGGCAGTGTGGAGGCTGGACCAGGAAATAAGTCTGTAGTGGTCAGCACACCTTTCACTCTGGCTCTGAAAGTCACTTCTGAGAATGGCAGTTTGTGCAGGTAAAGCTCAAACTCTCACTACAGCTGGCCACTAAGTTCGGCCAGTCTTTATATGTAATAGAGTCGCCCAGTTTAAATCCCAGTTTCTGTCCTGTGTGCAAAACCCATTGTTTCCATTTAGGCAGATTGTGATACCATCCAGTTCTGTAAATCACTGTTTAAGACAGGCTCATTCCATTTGTGTGGCCTGAAGGACCTTGACATAGACTAAATATACAGTCTTTATAGCTGAAGATTCTATTTGCAATCTTTCAAACTACATACTACGTACTGTGTCAGCGTGTGACCTGACATTTAGGTCCTGAGTGCTGGCCTTTGGAGGATATCTCACTCGCTATTGATCCTGCTGCCTTTTGGGGTTAATAGGAGCTGACACTTCAATAATAAAGAAAAGAGCCATTAAGACTTCAAAGCTGCAAGTATCCCCAGGAAGCCTCAAGCAACATGTTAAATGCAAAGAGTTGGTCGACAAATTTATAAGCAATCTGGACCTACGAGCCATCAAGTCTGGGATTCAATTTGGGGTCATTATTAAAGGGGTGGTGGGGTATCTGGTTACGTAAGACAAGGTGCTATGTCTTCCCCCTGCCCCCAGGCTAGGGTATAGGCTTGGGCTCCTTATAGATCAATAGCGAGGTCCCTTTCCAGACGGAGCCGTTATCGATCCACACTCCTCCCCCAGTGAACATGCCGACTGGTATGTCATTCCCGGGCCAATCAATATAGGCTTGTAGCACATTTTGGGGATGAAATCGGAGATGGTAAAATGTGGCTGAGAACTGCAGTTCTACCTGTTGTGCTCTAGATGGCTCCCTCATGCCTCTTGCATGCTGTACCTTAACACTGAGTTACCAGGCTTTGATTATTTCCCATAATGGGGAACACATATGTATTTTCTAATAGTAATTACTATGTTATATCAGTATTATGAACTATGTATTAATATAATTTCTCATTTGGGGTCTTGTAAGACAACATGTATTGTGAAATGAGTACAATTAGATCCTATATTTTAAAAAAAAGACTACGCCACACAGACTGATGTACATAGTTTCAACTGTTTTATTAAAACAACTGCTGGATTCTGCTTTTGGGAAAACTTTTACCAATTTAATGGTAAATTTTTATTTTTGGATCACAAGTGCATACAAAGGTGGTGCAAAAACCCCAATACATGCCATATCATGAAGCATGTGTATTAATACCCTGCACTATGTAATCAAAATGTGTATGACCATTTATCACCCGCAATATTTCCATATAAACGTTCTTCTTACTGCATTTTAAATATAAAATACAATAATTTATTCTCAGATTATTACATAGAAATCAGAAACGTTTGCTCTGTCATTGTAGTTTAAGATACTCATTTGAAGAAGCTGGGCTTTATTCTCTTTGGGTGACACCTGGAGATGCAAACCAGGAATTTAATGTGACCTGCTTCATCTCAGTGGACAAGTTACCAAATAATACCTATCTACGTAAGTATAAAAAGTTTACATTACTTAATCAACATATCAATTATTCAGATGGAGAAATGCATTTTACATGGCCAGGTAATCTCTGTAATCTTCATTACAGTGTTAATCTCTTCTTTGCCTTCTAAGACATATAGTGTTATGACTTATATATGTGCATATGTACATCAGCTAAAATTATAAACACAACTTACATTGTGATTTTTGGAGCATGTAGGACTTTTACCCACTAATCTTTATGATTCAATCAAATCAAGGATCCCTTTTGATCCCTGTAACCCTTAATTGAGTCAGCAAAAAGGAAGCATGTCTTGTGATCCGAACTTCTATAGACAAGTGCTTCTCTTGAGTCCCAGGGGCCGGATACGTGCGGTATTGATTCAATAAGCTGGCCCTTTCTTCAAAAACAGCACAAAGAAAAGCTTTTCTGCCATGTTTGTTTTGGAAGACGCCCCATGAGGGCAGCATTGTAGGAAATACATTAGAGGAGCACGGTGGATTAAGCCATAATGGGATTTTGAAAGCGGCACGCTCCATAATGTGGAGTCTACTTTACAATAGTGCAGATTATGTTGTAGATCAGACTTTTAAGGGCAAGTAACCATTATCTGTGAGATATATGGCCAGTGTGACTAAACTGTGAGCTACATGATGAGCTTCCATTAGCTGCGCTGTCCGGTGATTATATGCAGGCTCCAGTGAGCTCTCACAACTTAAGTAATGGGCCTGGTGATCAGCAGGCTGGAAACAGGGAGAAGCTGACCACTGCACATTTAGTATCAGGTTTGGACTGACCTGGGATGCCAAGCTCACTGCATATGTATCTGTAGGCTGTATATTTTACAGACACATTGTGTTAGTGAGCAGAACGTTTGGGACGCAAACTACTTCTGCAGGTGATTATTCAGATCTAAAATCAGACAAGGTTGAACATTGCGGGTTAGCACCAGTCTCAGTATTGTTAAAGAACAGTTAGCTTTCATCTAAGCTCTACTAATATTAACTGTCATTGAATACCGGGATGCATTTATTGAACATTAACTTAGGCTTTAAAGGCACGTTACTTGCTACTGTATAAATTGATAAGCTTAATGTATTCAGGACATTAAAGGGGACATTAGGAGGACTTTGTTTAGACCTCCTTTGGTTGTTATACTTCCTCGGGACTGCATTAGGACATTGAGTGAAAGTCAGAAAATAGTCTTGTTGAGGGAACAATATAATGCCTCTGGGATTTTCATTAACCTGCAAGGATGTCCTCAAGATATATTCCCAGTTGCAGTGGTACCTCTGCTATTAAGATTTATTTCTATTATACTGCATATGCACTGGAAAAGTTGCAATTCAAACATGTTGTTTGTGTTGATTAATTTCAAGGACACAACCCTATATTGCTTTAGCTTGATCATCACTACAGAGTTTATGGTGGGACGCCTTAAATAAACGTCCATTTCCATGTTTGTTTTTCCATACAAATCCCGCCCCTTGTACCTTTGGTGGCTGCTGGTATTGCATCTTTCCTTATAGATCCTTTATCATGGATGATGCCACCTCACAGCCCATGTCATGTGTTCCATCATGCACTGTGAAAACAGGCCTCTGTGCATTGCTGTATTGGTGATCCAAGTTTTTGGTTGCATAAATTGATTTTACTCTGACAAGCTGGTTTCAGGTTATGTGAAGAGGAAGTGTTGGGCTTTTGAGAACTCCCCTGTGAAACAGAGTGATGGAGTTTCTGTTTAGGCCATATGATGAAGAAACCTTAGAAAATGGATATAGAATTTATGCTACATGCCTTATATAATGTATAAAGACAGGTTGGAGGAATGAAGCCAGCATTTAACATTCTCTCTATAGCTGGAAAATAAATTAGTACTGAGCCTGTTTAACCTTCTGTGCAAAAGGCTTGACTGTAGAACACATGCTCCTGTAAATCCCAACTGAGAGAGCTGTGTTATGTATGGATGATGAGGAATGTTTCTGTCAAGGGAGTAGGTTTGGTCTCAACATTGCTAGGGATGCAAAAACCCACCCCTGCTTCCCACAAAAATCTGTTAGTTATGGGTTCATTTTAAATGTTTAATGTGGAGTGCCATGCGGCACTTGTACTTCATTTCTTATGGGTAATAAAATGATGTATTAATAAATAAGGTTTTTCTTTTTTACCACAAGGAAGACAATTTTTTTGCTTTCAGTGTTATATAGTGTAAAGATTTAGTTTATTCATTTCTATGGGTCCAGTTATCATGATTTTTATCCACAATGCAAAGACAATCACCAAGTTCAAAATGAAAAAATGCAAAACATTGAGACGTTTGTTGTATTTGAACAAAATATTTCCTTTGTAAGAATGAAACCTGGCGAGGGTCAGGAATGATATCTTCAATATTTAGAAATGACAAGGTTGGGGTTGGCCAAGTATGTTCGCACATACAAGGAATATGAAAACAATTCACACAGAACATAACACACATTCCTATCACACACACACACACACACACACACACACACCTACACACGCACACACATAAACACACACACACACACCTACACACACACACATACACGCACACACACACACACACACATGCACACACACCTACACACGCACACATACACGCACACACACACACACACATACACACGCACGCACACACAGACACACACAGACACACACACACACTTGCACACACCTACGCACACACACACACACACACGCACGCACACACCCACACACACACACACGCACACACACACACACCTACACATGCACGCACACACAGACACACACACACACTTGCACACACCTACACACACGCACACACAACACACACACGCGCACGCACACACGTGCACACACACATACACACACACAACATACTATACCTTTCATACCTGTAAACTGTAAATGCTGCAGCACTTACTGATATTTCCTTTCCTAGCTGTGCTGGTAGCTGTCCTGGTTCTAGCTCTTTTGGTGGTTTTATGGATCTATTTACCTCGTCTTTCCAGGTAATGATGTGACTTTTATTTGGCCTGGTCACTCTCGACTCTTTTGGTTTAATTTCCTCAGCATACTTTTGTCATATTTAGATTATTCAAATATGAAATTTCAATGAAAAATGAAAAAATGCATTGTTAAATTTTACACTATAACTAGGTGTTCTGTTTCATCATCATAATCAGCTTGAATTGCTCCTAATCATCTCAAGCTATTAAAACTCAACTAATTAGTTGGATTGAATTTCAGCCCTGTACTACAGTTCCATAGTAATGAAATACAATTCAATAAAAATAATTAAGTGAATAATGGGAAGGACCAGCTGTGTTTTGTGTAGTTTAAATCAGTGAGCTCTTACAGTGGTCTATTGTTTTATAGCATGTCTGCTTGATAACTGTGAACAGAGTTAGAATAATGCCTTTGATTACCTGGCAATAGCTTCATTTAATTATTCATACAAACATTAGCTCTCAGTGCATAGGGGTGTGTGGCGTGGATTCCGGCAGTCTGACAAAGATAATGGTGGTTTGCTAAAGTAATGCGTCAGTGATGATGCATAGTTCTGGTATATAGTGAATAATTAGCAGATTCAGATATTTCAGATTTCGTAGCATTGTGTGGTTGTATGAAATATTGTTTTCTATTTGTTATAGATCTGGCTATATGTCCAAACTCAGGAATCTCATGTTCCGCAGTAGAACTCAAAACCCCAAGGACAGGGTAAGCTTGGTGACAGTCAAATGTTTTGTAACTACACAGTAGCTATATGTTAAACATTGTAATACTATCATTAATTCTCTATTGCATAGTGCATAGTGCTGCCATATGGCATCAATTAATTCATCTCAATTTTTACTAAAAGGCAGTAATGTAAATGTATGTTTTACTGTTTAATTGCGGAAGGACAAATACTTGATGTTAAGGCATTACCAGAGAAATCGTGTTTGCACTACTCTAAAAAACATTTTGTTAGCTTGGTGTTTTATAAGTTCACACCGTTTTTGACTGTAATGTGTTATCTGGATTGTAAATTTCACCATTAGAAATAATTAATAACCTGACACAGTTTAACCAACAATATTTTCTTCCTATAAGCTAATATACTGTAGATTGTATCTTTAAAAGTGACAAATATACTATGTTACATAGTCCAGATGGTATGGTAGTTGGAATTGTAGGCAGTGGGTGTACATGAGTTGTTGATGTACATGATCTGGTTTTGATTTTATTATCACCATACATTGCAAAAATGAATTTATATTAATTTAACTGCATAAATATTGAACAGTGTATTTGGATTTGGTTAGTCTTGTTTTCAATAAAAATGATTTACCCACAACCCCCCTGTTAAAACATACATTTCATTAAACATTTTCATTATTTAAGAAATGTTACGTTACAGAAACATGTTAAAGCAATTTGATGAGCATTTATTACCAAGCTGCAGCCAGAAGTTTGTTCTGAAAGCATTTGTAATTCAGACATCAGTGTCTTTTTTTCTGTTCAACCTAGAATGAGTTGTAGTTTGATTTGCCTGGCCTAAAATTCCTAGTTTGATTAGCCTGGTCTGTAGCACTACATTTAGGGGTTGGAAGAGCCAGAGCAGGAAGAGGTTTGTGCTAATTCCTTTGTGATGGATCTCTCTGCCAACACATGGCCATATGGGAAATGACAACCTCTTCTCTGGGAAATGAGAGAAACTGTTCATACTCCCCAAATGCATTCAGCTAGTTCTCAGGCGCTTTAGAGGAGCGTCACATATAGCCCATCACCTTCCAACCGTCACTGTTCTCCAGCATATATATTTAAAATGTTCTTTATGATATATCAAGCCTTACCTGATATATTCTATGCTGTTTTGCTTTTTGTTTTGTGCAGGAGGAGGTGGTGGCTGAGGCCCGTGTGGACCAAGGCCGATTAAAATCATCTCGTCTTAAATCATTAGACACGTTCCGAGGGTACGTTCTAAACAATGACATTTAGTTCTTTCAAGGCCTGATTTGGATCACATGTTCATATAGAACTCTCCTAATCTGTTCATATGTCTTGATTGCTTATTAATTGTTTTTGGCATGACAGCCATGTTTGCTAAGAGAATGCATTGTATAACTACAGAGATTGGAGAGGTCATTGTCTGGACACATGCTCACTTGAGCCATTGTTATCAGGCCGTTGCTCTAGGCATCATCTCTAATATCTTTTGCGTCTTTGGTAGGGAACAGTGGATTGCTGTTGGTCAGGAGTGATGTGATTTAATCTGCAGGCCCAGCAGGGCTTAATAGTGGCTGCAGGGCAGACACAAAGCACAGCTCTTTTGAAACAGGAAACTGCTGTAGCTTTGACCTCCCACTTGCCCAAAAATTGATGCAATAATACAAGCGGCATATCAGCACATATTCAACAGGCTGTGGGTTTAGGGCTAGAGAGGATATGACTTCTCAGATCGAGTGCTAAGTAAAAGAGATCATATGTCCTTTGTTGGTAGATATTGCCAGATACGAATGGTAATTTATTTTACTGGCAGTATCACAGCAAATAAGCAAATTTGAATCATATTTCAGGCTGCTGTGGCTTTTAGATCTGACTTTCACTGTGTAGGCCATTTTTTCATTCTCCTTTCGAAAAGTTATCTGCTATTTAATATTCTGCCAACTTTTGCCATGATATTTCTTATAAAGTAGAGTACTTAGAAAACCAGATGTCTTATTCAGACTACACCTGCTTTTGTTCTCTGTAGTGCTCCTTGTTTGGCCTAATGGTTTTACCCGTGCAATTTAAGACCGTGTCATTGTCTCCAATTGTCTCCTGCCCCTGGTCCAAAGCCATGTGAACAAGTGTTTGTGCCTTCCCAGTTGCGTCATCACCACTGACCTCAGTTCACTGGCACAGCTGGTCAGTCAGCAGAGCAATAGAAATTGGTGGCCCAGTGGGAGATATATAAAATGACCCCGTGCTGTTTTTAACAGCTCCTAGCAGAAAATTTTCCAAAGTACTAAAAGTACCCAACTTACTGGAGAAACAAGCACTTCAAGCAAATCTGTTCAGTAAAATATTTTGCTGTAACTAAATCTATATCTGTAATTTGGTCAGTGGTGAGGCTAGGTGATGCATACAGGCACAATGACTGACATATGTGTGACCACGGTCTCTATTACGATATAACAATATTTCTGTAAATGGAACTCCGGCCTCATAGGCTGAATAAGGCTTTGTTTGTCTAGCAGTAAGTTAAAGGTTTTGGTGAACAAAGTCAATTTGTGAGATGCCAATGACATGCTATATAGTACACTATATCAGCACTCTTTGTTAGCATTTTAATTATTTTATTAATCTTGGCAGGTGAGGCAGCATAGCTCATTTGTTCATAACTGTGATTATAGGTCTGGGTAAGAAATAAAACAATACTGAGTTTCTTAAGTGGTGTTGATGTGTGGCACCTTAGGTGTAGATATCCCGTAAACAATCAAGTCAACAAACATGTAATGGAAGTTGAGGGTAAAGAGTAATAACCAAGATGATAAATACTGATATACACACTGACTCTTGTTTCTACCCTCACTGTCCATTTCACCAGCTCCACCTACCAGCACTAGTTTTGCAATTGCATATTGTATTTAAATTGCATATGTGGAAATCAAGTCCTCACAGTGGAAAATGTTTATACAATAGTCCTGTCCCGCTGTACCTGAGGGTAGGTGAGATAGCTGAATGTTGAAAAACCTGATACCCATTTGAGGAATGTGTAGCTCTAGCTGTTTTCTGTGTTTGACATTTATGTTGGACTTTTTATTTAGTTTAAAGGTTCATTAGAAATGAAAATTATATTATTTTCATGAATATATGTTCAATTAACCTTAAATAAGTAAATAACTTTGTCAGACTATTTAGTAGCTATTTAAATGTTAGTTACCTGAAAATCGCTAATGCTGTACTAGCTACTTGCTTTCAATCCTGACATTAACACAAGTAATAGAAGTGGTTACTCACTATGAAACTTTTAGTTTAAAAGGATCTGCTTCAGCCGAGTGGATAAAATCAAAATAGTGGATCAGTTCACACATCATGGCTGCTACTTACAGCTTGCTATTGGGGTTGTGTGAAGGGAAGCTGCTCGATATAGCTTGAGGTTGAGGAACTGTCCAATGAGAAAAGAACTGGGCACAACAACAACTTTGAATTGTCTGGGATCTTGTTAAAGATTTGAGAACTAAACTTGAATTCCTATTTACCAGATGCAGCATTCAGGCACCTGTACAAGCTGCAGCATTTAAGGTGCAAAGGAAAATTTGATTTAAAGGCTGGCGAATAGGAAGCAAAATGAGCAGCAGCCGTGTCTGTTGACTGTATGATTCCCTGGAAAGGCTACGAAAAATGTATCAACAACCCTTCCACAGCCTGGAGCAGTAGATTTCTCTACCTAATGTGTCATTGTCATTGCTGTAGCTCTGTTGTCATGGTATGTAAATTGGGTTGTAAAATATTAACGAGTTACTTAGCGATGTGTTTTGGAGTCAGCTCGTTTTACTGCCTTCTATTGTAAATGCAAGATTTGTATTTGCATTTGAAGGAGGAACAGTGTTTCGGGTCCACAGCATGTTGTCTGTGTACAGAACCCTTCTTCTTCCACTGTGTAAATACAGGTTTGCATTCTATGGCACCTTTAACGATGATATTGATACTGAAAGTCTCAGAGTTAACAAAATTGCGAATGTAAAATGACTAATATTAGATTAACTTAGAACCAAAATAATAGGTGTAAATGGTAATAGACAACATGTGGCTTGAAATGCATCCACATGCCATTTCAGTCCACCTCTTTACAGAAAACAATACTGTATATCATTTTCAAGAGAGTTGTAATCAAATCCAGTATATTGTTTTCTAACTCCAACTTCCTGATCAATCACAATCATTCTTAGCACTAATTAGATGTTGGCAGACAATGATAATTGTTTAATCTACCAAAGATGGGTCTCCTCAACCGAAAGCAGTGATATTGTGTCAGACGCTGAGAGGCTTTTAATTAAAATGATTGGCAACAAGGTCCTATATTGCCAAAATCTGCCCGAGTCTCATCTGGAAAATGACTTAACCTTTGTCTTTGTTACTATGGATACTAATGGATGGAGTCACAAAGTGTCAGTGAGAGTGTCTGTGCGCGTGCATGTGTATTTGTGTGTGTGTATGTGAGAGAAAGAGAGTTAAAGGACGTATGCGAGAAAGAGAGAGAGAGAGATGTGCTTTGCTTTAATAGTCCTCTTTAGAGGATGGCATGTGATTAAAATCTTGTATCAGCAGGTTAGGCCTAAAAGGGCCAGTAATGGTCCCTGTTCTGATCTCTTAATTGAATTTCATGAGGGAAAACAAGGGAGGGCCAGTACAGATACAGTGCGCTTTATCAGAGTCTATTCTGGGGGTTGGCCTTGATCACTTTGTGGTTCTTAAACAGGGCATGATGTTCAGATTCCATAGACAGTAAACCACAGAAACATAATCTCTATGGTAATGGTTTTATAGTTGAGGTATCATGGGTGGTGTCATTACACCGGACGCCGAACAGGTTTTAAGGCCACTCAGTGTGCACTGCTGATGTAGCATAATAAAAACATGCGTTTCTTTAAGAAGCAGGGTAGAAGCATCAAGCCTCCTGCTGCTAATTCAGTGTATTTCTTTTCCATAGTCACTACATTGCCGCTTGGGCAGCTTGCACTAAGCTACGTGTGTATAATAAATTACAGCAGAGAGCTTTAGTCAGCACTTCTGGGTGAGGAGATTCAGAGGACAAGCATTCATTTCCTGAGTGATTCATAATGCTTAGATTGCATTACCTTGCAGCGCGTTTCTTACATGATATATATAAAATATAAGCCCCACCCTTTAGATCTGCAATGTGATGATGTCTCTTGCAGTAGCTTCTATTGACAAGTAAGCATAACACTTGGAGAGTTGCAGAGATTTGTGAAACACTTCTCGACAATGAATCATTTCTCCACCCCTGTTTTTGTTTTGCGTTTTGTCAAACGCTTAATTTTACCTCTGTGTATTACATCACTCCCAATTACAGCCACAATCGAGAATTTATGACCCATAAGTGACAAGAATGAGTTCTCTAAAGCACTTGGTGCTTACTGAAGGAAATAAACAAATTTATATACAGAAAACTGATAAACAATAGAGTAAAAGCACCTACATTTCGCTTTTCCGGCTCTGGACTGAGGCTTTAACAGTAATGATTACTTTGTAATGACCCCATTAACCATATTCTTGCTTACATTTGGCAGATATCACCAGATATTGGAGGAACCATAACATATAACATAAGCCTTTCATGATTCTGTTTGTTATTGATCTGAGTAAGAGATCAGATGAGAACAGTAGGTTATCTTAGGACAAGAGCTCTATTTACATTGTATGACATATAACCAGTGTGTGAAATACTTCCTGGTATTCAGTGGGGGGGAACCATGTTGGCTTGCTGCTCCAGCATCACTGATAAATCTCTCGCCATAGCAGCACAGATACTGGTTTCATCTGCAAACATAATGTTTGGTTTAACAGTTCTGCTTTCGGCAATGCTCTTTTATAGTTAGGTAATAATCTCCTAATTCGCTATTTCCTTCACTCCTGGGAAATTACACAAATTGTCAGATTTACCAATACACTGTAGCATCATTTAAAGTTTAGTTACAGTTGCTATGAAGGCCCAAATGGCAGACCAGTGTTCCATTACTGGTCAGTTAGCCATGTTAAAGGTAGTTTGCTGGCTAAAAAATGACCTTTCCTTGAACCTGTATTTGAATGTCCAGTTTTTCCTGTCAGGTAGCATAATTTTATAATAAGTTTATTCTCTGGGACAACCCAGAGTTTGGAGATATTTAAGTGCATCAAAGATTTGTGCATGGTGTATGTATATTTTGTCTGTTCACTTAATGGAAGAAAACCACAACAAGAAAACAGAAGATGCTACACATTTCATTAATGAAATGCAGACATGGTGTAAAACGTTGAGCTCTTTGGGGTCTACACTAGGAAGCTTGAAGTCCAACTATTGTGAATGGCCTTTGGAAAGCAGTGAAGAATGGATGGGAACTGAATAACTGCTTCCCACACATTCTTCTCTCTTCACCTGTGGCCAGATCCATAGTGGTTGGAATTTTCTTTTCCACATCTTTTCCAAAGATCTCAACATAAACTATGCCTAAATTACACCTCAAGAACTGTGTGGCATCATTTTGTCAGAGAATCTGGCATTTATTGTGGTTTTCCTTCTTGAAGTTCACAGACACAGAAAACACAGCCGTTAAACATCACTGTGTGACATGCACAAGAGCAATTCTTTTTGACCAGTGTATTTATGATACTTTGCTTTGAAAGGTACATCAGTCTGGGAGTTTACAGGATATGTGTAACAGGATACTTCTCAAAAGCTTGTACACTATTGGTAAAACTGCTTGTTTTTCTAAGCAAAAATAAGGTAACTTTCTCTACGGACAACACATTAATTGTGGCATTTTCCAGCACTGTTAATTTAATTCAACTATTGATTGCTCTTACATTTTGCGCACATTGTGCTCCAATGTGTGCTTACAAATCCACAAAACGTCATTTGAGCTGTATAAAGTAACCTTTGGCTCATGGCTGTGTATTCACAATCCAAGCAAATTAATATATTAGGCTTGTCACTGTCAAAAATGAACATGGTTATTTAGTTCAAAGTAATTGGTTAATTGAAAAAAAAAGATAGCAACATTTCTTGGGAGGATTTCAAAGCACCATAGCCTGTCTGATGCCAACAATGCTTTATTATTTGTTTTAGTCTGTAGAAAGCATAGTCATCAGAACATCTGATTGACATGATGTCCTTTAGGATGTTGTTGTTTAAGCAAGGTAATAAGGCTGCTGTTTTGTTGTGTTGCAGTTTCTCCTTAACAATCATGGTATTCGTGAACTACAAGGGGGGAGGATACTCTTTCTTTCAGCATGCACCATGGAATGGTTAAGTATTCCGAAAGTGTATGATATTATAGACAATTATAGGTTAAGTGTTATTTTGAGGTCACATGTCTGTACAGCATCTCTGTCTCATGTTAGTGGTTTACTCCTCAGGAAGTCAATTCAAAGTCACATTTCACATTATTGTACGCTTGTAAACAATCCATCTCATTATATTTCTCAAGAAATATGAGCCAGGTTTCCATGAAGCAGAGTCTGTTTGTCCCCTTGGGTAGTCTGAGGTCACCATGAGCTCGGTGATGATGCACCCCATTTCAAAAGAATGTGGTTGTCTCCTGGCTTAGGTTTCAGCCTGGGCTGATTTCCTGACTTAATTGTTATACTTGCTGGGAAAGCCCATGCATTTTTTTAGGGCATTTTAAATCTACAAACCTAATTCCAAAACAGTTGAAACAGTAGAATAAAAATAAATCCACTTTGACCTGTAACAAAAACAGCACAAAGACAATATATTGCTTTTGGAAAACAAAAAAAACTTGTATCTCACCATTTCTTTTGGTCCATTCATCATAAAATGTGATGGGTTAACAGGCATTTTGCCAACAACAACAATATGTGATATGTTTTATACGTTATTGTTTTTAAATATTCATTCATTAGAATTGTAAAATGCGGGGTTATCCAGTAAAGCCTGTAGGTAAAAGAAGCATTAAGGAAAAGCCTCGTTCTGAGTTAGGATGGGTTAAGGCCCACCACTCAGCCCAAAATCCTTGCATCAAATACTAGTATTAAAAATGATCGTCCTCTGCCAGGGATTGCTGGAGTTTAGATATGTCAATCTAAAAAATGCCGCAAACGAATGCTTGTGACCTTCGGTTCCTCAGGAAGCACCATGTTAAAAACTGATACTCGTTGATATATATGAGAAATGGGTTGGGCAAATGAATGAGAAAACTTTATATAAACACCATTCATTGCTGCATCTACTAATGTTAAGGTTTAGACTGTACTTCAAACAGTTGAATTATCAACAACTTCCAGAAACACTGCCAACCTTTCTGGACCTGTAGTCATCTGAAACAGACAGAACCACAAAAAACGTTTGTATTGTAGTCAGAGGACCCCTGTGATCATTACCAGAGTAAAGTTCAATCGCCAAATTCTCTTTACGTATGAGGGATATTAGTGGGTAACCTCCACATACATGAAAGCATCATTAACGCTGATCACGTATTGGAGTCATTGGATGCTGTCTTTGTCAGGGACATCCATCCTTATTTCAGCATGATAAGGCTGGGAACATTAAGCATGTATCACAACAGCGTGGCTGCGTAACCATAGAGTGCGGTTGCTAGACTGGCCTGTCTGATGTTTGTTTCCCATTTAAAAATGTTGTGATAAAAAAGGCCCTGTATGACTGCACCACAGAAGACTTGTATAACAGAGGAACGGCAAAAAAATGTCACATTCTAAACTGGATCAGGTTTTGTTTTTTTAGTCCCCAAATGATTATTAAGCGGTGTGAAAAAAAGTCACACCGTAATAAGAAGGCTTTTTAGAACATATTGCAGACATCAAATTTAGAATGAGTGTATATTTACTGCTTTCTGTTTCCATCAGCATTTCACATACCATCCCAACGTTTTTTTAATTGAGAATGTATCAGTACTTTTGTAAAAAATACATACAAAATAAATAAACTGATGGAAGACATGCTACCTTCTGGTATCTTCTGCACCTTCTCCTTTATCAGGAAGATCTGGGCTATCTGCATTGCGTGAATTTCTTTCTTCAAATCAAGAGTTTGTCCTGACGATCAATATCACTGATCATCCTCATAGGAGGCAGATAAGGATGCATGTTAAATTTTAATGGAGACTATTACAAAGTGCATCTTGAGGAGTATTCACAGATGAACTCAATTTAAGCTTCATAATAGCCTCTTCATCACATCAGCAGACCTGTATTGATCATAGAAGAAAGCAGATGGATTTTCATATTACTGCAAGGCCTCCTTTGTCATGGCTGTATGAGCATGTATAAATCACTCACTGTCTGAAAATCGAAGAATAATAGGAAAACACTGGTTTTGGGGTCTGCAATGTTTTATCATTACCAGTGTTGCATTGCTGATCCCATATGGTTATAATAAGCTCGGAAGATGTTGATATCACTAGTGCTAGCTCTCTTGTCAGTCTCTCTTATTCATTCAAAAGTATATTCCACCCAGTATGCATTTCTCATCTCATTTTGTTTCCGACTATATGTTTATGCCTCTGTGGGTCTTTTTCCTTTGCATTTCACAGGCCTTACCGTAGCTGATCTTGTGATGCCTTGGTAAGCTTCCAGCAAGTACTTAATAAATCGATGCAGAATTATTACTTTCCATTTTTCTGATTATATGGAAGAGGAGGAATGAGGTCCAACAACTGAATCTGCCTTCAGAATGATTCAGTTCCAGATCTTTTTTCAGCCTGTCGCACACTATGTGCTCGCCCCATTAATCCATCCCTTTCCAGTGGTACATTAAGACTGAAAGATATGAAATATATGCCATATTCTGTGTGCAAGAAAAACCTAGCAATCCACCATGCACTGCTAATTGAAATGAGTTAAATTAAAAGTGAAGAAACGTACCAGCAGTAGATGACACTTATGATTGGCAATAATTCTGTAGTTTCGCTTTAATTGATAATGAAGTTTTCAATAATAGACAGCAGTATGCAAGCAGTTCATAAATCTATAATGAATCTGACTCTTTTTTTTTTTTTTGCTAATAATGACGCAGTACAGCTTGTTCTAAAGCATCCATGTAAAGTCTATTGTTTTGTCCAGGTTTGTGTTCATCATTGGAACATCTGTAATGCTAGCATTCAGCTCAATGCGAAGGATGGGTGTGACAAGACTCCAACTCTTGCGAAAACTGACCTGGAGAACAGTAGTGCTGATGCTCATTGGCTTCTGCTTCATCAACTACAGCCCTAAAGATGGCTTATGTGAGTAAGACATGAAAGTGCAACTCATTTTAGACTCTTCTGCACATTACAGCAGGAATCTCCTGTCCAGCTGATTAGAAAGTCCACGTTTATGTCCACCAACACATCTGAAACAACCTATTCTGCAGTCTGTTAGCCTTTGATTACCTTGTTTAGATGTAGATTGGTTATGGTTCCCTGAAGCCGCCCTGTATGTTATACAGCAAATGGTAACTGTCCCGTCTTCAAAGTCTTCCTGCTTTACCTCAAGCAGTGAGTACATATGATGTGCACTGTGTATAATGACTGCTGTCATACAACACAATGTGTTTAACATTAGGAGGCTTTGTGTCGCTAAAGAGCATTTTTGCAGACAGCTACATAAGACTGGCCAGTCAAGTTGCTGTAAAAAAAGTGCTAAACTCCTGAGAGTTGGAGAACTGGAGGGGTTTTTGTACATTAGGCACACTAATGCAGCTGTCTGGGTAGATGTATCTGTAAGTGGGTTAAGCAAAATATTGTGATATTTTCCAATAGCAATCACAATATCTAGGGACCCCTAACAGTGGTGCAAAAACAGACCCTGCTTTAATGGTCAATTACAACCGATAGGGTTTCACTGTACCAGCTGGACAGTGGGTTTATGGAATTTTGTGTAATGGAATTACAGCTTTTACCACAGATAGCAGAATGTGCACACTTTTATTTGACACCTGAATAGTTGCTTTCTTGTGGTTTTAAAGTCTACTTTTGATGTTTGTGCAGGTTTATGGACCAAAATATGGGTAATATCTGTTAGGCTACACCTACAGAAGTGCTTCCTATTATGGCACTGCTAACACAACATGCCAGACATCTTGACATGGAGTTGTAGAGGTTTCTAATGGTGCCCTGCGAAAATCCATCTTATTCCACTTCAATATTCTCACACAGTTCCTGTAGATTTTGCGGTAGAGGTGGAGGTGGACGGACACCAGGCCTTCCGGACATGTGGCACCTGACAACAAATCTGCATGCATGTAGCCCTGCACTGTGCAACCTCTGCCGATGGTGCTGGCACTAAGAGGATTACTTAAGGAGGGCATTACTGATAGTTGATTTTCCGCGATCGTGGCTGTTGCATCACTTAGCACCAGTTGGACAATCCACTGGTTCTCCCGCTCCATGGTTCATGTAGGTCTCCCACACCATTCATGTTGCTGGTGCATGACTTCTTCTATCCACTGCCACCAACAGTAAACCATGGTAGTATCCATGCGACCGGTATGGCACACGATATGTTGGTAAGACCATCCTGCTTCCCCGGAGCCCTACGATGTGACCACTTTCCAACTCTTCCAACTGCTCAGATTGCTATCAAACTCATCTCAGAGATATACTTTGCTTGTAAAGGATGTTACTAACACAACAGCATGAGTCAGAATGGTAAGCACCATAACAGGACAACCTTATATAGTCAATCAGGTACAGCGATAAGGTCCACCCTTGCTTACATCACATGTGTGGCAAAGTGTGAAACCTGAATTACTTACATGTCTCATGATATCAAACCTACCCACCAAATTTAATCCCTGTCGGTTAATTCCTTCTGGGTGCAACACAAGCAACTAACAGTCCTGTTTCAGGGAAAGCGCCCACTCCACAAATTATTTGAGAGAAAATTTTGTAGGAATCCATCACTTCCTGTCATGCACAGTATACTGAAGATTTAAACACTGCATGAGATCAATGGTTGCTGATCCACTGTAGTGTTTTCCAGTCTGGCCCAGCTCAGTCACAGAGCCCATCGGCAGCCACAACTAAGAGCTTGATTCACGGAAAGGCAATAATGGTAGCATAAGCATTATTACAGAACAGCAGCCCAGCGGGCATTCATCAAGCTGCTGACAGTTACATATCTCCCAGCACTAACAGTGAGCATGGTCAATAGCAGAGATGTGCTTTCCTGATAGCGTTTTGTCCATATATCAAACAAATATATTAGAATTAGAAAGGTTCCCAGACATATTGCCTAAGTCATAAATATGTTAATTAGAATATGTAATTCTGACCTTGGTGTGAAACTACTCATGGTAAACACAAAGATGCCGAGGCTGACCATCACGTTAATCTCTTAATCAAGGTCTTGATCTCTCCATACAGAAAGATAGGATAAAGTGGAGAGTGGTTTTCCTCCGAAAAGCTCGGCTGTGTGTTTTAAGTGACAGGCGCCATCAGTCATTGAAACCGCTTCCTGTCTTCCTGCACCGAGGTGGAGTGTTTCCGCTTTTTATTTGATTTGTTGGATCAATGATTGGGATTATATTGTTTCACACGGTCCTCCTCTATGTGCCACAAAGAGGTTTTCAATTAACTAATGTGCAGATTACCATCAGTCTTCTTCCCTGTGTCCGTTCCTGAGAACCCTCGGCCCTAAGGGCTCAGATAAGCGTGATTAGCCTCTGCCGGGCAGCTCACACCTCCACACTGACAGACGCAGTCCTCACCTCTGACACTCTATAGCACCATGTACCCTGACTTCTGTGAGCAAGGCATAGACTTTAGGTCAAAGTCTACCATACAATTAATTGCTACAAATAACAATGTAAAATTTAGATGAGGTTGTCTTTCTATAAATAAGCGGCCCCAACCCACTGCCCTGTTATTACTCAGAACATAAAAACTATGACTGCTCTATTCAAAATGAATGAGGAGAAGCATTATAGCTCAGTGTAAACAGATGCATGGCATTTACTTTGCTTAACACAGACCTAAGACTAGATTTTTCAGGAATGAGTTGAAATCTTTGATGTTGGTGAGCTTTCTTGAATGAACACTAAGCTTTGTGTCCCACCACTACATTTCAATTAGAGGTCTGGTCTTTGATTTAGTCATTTTGGGAAAATTCTTTTGCTTGAGCTATCCTGTGGTAAACTGACTGGTGTATTTATGGTTGTTTTCTTTCTCCAAGACTCACCTTCTCTTAAGCCTTAGTTCATGTATGGAGGTCCTGGCATTTCTCTGTAGAAATACTGTACAGAATACATAGCTCCATCAATGATAGCATGGCGATCCTTATTTTGTGGCAGCAAAGAAAGCCCTAAAATCTGTTACTACCACCACTGTGCTTCATGTTTCTGATGCAGAATGTAATGTTTCTTACCTTAGGCATCACAAACTACTCCTAATACTAATGCATTGTTATTGATTTCTGGTGCCTGAATATCTTTTTCAGTTTTATTTTCAAGCATATCTATGTTTGTTGTAAATTTACTAAGTGTGATATAACTAAAAGATCTTATATGTGTGAATCTGAGGTGGTTGTATGCCCAGTAAGTATATTAAATAACAAAAACTAAAATGTTCAAATGCTGGTTTCCCTAACTGCTCACTTTTCATCTGTATATGTGTGTGTGTTTGTGTGTGTAAGTATCCTGGTCTTGGCTGCGGATACCTGGAGTCCTTCAGCGGCTGGCATTCACATACTTTGTCCTGTCTCTGATGCAGACATTCTCACCCTACCAAGAGATCCCACCAAAAGAGGTGCTCTGTGGTGCTGACCTTTTTTTGCAAAAGCCTTAGCATCTGGCAGTGTTCAGCTAGCTGGTATAATTTGCCTGTATGAGGGCTGCACAATATATCTTTTGTTAATTGCAATATTGATCTTTGCATTAGTGATCCCCCCATGAAACTGCTATCTGACTAATCCCTAATACTGTAAGTTTCTGTGAAAGTTTGGATAAATCGAGGAACATGTGAGCTGATTACTTTTGTTCATAAATAATGCAAGGCATTCTTTGACCATGTTCTTCCTTGTCTGATAAATGTATCGCTAATGTGTTTTATTATATTATATGCTATAAGGTATTTTAGTATATAGTAATATATATTTACAATAATAATATAAATGTACACATTATGCAGCCCTAGACATTATCAAGCTGAATAATGTAAGCTGCATGGCCAGAAGTACGTGGACAGCCCTACTGGAGTTCAGGTGTTTCAGCCACAGTCTTTGCTTACAGGTATATAAAGTCAAGTACATAGGTATGCAGTCTACACAAACAAACATATATACATATATAGAATAGATTGGGTCAACAAACTGAGCTCAATGTCTTTAAATGTGGCACTGTTAAAATGGTGCCTCCATTGCCACAAGTACATTCATGAAATTTCTACCCTGCTACTGTAAGTGCTGCCATTGTGAAATGGGAGCGACTACGAGCAACAGCAGTTCAGCCACAATGATGTAGACCAAGGAAACTCTCAGCGTGTGGCTGCCAAGTGCTGTAGTGCGTAAAAATTGCCAATGCTCCTTTGCATCACTCAAACCGCCGAACTACTTCTGGAAGCAACACTAGCACAAGAACTGTGCATCGGAACATTCATGAAATGGGTTTCTATTGCTGAGGAGCTGCACACAAGCCTAGACTGCGTGATGCCAAGCATTAACTGGGGTGCCTTTTATGAACAAATTTCACTTTGGTGCCAGGAGAAAGCTACCTACATGAATGCATGGTGACAACTGTCACATTTGGTGAAAGAGGTGGTCTGCACCTGGTTTTCTGTGTTTGGCTAGGCCCCACAGTTACAGTGTGCACAAAGCTCTGACCTCAACCCTGCAGTACATCTATGGGCTGAATTTGAATGTTGATCACAGAATGCTGAAGCAGGTCTTTGTGTCCAGTCACTAATCTCACAAATTTGCAAAGTTTTCCCTTCCCAGAAGAGTGAAGGGACTTGTAAACCAAAAAGGAGGGGTGGGAAACATAGGGGTGGTCCATTGTTTTGGAAAGGACTGTCCAAAAAGTTCATATAGGGGTAATAGGTAATTCATTTCATGCATTCATCTTCTAAACCAGTTATCCTTCTGGGTTGCAGTGGGGTGCCTGTCCTAGCACTCACTGGGCACAGGACAGGAAACACTTTGGACACACTGCCAATCTTAGGGTAGACACACAGACGTACACTTTCACACACACACACTTTCACCTTGAGGGCAATTTAGCATCTACAATTCGCCTGCATGTCTTTGGACTGTAGGAGAAAACCAGAGCACCAGGAGGAAACCCACACAGACACAGGGAGAACATGCAAACTCCACACAGAAAGGATCCTGAGCACAAGGGTGTTCCCAAGTCAGGAATCTGCATACTTTTGGCCATATACTGTATGTAGGAGCAAGGGACACTGCACCAAAACTTTGGGTTGCATTTTTCTATAAACACCATGAGAGATAAATGTTTTTTTTTCTATTCCAATTTCCTACTATAGTAGTTAATGGTTCCATAAATGTGCTTTATCTAATAATAACTACTTCCGATGTTAATCCCGATTCATGTTCATGCATTAGTGATGAAACATAATGGGTTATTCATTTCAAAGAGTTGTTTGTTCATCATTTGTCCGTTAAAAGTTGCTTGGCTACTAAGGAATTATACTGTTAAGTGTTACTAAGCTTTGTTATTCTGCAGTTTAGGAATACTGCACTCTTAAAAAAAAAAAGGCTTCCTAAATGGTTCTTGGCACGGGGTATAGGGAAAAACCTCTAATTGGTATTGAACCTTTACATTATGCAGAGCTTCTTTAAACTTTAAAAAGGTTCTTATAGTCGCACATCTCATGTATAAAGCTCTTCTTTACCAGATCCACTGGTGGAGCCCTGTTCAGGACGTGGTGCTCTACTGGCCAGAGTGGATCTTCATTCTGCTGCTGGAGCTGGTGTGGTTGTGCGTCACCTTTTTGCTGCCTGTGCCCAACTGCCCCACGTAAGTCACAGTTCAATGCAGAAGCTTCAGAACTGAAACAAGTGCATAAATCCCAAATGCCATAAAGCATTTGTGAACGTAATGTGTCTCTGACACCTGTTTTATCTACATCCATGAGCTTGATCCTAATGTAATATGATCATGACATTATTCATATATCATGTTAATATTATAAAGCAGGTGACGGCCATGTCAGCATCACTGTTCATCAATGTCAAAGCATATTGGCTGTTTAAGCATGCAGATCTTGTACAATGCTTTTATAGTTTGCATGGGCACACAAGTACAGGGAATTGTGTCCTGATGAATTGTGTGTGTGTGTGGGTGTGTGTGTGTGTAAGTGTGGGGGGGGTGGCTGTGCGTGCAGGCAGATCGGTGTGTTGTGCTGCTCTTATGAGACACTCCTGGTGATTTATGAGTGTGTGGCAAATGCTTCAGAGGGAATAATTAGCCAATCTCAGTCTGTCATGTGCACTAAAAGGAGGCAGGGGCAGAGGATCCATCTTCCTTTCCCTTTCTCTCTCCATGTTTTTCTCTCTCCTGTTTTTTGCCCTTCCATTTATGCTCTGCTTTCTCCTCTTCTTCCTTCTCCTTTATGTTCTTTTTTTTTTTTATTATGTCTGGCTGGCTCTGTAAACGGCATTGACACGTACGTGCAGACTGCTCAGTACTCTTCTGGAGTGGTTGCACACTCTCTCCTTCACATGCACTGTCCTTGTTCTCCAGACCATAATGCATAAACATTCAGCTATTTCCATGCATGCCCAAATATATACAACTGACCATGCTTCAAAATGAAAAATGTACTTAATGCTTGAAATAGAAAGGATTTATTTCATCCATTCAGCTTAAATGCAGGCATGTCAGACAATCTGATATATATTGCTTGTTATCTTTGACAGTGGGTATTTGGGTCCTGGAGGAATAGGAGATAACGGACTGTACCCTAACTGCACTGGAGGAGCTGCTGCGTATATAGATAGATGGTTATTAGGAGACAACATCTTCTGGCACCCAACATGCAAGGTAAGAAACAAACAGTCCAAAACATAACCTGCTCTGTAGGCTAAAATTTAGTGAAGCACACTTTTTTTATTTATTGGTTCATGACTTGAACACACTGTTCTAGCAAAGGCCTTTAATCAGTACAGAACGCTGTGGAAGTTCTTTAAACACCACACATTTCTTTTACAAATGCTGAATTTTTTTTTTACCTCTATAATAAATCGTTGCAGCCAGAAGGAATCAATGAACAGGAATGAAATTTGGTTGGTAGTTTTGTGTGACACATGCCAATGATTCAAGTTGCAAATACATGTGACATAAACAGGAAATTGACCCAACCGCTACGATTGCGAACATTCAGTGCACCTAGTGTCACTCCAGCTCCGCCCCTACTGCAAAATTTGCAGCAACAGTCTTAGAATATTCAAGCTGCATAGGATGGATTATCACAGCAGACCATTAGGATCCTCTACATCTCCGTGCTGAGATGTATGCATGCCTGGCCTATGCCATGCTGAGAGATAGCCTAGTGTAGCCCAATAAATTTTACACATGTCAATCTTAACTTATCATTTATTGCTAACATGGTAACCTTTATCTTCCTTCCGAATAGCACTACAGTCCTACACATGTTTCTGGGTGCAACTGTTCTTTTGATGATGAGTGTATATTCATGTAAAAAGATTTTATTCCAAGTAATGTTAAAATTTTCAGTTGTTTCATTCATCACAAGATTTTCACGCATTATAAAGGATATCTGCCATGCTCAAATAATGTAGAAAAATAACAATTGACGAAAGTAGAGATACATGATTTTCTTTGTATAGTAAGAATATGTTTGGTAGGCATGATCAAGACATATGACTAAAAAGTGATTATTTAGCACTTCCCGTAACATTTTTGGATCACACCTGACTGCTGGTTTATCTAAAGGATTTAATAAGGAATGGAATTGAAATAGTCATTATATATTTTCAATTGACATACAAAATGATGTTTGTAGGGCAGTTGCAGCAAGTTCTGTGGTCTGTTTTTTTTTTTGTTTTTTTGTTGTTGTTTTTTGCAAATTTAAGAGCTGCACAGAAATGGGAATTTGGGCCATTCCAGTACTCAGTATTCTGCTGATGCTGAGACATAAACATGTAAAAAACGTAAAATTGAGACTAAATTCACACTGATTAGTATTTAAGAGATGCAGCAACCATGCATTTTAAAATTTTAAAGCTCAAGCTTACCTTTTCTGCATGAATGGACCATGGTATGGACAGTGATGATTTACACTGGCATACCAAAAGTCATGGGATAGCAGTGTGTAAATTGATTATATAGGGGCTTAACCTCAGGGGACGGCTTAGGAAGGCCCACGTCTGTCAAAGTCTTATGAATAAGGTTGAACACTGGCCAGCATGCTCCTGGGCCCAAGTTGTCCAGGATTGTTTGAGGAGTATCTGGAGATTTCTGACAAATGGTATGGCCTTCACGTTCACCTAACACGAGCCCAATCAGGGCATGCCACTATCATGCCTTGTGTGAACTCGGAAAATTCACTTCACCTTGTCACAAGCATGCTTGTTCAGCCTTGCTCATAAGACAACACTTTACCTTTTTACCTACTTAAGTAACCTTTCTAAAGTGATCCTTCCATTGTTCCATGGAACCCTTTTCACACCACCATGAGTTGGCAGAAAACAGATCACAATTTTTCTTATTCTCTTGTTATTCATTGTCACAGACCATGTATCACACAACGCAGCCCTTTGACCCAGAAGGTGTTCTTGGTACCATCAATTCAATCGTGATGGGATTCATTGGGATGCAAGTAAGTTAATATTCACAGCTTTGTGACCCTGTTAGTTCTGCAGTGAACTGCTACAAAGATGTTTATTAAAATCAAAGAAAATGCAAACTACAAACTCCTACTTGCACATCAGCACATGAAAGACTCTGATGGTTCTATCTTACGATGACCAGAGCTGGACTGCTTGACCATTCCACAGCCAGCTGTTTGCTCTCAGGACTGTAGAGCAGAGCTTGGTATAGTATAGCAGATCACTGAAAAGTTTTTCACCCTTTGATAGTGACAGTGTCGCACCGGCTGCTGGGTACTTGCCGCGCAAACCTGGGCACATTGCTCAATCCCCCGGAGGCGGAGACAAAAAACAGTTAGCGGCGAGCCAGTCAATCAACATGTCTTAGAGAACACGGCAGGTGTCGGCCTCTCCGTTTGTGTCCGTCCGCCAGCACGTCCTCGGCTGAGGCACATTCGTCATCACCAAATTAATCAGTGGGCGCGGCCGACCCTGCAGCAGCATAGAGCAGCACAGCAGCACTGAAACCTGAGCTCCATGTCAGGGACACAACCAGCACATCCGCTCACAGCCTAACCACATCCAACACTACACAAGTGCACCACTTGATGAACACTATAGTCCAGCAGACCCTCAGAGCTGATTCATTTTTTTATGCATTCAGTATTATAGGTGTGTGTGTCCCAAACAAACACTGATTAGCTTGCACATTAGGGTTTCGTGGCATCCAATCAGAATTTGCTGGAAATCTCTCAGATTAAGTCCTTTTAGTTGTTAGAACAGGAACTGTGTTTGCAGGTACTGAGCTGTGTCATGTCTGTGTTCCTACAGGCAGGCAAGATCTTCCTATTTTTCCGCAAAATGAACCACAGCATCATGGCACGTTTCTCCATCTGGGCCATCATCCTGGTGGGTTGTTTACATTAAACATTGTGATAAAAGTATAGCAAAATAACGTCCGGAGTGTGTTAGAGGATCTTCCTTCTGTGTCCTATTTGGTTGTGACACAAGTTTATACAGGTTTAAAGAAGAGCCCAGGATTTTGCTCGTATCTTTTTTTAGTTTTCACTACTGTCCAAAAGTTTGGAAACACCTAATTGTATATTATTTCTCTTCAGAAAAAAGGAACATATCTCTAAAATAGTGACTTTACCGGAGAAGGAAAAAGAAGTCTTTAACAATAGAAGATAATATAAAGGGTTTTCATTTGTAATATTTGGAGCATTTCAGAAAGGACAGATGCTGTGTTCATCTGATGATGAAAATTGATGGAAATGATTATTTGTTTGTTTAAGTTATGGGCGGCATGGTAGCGCAGTGGGTAGCACTGTCATCTCACAGCAAGGATGGCCTGGGTTAGATTGTTTAGGGTGTTTCTTGGCTTTCAAACAATGAGCTCCGGACTTCAGAACACCCCGCAAACCTGGAAGGATAAGCGACTCAGAAGATGAATGAATGAATGAATGGATGGATGAATAAACAAACAAACAAATTAATGTTTAAGTTGTTGACCAACAAGTTGTTCCCTGACAAAAAGCATAAAATCTATGTATATCTTCTTCAGTCTGTTAGACAAGATCTAACAGACTGGAACCTCATGAAGAGGAGTTTGATCTAGAGCAAGTAATTCTGACATTAAGGCAGACAGTGGCTTATTTAAAACAAAAAAAAAGTATATGCACATTTTCTTATGTGTTATTGTATAGTTTTGAATTTTTTACTGTTGTTCACTGAAAATGCTAAAAGTGAAGTAAATCTATATATTGTATATATCGTTGCTGTCCAAAGAAAAACAAAATGTAAATGGCAGCCGCTGTTTTCAAAGGATGCATAAAAGTCAAAATGGACAAAAATGGAGATACATGTTTTTCATTGGACAGCGACGATATCTATATATTGTATCTATATATTGTTTATTTTTGTGCAAATTTCCACAGATATGAAATGCGGTTATTATTCATTTCTATGACGAATGGTGTTCTCATTAATTAAATCCTGTGAAGCCAGGGCATGTACAGTACATGTGGGAATAACTCAGCTTTACTCTATATATCAAATATCATAGCTCTACTTACCTCTACATAAAGATATCAAAAACTTTACTCACTATACCCACAGCACTGTAGGACTGACTTTAGTGGCCCACATGTGTTATATTGCATGTAGTTGCAGACAGTTAATGAAATAGGTAGACGTCATATGATCTGCCTGCACATGCACAAAATTGGTTCCCAGGCAAAGATTGGTATCGGACCCCTCTCGGGACTGGACCGGATGGCTCTTGTAGCTTGTGGATCTCTAGTGGTCTTACTATACAAAGTATACTGTTAATGCTACATATTAATTACACAGCATGTGAAGCGGTAAAGTTAATCTCTCATTGTTATCTTATAGTTATATAGTTTATGAATGTATATAATAATGTCCCAAGAACTAAACTTGTGCTAGGGTCTGTGTTTAGTGAGACACTTCGCTACTTGAGAATACAGAAATAATTAGATTGGCTTGATGGTGGGAGGTACTTGCATTGTGATTGAAAGTTCCATTTGGGTGGTCTGGAAAAAGCAAAGGGGACATATGCTATGGTGGTAGTGTGGTGTGGGAGGGCATTTAAACCTCTGTCCCCTGGGCAAAAAGCATGGTCATGCGAGATGTCCTTTTTTCAGTGGGGCTGCCTGGACAAACAAGACAGCAGAGTTCACACACTGTTGGTTAGCAGTCATTAGCTCCATTTAAGAGCTTGTGTACTAACTCATCTTTCTTTACTCTCATGTTGACCACTTATTGTCACTGTTATAAGACAGTCTCTGAAACAGTAACTTTACAGGAGGATAAAAAAAAAAAACATTTAATTTTTATTTACATTAATGTGAGTTTTTATTTTTAGCATTGTTGGACCTTTTTGTCAGTTCATCATGAAATATTTTAATAATGAGTTGTATTATGAGGTTTTCCTATGACAGTGCTATTATATCAGAAACCATTTTTATAGAAGCATTACCAGATTGACTCAAAGATTTGGCAGCTAAAGCAGTATTCCTTTTTGTGCTCTAATCAGAGGCTGTAGATGAATATGAAGCTGTATGTTGCAGGAAGGATCTGCTGCTGGCTTGTTTTGGGGTTCTGGTGGCAGAGTCTCTGGAATGCCCTCTCCAGAGAGCACAGGTGCTGATGGAAGGCTTTTGTCTGGCAGACTGAGGGCATTAAGCTCACCAGCAGAATGACCAGAGGGAGCTTTCTTTGTGACTGAATAAAGGGAGGAATATCAGAAAAGGTCTTTGTATGAATCATCAGGACTCTCGTTACAAAAATAATGCTTATCGTTATTGTGTTGATTATTAAGATTTTTGAGAAAAGAGCTGTGCTGAACCCTTTAAAGCAATCGTTCTCAATTCCTCTCATAAAGCCGAGGTTTCACATTTTCCCAGCTTCTCAGCTTCAGCTCAGAGAAGGCTTGAAAAGTAGCCAATGGACTGAATCAGGTGTGAGAGAAGGGAAATCGTTTAACTACATGGAACGGGGGTCCTCAAGGAAAGGGCTTGTGAAACACAGCCCATAAGGACCAGCACAGTTGATTCGACCAGCATCTTACCAGAAGGTCTCGGAGGGACTTTATTATTTTGTCTCAGGATCTACCAAAAAGACATTTCCTGGAGCAGTTATTTTCTTCTGAGCAGCAATGACAGAATACATGTGCTCAAAATTTGGAGTAAGCCCTACAAGATGTAGCATTCTTTTCAGCTGCCAGTGCTACAGAAAGGATGATGTGATACGAGACAGAGAGCAATAAAACAGAGTCATTATTAAAAAAGTGCACTTGTGATATCGAAGAGGAGAAATGGAAGTCTTATTTTGGCATATGCTCATGGACATTGTGTAAGTCCTTTTAACAATGTCCTTCCAAGGGTCCATAGTCCATCTCCATCTTACAACATGAGGTCACTGTATGTACCAATTCTTAATTAAAAATCTGCTAAACTAAATTTTTTATTTTACATAGAGACTTCATGGGTGTGTTGTGCAATTGTGCAAATGTGTGATGTGCATTACACATCTTCCCTCATCACTTTTCCTGGTGGGATACATGAGGAGAGAGCACATGTTGCGGACCCAGTGTTAGCAGACGCCTGATCCCAGTATTTTAAATTTCATTATCCCCAGCTTCTATGACAAATTGGCCCATTACAGCTCCATGTTGAACCACATTGGCCATTATTGCGGCGCTATAGAGCTCAGGGTGCTGAAATAAATGAGGGGAGATCTATTCCATTTTACCTAGAGGCACAGCATGATAACATAAACTAGCCAACAGTAAAACATTATGATGATAAAATAAACCATCAAACAGTAAAGCCTTATACTCCCACCATTTGCCTCTGCAGGAGACTCCATTGTGAAATGCAGGGGAGGGGGTGGAGGTTTGTCTTGAAATTGTCTCCAGAATATTTCATTACTTAGCATGCAGATGATTTTGGTAACTGATGATAATGACTAGTTCCATGCATATACAGGAATTTTGGATGCAGTTGGAATTGCCTAGTGTAACGGGCTGTGAGCAGAGCGGTGTAGAAATACACCATAAATATGTTGTGAAATACATCCTTTTTTCTCTGCGCTGGACTGAAACGGCCAGTCACAGAAATATGGATTAAGATATTTATTGACCTGCAGAGCACATGACCGAGCTTTCAGAAAGACGGTGAGGCTCTTACAGACACAACCACAAGCGCGACTATCAGTTATCATTGACATCTCCGGAGAGCAGTATGGTTTGAGGAAACATTGCAGGTTGAACAGCCTCTTGTACTGTTAATGCACTCTTGACACGAGGGGTTTCTTCCTGGTTAAGCATGTGCATAATTGTCTCCCACCACATCAACAAAGTCATAAACCATACGCTAAGAGAGTTAGGCCGGCTGTTGTGCCGTAAATCCTGTGGCAGATTGTGAGATGATCGTTTAAGGCTGTTGTGCCCCTATGTCCTAATAAGCAATGCCCCCTGAGTTAATTAAAGTTCAACGATCAGTGGTCGGCAGTGCGAGATTGAAATTGAGCGATTGCCCCACATAGCAGCGATTGTCCCACATCCTGCCTACATAGCCTGGAGACTCAATCTAGAGCCAGCCAGGCTATTTCCACACCATTGATTCTGTCATCTATACAAATGATGGATATCCCTCTAACAAGCAGGTTTGGACGCTGATATGTCCTCCCTCGCCAAAGCCAAATACTTCTCTGAGTCTATCCGAGCCATTGCCTGTTTTAGCTAAATATATGTGGTATTTACAGAGGAGTTGTGTTTTTGCTAGTGAGGGCATATTTTCCTGGAAGAGCAAGAAAGTATGCGTGAAGTAAAAGAGGACATAATTTGCATTGTCTAATTAGAGTGTAATGACTTTGATACAATCCAAATAACAATGAACATGTCAGGATTTAAAGCAGTATTGCCCACACACCCCTAAGGTCTCATTTGGCATCTTTAATGGCCAATGTTATCTGGGTCCATCCTAACTATTTCTGCATTGTTTCATAGTATTTAGCCTAAGTTCACTACTTTGCACATGAACATGCTACTGTGTGGTCATTTGCCCTAAAATAAAATCAGTTCTGTGTAGCATATTTTGTTTCTCTGTTGAATTAAGCAAATTTTAAGATTTCAAAAAAATCTCATAGTCAATGTTCAGATTTGGACTTTATGGTATTGAACCTGAAGCCATGTGTATCATTGCACTCCTGTCTAAAGCTAAGCTGTTTTATGTAAGAATGAAAGTTGTTCCGGTATAAACCAGTTTGCCTGGTGAAAGAGAGCATTGTGTCGCATGGTGATGGGGTCAACAGGACTTGCCTTGGCCCTCCTCTCAGACGGTCGGCTAATCTGCTGGACTCTTTATTGTGCTGCTGCAGGTCTCTGCTGTCCGATAGTGCTTGCTTTATGGCTCAGCATTGATTTGAAATCTGTTTCATTTTGACCCTCAGGGAATCTTGGCGGCCATCCTTTCTAAGTGCACACGAGACGAAGGATTTATACCTGTCAATAAAAACCTTTGGTAAGTGCTTCCTGACCCTCTAAATCCAGCCGCTTCTCTCCACACTAAAGAAGGGATGAGTCTCCAGTAGGCACAAATCAGAGCTGCTAAAACACGCGTTTACTTACTTTTAACCACAGCCCGGCCTGTAAATAATCACCCTTACTGTCGGAAGAGTGAGGCAAGCTGGGTGATGCATCCTCCAACTAGATCACTCTTCTTTACAGCCAAGACAGAGAGTAGTTTTATACTCACAACTCTACATCATGTCCAAAAGCTTCTCTTCACCTGCGGATTGTTATACAGAGCATGATAAAATCATTCTTGTATCCCGACTGGACAAACATCAAGGGATTTCACTTTGACCAGTCTAAGGCTTCACATATATTAGACGTTTTGGATGGAGGAGGGATGGGCAGGTGTGGAGACCTGAGGAACTTTGGGAAGGGCCAACCTGTTGTGGCCAAGTTACTTGAAGGCTTACAGGAAGAATGTGTCACAACACACAAGACATCACAGGTGTGACTTTCTGTGCCAGAATAGCCCTTCTGCCAGTTTGGACCAGATGGTATCGGATTTGTTGCCCTCGCATATCAGTGTTGGCGGTTCGTGTCTTGTCTCTCCTCAGGCCACTGTCAGTACGAACTCACTACTTCTGATCGAAAGCTCCTAACAAGTTCTTCCATTTCAGAGATGCTCCAGCTAAGTAACCAGGCCATTAGGTTTGGCCCTTCCTAAAGTTGCTCAGGTTTCCACACCTTTCCATCCTTTCCATGCACCTTTGTTCTGAGATAAACAACAATAATTGCTGCATCTGTGAGTGGATATAATGTTTGGCTCATTGGTGTACATGTATCTCAGATCATTGGGATGCATTATGGTACGTTTTGAAGTGCTCATGCATTTGTGTGTGTTCTTCCCTTCGGTTCATGTATGCTCATCTAAACCAATTACCTGCCTCAGTTTTATGGGCAGTTCATCATATACAGCTTATTGAGCCCCCATGTATGCTGTCTTGATTCCTAAAAGTAATTAACCACGAGTCAACGGTCGTTTTTGGCTCTGCTTCAGCTGACATAAACAATGTCTGCCGGAGCACTTTGGGATGCAGCCATCTTACTTTAGATAAAATTCCATCCAGCATCCTGGCACTTAGTAACAGACAGGGACATGACTTGATGGCAGTGCCAAGGATTCATTTTGGAAGCTAATGATTCTTATAGCCATACAGTTAGGACAGATAGTACACTATTCGACATTCTACTACTTACCTATTTATCTTACATTGTGGTGCCTGTTTGATCCATGTTTAGCAGCACTAACTACATTAAGGAGTTAAGTGATGGTGTTTCTGTAAAAAGGCAGATGAATGAAAGAAAGAAATGATAGCAGGTTAGATAGATATGTAAGGGTTATTCCAACAAAACCCTGGGAAAAATAGCATATGCATTCTGGCTCAATCTCTTAGAGTGTCTCTTTTTTATCGCAGGTCTCTGTCCTATGTAGCTTGCATGGGCTGCATGTCCTTTGCGTTGCTCTGTGTGATTTACCTTGTTGTGGATGTGAAAGGATGGTGGGGTGGCCAACCATTCATTTATCCGGGTGAGAACATGGATCTTGTGTATAAGTGACTGCTATACATTAAATGCACCTACACACACTCAGCATCAAAAAAATAGCTGCACAAATAGTTGTACCTGGAGGGAATCAACTGAGAGGAATGAAACTTTTTGTGGGTACCTGAGAGATGCAGATGATTCAAGTTTTAAGCGCTTGTGGCATAGGCAAGGGCGGTCTTATCAGTGTACCTGACTGACCGAGCAGCCATGACTGGGGACATTCAGCGAGCAGTGATGCTTTGCATAAATCGTCCTTTTAGTCCCAGCACCTTCAGTAGACGGCTGCACAACACAGGACTACATGCACACAGACCATGGCTGCTGTGACGAGTCAAAAGACTGCGCTTTGCCAGACTGTCTTGGTGAAGAGTGAGTCCCTGCTTTTGTCTTGGTGGAAATGACCAACGAATCCGTGTGTGTAGGGACAGTGGTCAGCGCCAAGAAGAGTGGTTTGTTGTCACGTGTCACATGTTCAGAAGACCTGGTGCCACTCAACCTCCAAGCCTACCGCAAAATCTGCAGGAACTGTGTGAAAATATTTAAGCAGCTTAGAAAGGATTATCAAAGGGCCCCATTAGGAGCCTCCATGCTAAGACATATGCATGTTGCATTTGCAAACTTGGCAGCCTGACACCATACTGAGAGACACTACTTCTGTATGTGTGGCCCAATAGATATTGCCCATATCAGTCTAAATGTATCATCATTCATTGTTCCTGGTAACCTTTATTTTCCTTCTGTATAGCATTGAGACGGCACTCCCTTCTGGGTGCAGCTATTTTTTTGATGATGAGTGTATTTGTATGCTGTTGTAACGAAACCTGTAGAAAAATTCTCTTCATCATTTTATCTGATGCTCTTTTGGACTGTTCGTAAATTTAATCTGTTCTGATACCGCAAACTTGTTTACAGGAATGAACTCCATCTTCGTCTACGTGGGCCATTCTCTGCTGGGTTTCTACTTTCCCTTCAGCTGGGAGATGCGATTCCAGGACAGTCACTGGGAACAGCTTTTCCAGAGTCTTTGGGGTACAGCACTCTGGATCTTCATTGCCTATCTGCTCTACCGCAAAAGTTTTTTCCTCAAAATCTAATGTTTGACTGTCCTTGGCAGAGCAAAAGACACACCCCTAAGTCTATTGTCACAGTGTTTTAAATATATTTACTTCCCAAAGCCTATTTTTCTGCGATATTAGGGTCTTTTTTCTTTTTCCTTTTACTCTTTCTGTGTAGACTGAATGTTTGGGTGGACAGATGGTTAGATGACCCAACTTTGCTTTCCTTTTTTATTTTCCTTTTTTACTCAAATGAATGTATCTCCATTAGCCTAGATGTGTTAGTTTGGTCCATAAAACTGAATGTAGTGTTTCCATCACTCAATTAGTAAATAGGTATCTGTGGTGAAGACGGTGTATCTGATTTACTGTCTTCTGAAGACACCTGGGATGTTTTATTTGATGTCAGTTGTGTGAGGCCCTGAATGTACTGATTAAATCAAATAGACTGAAGTGGTACTTAACAAATTAGAATGAGTGATTCCACCACTTCAGGGGTGGCCATTATGAATTGGTTGCCATAGCCACCCTCCCCCACCCCCCCACCCCCAAGTGCCGTGAGACAGAGAATGGGTACCATCTGCTCTTCAGCTGACAGTTCTTTAATGGGGGTCAAGCTGGACTGCTCACCAAGGAGTGGCTCTAATAAGACCAACACTTTTCAGACTAATGTGAAATCAGGGAAATTACACCGGCAGCCCACGGGCTTGTTCCTGAGTGGCCCTTCACCAAATACGGCAGACGTCAGTGCAAGCAAACATTTTCTCTTAACGTGATAAATGAAATTTGAATGACAGATGTCGAACAACATTGCTGACCTCTGCACCAGTTGGGAATAAGTATTAGAGAAAGCTGACCAGGGTGTGGATTTATCTTTCTCTGTAGCGTACTGTGCAGTCTAACTCAGTAAAAGCTCATTTTACTCATCCAGTACCTTTCAGTGACCAAATGACACTAAAATGTCATACAAAAACAAAATATTCTAGAGCAAAATTACTGAACAGGCAACATGACCCACTATATGTAAAAGGTTATTCCATTGAAAAAAAAAAGTTTGGTAAGTAACCCATTGGAAGACTGAATTAGCGTTGGCTGTGTATTATTAATTCAATCAAAGACTTCATTCAGTCAGTTCATGAGAAAGCTTTTCATTTTGAGGTGATCAGATTACCCGCATTAGTTGAGCTGAAGAAAATTGGTCAACAGATTTAGGAAATGGACTTTTGATTGTTTGTTCCCAAGACTTATGGGAATTCTCATTAACATGGAATTTTAGACTACCAGTCTGAGCAGTACTTTAGCATCAGCACACAAAAAAATTATACTATACATGAACCTAACTCATAATCAGCTCTAAGCTAGATGCACAGAACAGTTCTTTCTATCTGACAAAATGCATTCGGTATTGGTACTATTCAGTTCAAAATGTGCTCATGTCTCCAGATGCTGCTATCATCATGTTAATAAAGAAGCGCATTGTGGTCAGATATGTCATGGATCTGTCTTTGCGTTTTTCTCTTCTGTATTGATTTACTTTGACCATATGTCTCAAAATACCTTCATGTGTCTGCTGCAGGGTAATCTGAGCTTTGTTAATACAGACCTTTAGGCTTGCTTATGTGGCCTTTTATGTAAAGCTATGTAAACAGTGCCTTCCTGTGGGGCAATATGGGGCGATATCAGGAGGATCTACAGAGTGATAAATGTTACCCACAAAACAGGCCAACAGAGATACTTTATATCATTCATAAAATGTCATATTGTTTATGTTAACATATTGTTCTAAGTTTCATCCAGCTGTTATTGTCTGTCAAAATCCAAAATACATATGTTATAGACCCAAAATAAAACACCATGGGTCCAGTAAAGTGGCAATTGTCCTTCTCCTGCTATTCATGATGCAGGTGTTTGGGGCCAGCACTAGAACAATACTCGGCCCTGGTACAAACTCAACACATCCCCGAGCCATCTTAGCTTTGTATATGTTTCATCCAGGGTTCAATCGTGCAGACACTGATTGGTGTGATTGTTGTGTGATGGACTGGTGGTCAGCCCTGGAGGCAGGTTAGTGCATCATGGCCGACCCCATGATAAAGCGAAGAGGCTCGTGCTGTTCCCACCCATATTCCGACATAAACCTCCCCTTTCTATTCCACGATGGGTTTAGTAGTTCACATTCAGGGCCAGGCTGCGTGGTAAGCCAATCCCAGCACAGGAGGGGGATATCACTGTCCAATCCCAGCGCATGGGGTGGGATTTAACTCAATACTGGAGGAAAAAACAACGCCAGGCACGCTAATCAGCCAATCAGAGAGAGAGAGATACTCGAACTGGAAGGTAGAGCACCTAAGACATGATGATACAGCCTCGGCAACTGAACTGCTGCATTCACTTCTCCTGGAAAAGTGCGTTGTAGACCTGGTGTTGCTTGTGTTTGCTCAATACGAATAAAACCAGCAGTGTGATACAGATATCCTGCTCTAAAATCACTGTCTTGTCTATGAAACATGAGCAGGGTAGAGGTTTATATCCTACATGGAGGACAGCAACACATTTCCTATCATTGGTTTGTGCAAATGGCAGACATTTCTGTGTGACCTTCAGTGAAATTACCATAGAATAAACATTCAAGCAGCATTCTGCCTAATCTAATTCATCTCTATTGTTATGGTCATCGTTGTGCAGGTTTCACTGACTCAACCTTAATGTTTACTCGGCTGCTAGATACATAAGATATCAAGGCTGAACAAATTATCTTGTATTACAAAAGCACAATAAAAAATTAATGTATTTGGTTTAAGATCTTTGCATCATTCGAATAATTGAATAATAATAATAGAAACCAGTGAAACCTGTGAATATATATATATAAATGTTATTTGGCTACAGAAATATAAAAATCAATAGAAACCAGTGAAACCTGTGAATATATATATATGTGTGTGTGTGTGTATGTAGATATATATATATATATACACACATACATAGTGTATATTTGGGCACATTAAATTCAATGCATCACTTTTTCCAATGTATTCAAAGAGCATCTTTTATGGAAAGTAATTTCTCTTATCAGGCTACCTTACAGGCTCCCAACAGTCTAAACAGTAATGCACTGTACTCCAAGTAATTTGTTTAGGCTACAGAGCTGCTTGTCAGACCCCAATTACAGGTTTCCCTTCATTAGCCTGACGGACTTTCTTTGAGGAGCTTCTTACTCGGTGATGCTGAATGTGAGTGTGAGTGCGTGTGACTGTGAGTGTTAGTGTGTGTGTGTGTGTGTGTGTGTGTGGAGAACCCAGCTGAGGATGTGAGTGTGGTTTGAGCCTCCTCCTCCTCCCCCTGCATCGCGCCGCACATGCTACGCAGCTAATGTTAGCGCCGCACTGACCAACTCGCCTATGGGATACTCAGCCTACGGACTTTTTTGGCTCCTGCGCAAAACGTTCACCGCTTGAATCTGTGATCTTTCGGGTCTGTTTCTCTTTTAAACCGACAGCACAAGAACAGCTCCACACTTCATCAAGTTGGTTTAGTCTGTTGATTCTGAAATCCCACTTATGACTGATAAGTATGGGCACGGCGCGCGGTACGCTGTGGAGAGAGGTCGTTGTGGTCCTCTTGCTGCTCTGTGAAGGTAAGGCTGAGGTTTATCCTCTGTACTTTGACCTGTACTGTTTCCGTAAAACTACGGAGCTGTGCGTTTATCGGCTATACTGTGTCTATAGCATACTCATCGTTTACTATCCAGCAGCGATGGCGCGTTTAAACTTGTCCCTATTAAAGTTAAAACGAGTTGTAGTTCAGACATTTTTCAGTCTAGTGCTTCCCTATCTGCTGTCTCACACACATTATCAGGACTGAGACTGTAGTCACAGCTTTGGTTTGGAATATTTACTCTAATCAGTGTTATTAGTTCATTTAGACTACCATGACTTGTTTAAGTAGATCAGCTTTATTTGTCAGAATCTGCAAATACCTAATACATACCCTCCTGTATTAATTTTGTTACACTACCCCAGTACTAAATTGACTTGTGTAATACATTGTTGTTAGGCATAAAGCTATTTGTGCTGCAGACCATTTATTTGCACAATTGGGTAATGTAGAGACTAGCTTAGAATGCATCCCAGACCGTCTCCCGATTTTATTTCACCATTCTGGATGTTATAGGATTTGTTTCATCCATTGTGTAAGTGAGACGCTGCGCTGAGTCTAGAGGACTTGTGACCTAGTATGCCTCTGGGTCCTGCAAGCAATATGCAGACTGTTATATATCATAATATTATAATCCCATTTAAAACCCTCTGTCCAACTGTACTAACAATCCTCTCTCAAAATGACTATATTTATATTCCAACTCATAGCTCAGGAGTTTTTAAATGGCGGCGTGCGGGTAGTTGCATTAAAGAAGAGCGGTCACACTGGTGCAGCTTGAATGTAGGCAAAAGCAGTACATAGCAGAGGATTTTTTTCTGCTATTTTGGTCGTTCAGAAAGCATGCGACTCTATGTGCATGCATGCGAGTGCTGCATTTCAACATTCCCTCGTTATGGCATGTGATGGAGAGCAGAGCCCGAGCTGTGACTCTGATGATGAGTAAATGATAAATTAAGCTTGTAGTGTCAAAAGAGTCTTACTATGAAGTTGACAGGCGCAACATTCTAAAGCTCAGTGGAAACATGAGCAACAAATGCAAGTCATTTTTATGGGGAGCTCAGTTTCGATCTGTATGTGAATGGACATGTAAGTTTTTAGGAAGTATTTGTGAGGGAGATCAGTCTCTTAATAAACTACTGCAAGGCACGGAGAAGACACTCCAGTTGTGCCATTTTGGATGCTTTATTTAATCTACACTACATATGAAATTTGATTCCCTTTTAGTATGGGTTATCTGCAGTCTGAATTAGAGCCATGCCGTATATAATCTAATCTTGCTTTGTTGGATAGAATATCATACTATCATACAGCATATTATTGATGTTGCTGAATAATTCATACTAAAGAGTTTCATAATGTAAGTTCAGGAAAGGCTACAGGGATAAAAGTACTCACCAATCGATCCAATGATGTAAACAAACATATATGTGTGAAAATAAAGCATAAGCAGTATTCTTATTTTATTATTATTATTATTATTATTATTATTATTATTATTATTATTATTATTATTATTATTAATGAGTATGCAAAAATTCTGTTTATCTTTACCCCTTTGGCCATCTACCTTAATTTGAAATATGAAAGTGATCATTTTGTTCTTAGCATAACAGCTACATTTATTTATTTTATGCATTCATAGTGTGTCGGACACATAATAATTTCATAATTAAGAATTTTATTCACTTGTAAATTACTTTTATTGTGAATTCATGAGACAAACTTCGACTGATGAAAGAAAGTCAGTATGTGCAAAATCACTTTACTGGGCTTAATCCAGATATCTCTGTAAGAGTCCATAGTGGGGGGCAAGGAATGGTAAATACAGGCATACAGTCCATTCCAAGATAAACAGGGAGCAGTTACAACACTTCAACTATAAAACTTGGAAAACAAAAGAAAAGAAAAAATCAGGATGAAGACATTCAAAACAATGAATTATGAGACAAACAGGGTGAAAAATCTGAGGAGTATCAGTGTTTAGGACTGCAGACTGATTAGAATGTTCTGTAAGGGGTTCATAAGGAAACTAAGATTTTATTCAGAGCAGTGGAGGGCCAGTACAAGGAGCCGAAATAAGGATTTAATAATAGTATAATACACAACCTCTGAGGCCTCAAAACAGGAAATGCAAAGTGGCATCAGGACCGCTGTGTAACACAGGCCAGGCAAGACACCTAGATGCAATGCTGAATCAGTGACGGCCTGGAACGGATTCCTAGAACAAGGAGAGCTGGGACAAGATCTGGATCAAGATAGGAGCGAAAGGGATGGAGCACAACAGGACTAGGGGCTGGGATTTGATCAGGAGCCCACACTGAATTGTAGACTGGGACAGAATCAGAAGCAGGGACCGGGTCATGACAAAACTAACAACAGGGAAAACAACGTGATGGGGCCAGGAGCTAAGTCAGAGACATGGACCAGGGCTGAGACAAGGATGTAACAGGAGACGCTGAAGGAGTAGCTGGAGCTGACCCAGAGACAGGAGCTGAATCACAGAGACAAATATGAGCAACTAGAGTTGAATTACAGACGCAAGCAATACAGTCAGTAGCTGAATCATGTGCAGAAGCAGAAGAGAGTGAGTGATGATTTGGAACTGGAATTGGTACCAGTACTAGATCTGGATCCAGAACAAAGAGCAGAGCTGAATCGCTCCAGTGCAAGGCTAGGTGGCCTATTTGTAGGCTTGTATGTTGGGCACTGAGGCACTGTTTCAGGCATTCCTATGTAAGAAGCTAAGATATCTGGGATATCTGGGATATCTGGGATATCTGCCAGGGACCAAAACCAGGCACAGTTCTAAGAACTTATTTTTTAAAAATACAAAACACTTGTCTTTGGAACATAAGTCTTCAGCCCCAGGGCAAAGCTAATGGCAGTTACAGAGACTGGCATTGAATTGAGTTTGATATGTGTGAACTACCGGCACTGAGGCTACAGAAACAACATGGCCTGGAGCATCAACAAAGGCCTTGATCATGTAGAGAGAAGTTGCTATGGGCACTTGGTGGCAACTGGAGTTACAGACAGAGCAGACAGGGTAGTGGGTTTGCTTGTGATAAGAGTGAAATCGTCTGCAGCGTCTATGAATTAAAGGCCATGAATGAAAGGCCTCCAAGAAGCTGGAGACTTTACCTCAAAAGGTAGTAAAGATGTTCACTCACAAGAATTCTCAGTGAACCAAGATATGTTATGTAGTTAGGAAGGGGATGTTTCTCCAAATGCATGAAAAGAACAAAGACTGAAGGTAGGACTACTTTCTAGGAGAGCCATCATAATTAGATGGACAGATACTTGGAAGATGGAAATTAGGTTGTGAAGCCTCTTATCCAGGTCCTCTCAGCCTGTTGCCCAACATAATTCGAAAATCTTTATTAGGCAAAGCCTTGTTACGATGGGAAGCTGGTAGGATGTCAGTGCTAAATCACTTCATTTGGGCATTTCTAGAGCTCTTCAAGTGTAACTGAGCATCTCAGAAAAATACATACGCAGTAGGAGTGTAACATTACACTAAGTCCATGATTCAGTTTGACTCAGTATACTGGTTCTACGACGTTGTATTTAAATGGAAAAAAATGCTGACTAATGGTGTTGTTGCACAGTTTGCTAGTGACACTTGTTTACAAATGTTGTTTTTCAAACAATGCAGTTGGATTAGAAGGTGTAATTACTTCAATGTTCATTCTCCAAAATGCTTTGTCATACCTCCACAACACACATTTCCACAGGTTTGCAATGCAATATCAAGATTTCACAATGCAGTGCTACGCATAAAAGCATCAATCATTATTTTTCTTATGTCTAGATTTGGCTTAAGTTACTTTAGTAAAACAAATACTAACACTTGCTATGAAGCCCATTTCCATAACCCATTTTAAATGTGCTTTGTAATGTGGGAACAGTGCCTTGCAGTATTTATATGTTTCATAAACATGTTAGTGTTTACCAGTCACATGTGTTACTAGTCATGGTAATGTTCTTTAAATGGATAATGAGTTAGAAAGCGTATAAAGCACTGATAATGCATGTTAACAATTATAACACATTTTGAGCATTTAAATGCCTTTACTGAGCACTTTAGGTAAAATAATTGATACTTTGTTCTAATACATAGATATATAATATATCACACACTGACAGCCATAAACATTACAGCGTTTAACATTCAGATATGAGTAACCTGAAATAACAGTCAACATGAAGCACTTGCTGGCAGCATTTAAAATGTTTATAAGGATTTAGTAAGTATTCATGTTTTTGTAATTATGTACAGGTCATTATCTAGGCAAAAGGCATTATAATGGATTGTGATGCATGTCACAACATGTCCACCAAAGAATTAATTGTAATCCATTAATTAAATAAACACTTTGCCATGTGAAAAATGCAGAATGGCATTGAATGAATAATTTGTGATAATAATTTTAGACATGTATATTTAAAGATTAAGTTGCTGGATTCATTTGAATAAGTTTGGTACTGGTTGGAGTATCTCCATTGTTCCTTTCTATCTTCAGTAGTACACAGTAGTGCCTCCCTATCTGTGGAACAATCCTTTGTTGTTTTGGGTTGATTTACGCAGAGATGGCTGTCCTGCCGTCCTTTAGTTCTAAATTCCAGGCCGTACAACATATAGCGAGCACATCATGTCACACAGTTCTGCATGGCTTTTATGTAATCAGGCACTGGTGAGCGTGTGTTGAACACTTTTTGGTGACGCTCTTCTTATGAAAAAAAGCCCCCGTTGGTGATGGTCCTGAAGTGCCTTGCTTCCTGGCAGTGGGGAAAACAAAGGCTGTCTCTGAGCGGCAGTCAGAGGGCAGGTGTGCAGCAGGTGTGCAGAGCTCTGGGCAAACATGGTGTGTTTGTCTTCTGAAGGGAAAATACTGCCAGTAAAATAATAGAGCACACAGCTCTGATAACAGATGAGGCTTAAAATCCCTCATTAAAGACACAGGATGGTTGGCAGCTCCTCCTGCAAAATGGATCTCATCCATTTTATGACAAGTCATCCCATGAAAACGGATGGCGACAAAAGCAATGGGTTTTGACCATATTGGGGGCGGAAGTAATCCACTATCACTGTCTGGTGTTTCAGTTCTTGACAGCACTTTGACATTTGCACTGCAGCTCGGTTACTAGAAGTATTATGGAGTTGTTTATCCTTTGATTGCTCATCAATTCTTTTAAAGAGCACTTTTATGTTAATGTGATGTGCCCACATTATCTTTGGTCTTACTCTCCATTACATACGAGGCAGGAGTTCGTGCTTTTTAGTCTATTTTCTTTTCAGTTATTTTCATGCTGCTTCATACATTTTCTGAAATATAATAAACAATGAGGAATGAACTACTGCATGTGTCATACACAATAAAAGGAGATTTAGACCAATTGTAGAGAGCCTGTAAACGACAGACTCTGCATGTGTAAGTAATAGAATCAATAGGAAAACAATAGAAACGATAGAAATTGTTTGACTTTTGCTTCTATCCCCCTTTGTTATTAACTATATAACTATGAAATTCGTATAACTATCACTATTCATATAACTATGAAAATGTGGCTGTACTATGTATCAGAAAAATATGCCATCACGCCCACCATCAGAACCATCAAGTTATTATATACAGGATGTATGTGTGAGTGAAATGTATTTTGGGGAAATCCATATATCATAATCCATATTTTAAACAGGAGTCAAACACTTTACAGAAGAAACAGTCATCTTACACACACTGAAGCAGAGAGACGAGGTCCTAAATGGAACAAAATAGAAACACAAAGAAAAAAAAGACGCTTTTGACGAAAACAGGGCTCGGAATTACTGTCAGAATGTTCATGTAAGATCTCAGTAGGCACAGAGTTAAAACAGGGTGACAAGCTAAGACTAAAAGAGGTATAACCGGGAAGTGGAGGGCAGAGGGATCCAACACCTGCCATAAACCTACAAGCCAAGCCTTAACCTATCACGGTAGACTTATGATATACTGTTCACTTGAATATGGACGTGACACGAAGGTGTTCTTTTTCCTACCATCATATCTGAATATCTAAATTTCATCTGTTTCCTGTTTTGGACAGAATTAAACAGCTGTGCAATGTATAAAGCACTGCCCTTTATAATACAACAAGAAGAGATATTTTTTTTCTACATCTGAGACAGATAGAGGGTGAGACACAAACTAACAGAGTAAAATAGGTTCACGTAGAACACGCACAGATTTTAACAACAGTCAGATATTTCTCAAGATTCATCCTTCAGAGTTTTTATATTTTGAATGTGTTTTTTGAATATATATTTGTGTGTATAAGTCAAAGATTTCCTTCCTGTGTTATTTAAATCCTTTTCCAGGTGCTTGTAGGACTGTTAGTCCTGTTATGAAGCATTAAAAACAGCTCAGAACTGCTAGATAGCTAGGCTAAAGTGTAGCCTCTACTCACAAGGTTGAATGAAAGGGAGTGATACAACTAAGCCTACTATAATAGACACTGAGAGAAGTCTTTACCCACCCATATAAACCCAACACAGTCATGTTTTAGTTGTTGGACACAGATTCATCAAAAACATATAGATGTCATGGAAATTAAATGTATTTTAATTGTATTCATCTGATATTAGCTCTTTTGTTTTGTGGTCCCCAGAAATACATATACCACTTGTAACACATTTTTCAATAATAATATTTATGATTTTTGTTTTATTCTGATGAAAATATTTTTATCTATTTGGGTTGGATATCTTAAACATGCTGGAATTGTATTTCATCAGTTGTGTTTGCACTGATTTGCTAGACTTTTTGCCGACCCCCTAGTCCATTACAGTTGACCTAGACTGTGGGGTATTATTTTCCAATGGGTTTTATCACACAGGGGCCTAAGTAACTAGGGGTGTAACTGATGTGGTCTTCACTGGAATAAATGTGCTTGTGAAGAGCAGGTGCATGTTTTATAACATACGTTGCACTGGGTGTTGGGTTTCTGTTTACCTGTGTTTTTGTTATTCTGAGTGTAATTTAGTTATGTTGTAGTGTTTACTATAGTGTATTGAAATGTGCAGAATGATGACTCCACTGCTGTCAGCAGTAACCTCATATCGTGGCACGGCAGGCAACAAGATGTTTGGAAAATGTATCATTATTGTAAATTGTAAAGCTGTTGTTATTATGCAACCACCACATGGCAATACAGTAAGCCTATTTCTAAGCAATATCAAAGAAATAATTAAGAATGTAGCTTTTCATTAAGCTGTTATATATATATATATATATATATATATATATATATATATATATATATATATATACATATACATATATATATGTTTAAATGTGTAACTCAAGAAGTTTGTATCTAGAACCGCATAGATATCATAATATTATTTTTGCATTCCACATGCTCCAGACTATAAGACTCAGAATATTAAAAAATATATATTTCTTGAATAAATACATTAATTAATAAATGTATTTCCATTTTCGGTGATGATGTGTCCAACACTGTGGTTAGTTTGCTCCATCTTGGTGATGCACAGCCTGCATGTAATCTGCTATGATACCATAAAAACTTCCTGACCACCTGGTAGGGCCCCACCAAACATTTTGTGTCCAGGGCCCGACTGCACCCTGTTTCTATGATAGTTGGTGGTAAATTTCCTGTCTCTGTTTATACAAGAGCACGCTGCAGTTTAATGTTTGGGTCATAACCGTTCTGATAAGTGTTTTTTGTAATTAACTCATGTTTATTTACAGTAACAGTGCACTTAGCGGCAGATGTAGCTAACAGAATACAATATATGAGTAAGGAATATGTCCTTTGACTTCTGTTGTCACTGGATCTGTTCGTTGTCCTCCATCATTGCGAAGAATGACATATGTATATTAATATCCACATAAAGTCAACATCCGTGTGTGTTCTGCATGCGTGAAACATTGATTTGTGGATCTGTGGCTCTGACCCTGTTACCATATCTGTTAAACTGCAGTGACTTCTGACCTTTTAAACTCTCACCCAAGTGGTAATCTCCCATGATCAGGACACGGGAGATTGAGTTCGTCCACTGGAAGGGAAGTAGCGGTAGCTGATCAGGCTGAGCACCCTCCCCATCACATGCCTGCATTAGCACAATCATTTTCATCAGCAGCCACTGCTTTTGAGACAGAGCAGACCAATAAATCTCATTTGATACATGACGCTATTTGATTTAGCCACTTATTACATTATATGATTTAGTTTAGCTGGTGTCTTGAGTTGCTCTCGGAGAGCTTATAAATCTTTGCGTTTTTCTGCTGTTGCCATCACTTTTAACATGATTGCAAACGCAAAGATGACCAAGTTTCATTAAGAATATTACAGTAGCTCTAACCCTAACCCGTTAAACCAAATTTTCTAAGACGATCTCGGTGTTAAATTATGAGATTTTCCCTGATCATCTCTAATTGTTATATGTTTATATAGGGTTATAGTAATAAGCAAATTATCTTGTTTACATTTTGTTTTTTGATTACATTGCAGAGACATGATGACCCAAACAGTGGGATTTTAGGTGGTTGGCTACTTTGTAAACCCAGTATTACAGGACCTTACATATGTCTTCTATTTTATTTTTTTCCCATGAGGTCCACTTATAACATTTGTTTGGTTTTATATACAGAATACGATCATAATTAATTTTTTAGATGTGTCCTAAAGTGTTCCTCATCTAAAAAGCATTTAGCGCTAAAGCACTGTTTGAACTTGAATGGGTGGAGCTATATTGGATCTATAGGCACTGAGTAGTGAATAGGAAATTAAATGTGAAATTATTTTGAATTAACATTCTTTTTAATTCTGCTGTAATACTTCCTGTGCTTTTTCTGCATTTTCTGTGGGCAGTTTGTACAACATAAAACAGGGTCAGCTTTGAACATTTGCTGCCAGAATATGCATGTCTTATGTACAAGTTTGAACACCCCTGGTCATATTATATGACTTGTTGATGCAAAATTAAAGTAACATTCATTACAGAGAACAAACTTAAATATGGCGGCATCCATCAAATATCAGTACACAGTTTCTGTGTGTGAGTTAAATATATTAAGAGATGATAAAAAAAGTGAGGTCAAATGTCATATTCTTTGGGGGTTTTTTTTTCCAATATCTTAAATTAATCAAATAAACAATTATTGTCCATTACATTGTGTGAAAGTGTATTCTCTGAGTATGCCTTATCACTTAGAGAATCAATAAACTGTGTACTTTGCCCAGTAGTGCCTAAAGTTTTAAACAGCCTTAGACAGACAGATTTTTTCAGACATGTTCTTTACCATATCAAAGCCATGAAGCAAAGTGTTGTAATATATATGTATTTATGAGTACTAAATATTGTAAACCTTTACAGTAGATCAGTATACATTATGAACCAGACACATTTCATCGTGTACTAAACTGCAGTTTCACTGTAGATCATTTATTGTTGCTCTGTTTGATCGAAACCATAATTAGTCACATGTAATATGATATTGAGCTTTGGTTGTGTGGTTAATCAATAAGCATTGTAACTCAGTAAGCCATGCTTGCACTGTGGTGGGGTCAGTCTTTAGTACTGACATGAAGGCTGGAAAAAAGTGGGTCTTAGAGATGATCACACAGACCTTAATTTGTGATGAATCTGTCATGTAGAATTCTGACTGACTGAAGTGTGTGGAGCATGGAGGCTGCTCTACCTTTGCTAGCCCTGTCTCTGATCCTTTAGTTAGTTAAGGGTCACATTTCCATTCCATGCATCAGTGGAATCTAATTTGCTCCGGTGGAGGGACAAGGAGACATTGATTGAAATTATGTCCCAAGGGCATTTGGAGCTCTTGTTCTCTACATGAGTCTTTACACGTTATTTTCCGGTGGTCAGTGAGCCATGGTGTGTTTGACTGATCATTTACAACAACGCACAACCAATTCCAGGGCTTGACTGGGGCTTAACTGATGTCACCTTTTAACTGTTTAAGAATAGCTAAGTGCTGCAACATGATTAAGCACTTCTGGTTTATTATATTCTCTAATAATCAGGTCCATGAAATTTAACCTCAAATTTAGGAGAAACGAAAACATGTAATTTTTATTACTCCTTTATCACCAATTCGTTTTTTACACATATTTCATGGTGAATGGATGAATAGAAATGGTCTGACATGACTTAACAATAACCATTATTTTAATGAATAATAAACATTAACTTTTAATGAAAGTTACACATTTTATGTTCTCTAAAAAAGGCACATACCGGCATCAACTCCACCCACCTCCTCCTTCTTTCTTCTTTTGAGTGAGTGCTTTTTCACAGTAGCCACTTCTTTTAAAATGCAAGACTTAGCATTTAGGAAATGGCAGCTCTTGATGACTCAATTTCTCATAGTCACTGATCCATGTAAATTCACCTACTGGCCGATTTCAACCATGCAGTGAGAACGTTAAGGCTCAGCAGGTGGTCACTATAAAATGCATGGGAACCCCACAGGCTGATGCAGTCAAGGAAATGACCACTGAGATCTGCAGTTGTCTTTGGTTTGGAAGTTAACAGGCTATAGTTTGTATAACACACAAGAAGTTGAGTCTGTGCTTTGTTGTTCTGTTTCCTCTTGTCCTTGCTTCTCTTTAATCTTTGTTCCAGTCTTAAATCAAATCTTTAACTCTGTAATAGATTTACTGGTAATTGGTCTGATAATGATGACACTGAGTAGAACATGTTGTGTAAAAGTTTCTCATTTGTGAGTCTTAATGTCTTCTGCAGTCCCAAGAGAGACTGTAAACCAAATTTAAATGTACAGTTCAATCCCATAGGAGACTTTTAATTCGATTTCTTGATGACTGATGTCTATTCCTGATGCCTTTATTCCTTGCCTAAGAAGATGGTGTAGGTGATTACATTTATGATGATGATAATGATCGATTGTGTTGACGTTTCAGTAATGTGCATGTCTTATGTATAATACATTCAAATTTAGAAGGCTGTATAATAAAAATTCATTAATGCTTGCACTGGAATCTAATGGAGGTGCAGCCAGACAGTTTATAATATGTCTTATATTATGAATAATATTGGCTATGAGCATACAGTAAGTTATGTTTTCTTGTTATCTAGTTATCTAATTCTGTGGATTTGCTATAAAGAGTACAGGGAGCGGTTCTGTGCACAACAATGCCTGATTATTATTTTCAGATCATAAAAATATTACATGGGGTCATCTACATACGAATACAGCTGTGCAATGGATATTAAGTCCTGAATCTGTACTTTTTCATTGTAAGTCTGCTTTTTGATTGTTTTGAATAAACTGCATAGCTAGAAACAGACTAGTTAACACAGGGACACAACACAGAAAACAGAAAAGCAAAACTAATGAGACAGACCCAGATGGACCGGATAATGACAGGATGGAGTTACAAACAAAACATAGGTACTGGGATAAGGTGGCAGCATCCTACAGAACGCTGTGCCTAGGGAGGGATCTTGTGACAACAACATGCTTCATTATAACAGATTAATATATAAAACATTCAGTCACTAAAGGAGCAATTTGTAAGATCATGTAATCTGTCAAATTCATACTCTACACAGCCTCTCACTCCGGCCTCCATTCAGTTGGCTGTTCGAAGAATTTCACCCCTCAAACATCATCTTTGTATAGACGTCTTTGGCATACCATCAAAACAGCTATTCTTCACATTCTGTTGATAATTTAATTCAATTTTTGAATGTTTTAATTGAATTCATCATAATGCATACTCATATTTTAATGATCTATTCCTACAACTACATACATTGATGCTTGCTTCAGTTAATGACATGCTTTTTGTCTAAAGGTTAAGCTTTAGGTACCCTTGGGTATATGATTTTGGATAATTAATCCTAAAATTTAAGATTATTCATTAGCTATATTATGTTTATACAATATTACTGAGGTGTGGGTATAAGTCTGCATTTTCAAGGGTTAAGAAAAATCAACAAAAAGATCTACCTTTAAGAAGACCTGTGGAATGTCTTGAGAGTAGTGAAGGGAACTGAAGCGTAATGATCAATAATAACAGGCCTTTATTGAATTGGAGCTTAATTGGCAGCCTTTTAGCTAATTAAATCACTGCAGCGCCAGAGTAATCATTTTCTCTGTATTATATCATAGAGCCCTAATTTGTTTTGAAGGTTGCTGTATTTCGATTTGTTCTTGTTTTTTTTGTTTGTTTGTTTTTTTTAAGCCCTGGTGTCCTCGTTTCACTTAATTTGGATTACACTAGATTTGTAATCTAAAATTTTATGCCAAGTCAGTAAAACAGATTACAATAATCACATTTATTTTATGTTGCATGCACGATGTTTATGTCTGTCGTCTTTGGTGTCATGTTTTATCTGTACGGCTGAAAAAAAAATTAAATGAATGAAGGACAGGATGATTTTAAACAGTTTATGCCCATCTTGATTTGTACAGCTATTGACTGGCCAGCTGCCAGACTGGCTACTTGGCTTCCAGTTGGCCATTGTTTGGGGACAGCACATGACCTTGGATGAAAGGACATTGGCTACTTTTTCCCACAGATCACTATGCTTTGTTTAATAATCTCAAACTGACCACAGTATACAACAAGGGTCACCTGTGTTCAGCTGTCATTTCTGTGTAGGGAGTGAACATTTATAGTGATAGCTGTGATTATCACTCTGTAACATTATCATTATTGCTACACAAACATGTAGTGATTTTGAGTAATTTCAGTCATGGCTGTCTTGCTGCAATAGAACAACGGGTAATTGCAATGAATGCATCTCTGTACTTACACATAACATCACATGAATAGTGCTCTTTCAGTAGTAAGTGGATTAAGCCGTAGTAGATTCCTAGGACTGCTCGCCTGCTTCCGCCTTATGTTGAGTTCAAGGGAATGGCAAGAGAGAGCCCCTCTCCCTCTCCACCGGCTCATGACCTCATAGACGCTAAATCTCTGCGGCGGAGTGTGTGTCGACCTAATCGAGTTCTTGTCTTTGTCCTAAGGGCGTTCCTCATCGGGTTGCTTTCTCACTGAGGATGCCTATAGCTTCTGTGTCCTTTAGTCAGGCTTTACATCTGATGAGGTTTGGGCAGGTGTTTTCAGACGCCTGTTCTGATTATGGAGCTTGTATTAGTATGCACTGAGCCTAATGGATTTGTTTCACATCACAACATAAGATTGTGGCGCCATTAGAGACAAGATAGCGTGTGCATTTTCAAGCAGCAATGTTTTCCAGGAGCCAAGCTCCAAAGAGGATTAAACCGGAATATCAAATAACAGACTTCTCTTTGAGTTTTAGAACAAATGTTCAAATTTATCTCCATTGTTTGGGCATGGCTTTGTGCGTGTGTTTGGGCATGGCTTTGTGTGCGTGTTTAAGTATGTGTGTGTGTGTGTGTGTGAGTGTACTGGCTTTAGAGTCAATTTGCCTCAGACCTGAAATCAATACACTAGCTTGCATCATGTTTACAGTCATGATCTATGCTATAGCTATAAAAGGTCAAAGTCATAAACACTTTGGATGTACATGCAATTTTAGCTTTGTAAATATTCTTAAAGAATATTACAGCACATACTATTTATAATATATAATAGTAGAGGTTTTATATATATATATATATATATACACATTGATGCATCAGTCACTCTCACATCAAAGGATTGCACAGTTTGGCCAGATTCGGTGGATGACTTCCCTGGCAGAGTTTCCTGTAGACTGGGATTTTGCCACTGCTGGTTGACCCATATGGCCATACGCTTCCATGCACTATATATTCAGCTATATTATTACCTTTGGCATGCCCAAATGCAATCACTACTGTTCGCCAAACATTAGCATCTACTTTGTGACCCATTTTGCACACATGTAACGAGACATCCACTGCACTGTACCACCTCTTCTCAATCGATGAATTCCGTCACACAACCCGCAGGTATTTATAGCTTGATCATCCTTGTGCAATGCCATGAGCCTGTAAGTACTATGTTAAACATGCAAGGTGACTCATTTATATAAATACAAAAAGTGTGACTTTGTACCTGTTCATCACCATCCAGAAAAGGACTTCAGAAAAACGATAGTGCTATCATTGAACCATTTCTGTGTGCTCCATGCTCTTTCCAGTGCTCTCAATTAATTAGCATGCTAAAACTACCTACATTCTTTTGGCTTTTGTCCTGGAAATAAATTAAATTTGGAAAGATCTCAACCAGTTTAATAGCATAGGGTTCTCTGTTGCCATGCAGAAAAGCGCAAGTTCCCCTACGGAGTTTAATGTTATTGTAATATATTTGTCATAATGATTAGGACTGAGTAAGCATATTGTTTTTAATTCGTTGCAAGAAAGCATCATGCAGCACTTTTCATTAACAGAAACAGAATCGCTCAACTTCACAGAAGGGAAAGGCTCAGCAATGCACTGAATGCACAATTTGTTCTGGCTGTTTTCTCCTTGGCTGCATTTGCTCATTAACTTTAATTTGACTTTGACTTTTTACAAGCTTCAGGACACACACAGGACACGGTCGGTAGTGTTGAATTTGATGAAAGACGTCTGGTAGGTCCTTGCACAACTGCCTTGAAATTTTTCATCTGCTCCTTGATGCTCTTTACCTTGAAAATGACACACATCCACATCTAAGTTCACACCTTATGTGTACACTAATGATTCTCCCAGTCTGCTGGTTCAGTTACGCGTAAAGTTGCCAGATTGTGATGTGAGTGTAATTCCAACTTCCATCTGTTTATCAATAGGAATTATTGCTCTTTCACTCATGTTTTGTTCATAGTCCTGTAAACCCATTCTCATCATTTGATGGGCTTGTGTACATGAGATTGCATTGTGAGCTTGTGCTTACCTCTGTTTTGAAAGGAAAATAACTTTAAGGTGCAGGAGAGATAATGTTTGTTCTCCAAAAAAATAAATAAATAAACACAGACATGCAACTAGTGTCAGCAAAAGTGACCAGCAACCTTTCCAAGTAACTGAATTCCTTCTGCTGTTTGTTTGTGTCTTGGCAAAGCTTTTAATAAAAGAGGTTGGAGTGGACCTGAGTGTATCTCCATCTTTCAAGAAGGTGGGCCTCATTGTATCCATCAATCCGACCTCATGTCATCCCAGCACAGTTAAATTAAATCAATGTCTGAAACCAGAGCCAAAGCCTAAACTGCACCAGCAGAAATAGAAAATCTAGTTTCGATGTCTGCTAATGACATTAGTACGTTCCTAAGTGGCCGCCCACCGTTGTCGGACAGGAACACAAGGGGGATATAATTACAGCCTGAACACTCACGTCTCCGTTTTCCGGTAAAGAGAACAGGGCTGTTATGGTGTTTCATAGATCAGCCCCCCTCCCAGCATACTGCCACTGCAGGTAATGATTCATGTCTTCACAGTATTATGTTATCCTCAGTAATTAAACTTCCCAAGGTGAACACAAGGAGAAACGGAAACCACATCATATTGACCATGTGAGAAATTCATTAAAAGAGCAGTGTCAGTGTCACACGAGACACCGCTTCAGTTGTTGTTACCTTAAGAGATGGAAGTCGTTGCAGAGAAATATGGACGTGCTTTATGAATTCATTGAGCAACAAACATGAATTCGGGATTTGAGATACAAAAGTAGCTAAGTGGATATCGATCAGATGAAAGGTAAACAGATCAAATGTTGGGAGGGTTTTACAAAGCTTAAAAGTCAAACGTAATTGGAAAAGGCTGCTCCAGCTCTTAGTTTCTACTGATGTTCGCATTATACCGAATCTAAATGTAAAAACATAAGGCAGTGGCATCGTGTTTCTAGAAATCCATCTGGGGTGCCTGGGTGGTTCCGTTTCTGTTTTTTTTCTGTCTGGTCCTGCTGAGAAACAGCTTCGTCTGGGGCCTCCAGTGGCTCATCTAGCTGAAGAACTGCTGTGAAGGTGAGCCCTGGTGCTGGATTCCAGCTGTGCCACGTGCCACATGTTGCTGACCCCAAGATCGGATTTGACTGTATTCTCATTGAAATGATGGAGTACTTTGTAGGAGTATAGCCAGTTGAGCACACTTTTCTGTAAAAGAGTTCCATTTCTTTCTCTTTTTTTCATTCTTTTTACAACACAGCATATAAAACACTGCTATAACGTAAACAAAGTTTAGACTATTTGTATGTTGGGCTTCAGAAGAGAAGAACATTTAGGTGATGCAATGTCTGCATTTTAGTTTCTTTTGATTTCTGCATTTTATAAATGCATATCTTGGCATAGGTATCAACATTGGCAGACTTTTACATAAAAAGGCAGGATTAGCTCACAGCTGTCATATCAGGACAATGACTTTCATGTCATTGCAAACAGTATAAACATATACATACAAGACATATTTAAAGTTTTGTTTGGTCGGTTTTATTTCATTTGTAAATACACATCCATTCCTACATGTCAGGCCTGCAACACATTCCAAAACAGTCGGCACAGTAAATTAATTACCACTTTGTAATTTTACGATTCTTTTTTTACCAACTGCTGGGAATAGAATGAGAATGAAAGTGCACCACAACAGTTCTTGGTATCTAAAAAGATTGATATGACTCTACAATCATCCTGACTCTGCAGTTATATCCAGGTATGTTTACATCACCATGCGTTTGTCTCACAGGTTCTTCAGGACTCTACTTCCCCCAGAGCACATACTCAGAGACTATTTACATTGGTCAGTCAGCTGGGACACCAGTGTTGCAGGTACACTCCATGCGGGAGCGAATTTCTGAGAGGCCCTACTTTAGCCTGTGCTGGAGGAACACTCAGAAACAACCCTTTTACGCAGCATGGTTCCACATGGATCCACTTTCTGGAATCCTCTATATGAACAAAACTCTGGAGTGGCCTGATTTTGACTCTGTGTGTAAGTGAAAATCTTGTGTTTACTTGCTCCAGAAGCCAGACTTGTGGCTTAATTTGCTCTAATTGATGTTTTTTTCCATATTTAGATGTTTAAAAATCCCTTTTCTTACTTTGTATTAAGAGGAGATTTAATTACAGTAATCTATATTTGTATACTGATATAAAATGTTATCATGTGAGGGTTATGGATTATCTATGTATTGAATTAACAATTCCATTCCAAAAAATTTTGCTAATGATGAACAGAAACAAACAACCTATGAGCATTATGCAAATATGATCGTATGAGCGTATATGATCACAGATATGATGATAATACTGTTGGCTACATTGTCAAGCTATTTCTTTTAGAGCAAACTAAGAGTATCAGGGACGCAGGTGAGAGATGATCGAGGGATGATCTTTGTTTTGATGTTGTCTCCTCTAGCAAGCAGCCCTGGGCATTTAAGGAAGCTGACCCTGAAAGTAGTGGCTGCCCCTGTGAAAACATCCTGCATTCACAACTCTAAAGTGGATGTCAGCCTCATGTTCGTCAATGCCACAGCTCCCTCGTGTGGCCAGACGAAAATGGAAAAACTGTGCTTTCCTGATCGAGATACAAACCCCCACATCAAAGAGAACCGCTTGCCTGGAGCCCTGCGACAGCTTCGTCGCTTCACCTATACCGAGATCTGTCCCAACTACACTATCAGCTATAGAGTGGAAGCAGGTACAGTTGAAAGGTTGCCAGGTTTAGGTACTATAACAGCTAATTGTTGACTTAGAGGCTATTTCAGGAAGCATGATGTCTCTAAGACAGATAACTTAGCAAACTGTGTGTCTGATCTGATGTTAGACAAGTCTTAGTATCTGTCTAAATCTTATCATATCATAACTAGATAATCCACCTATTGGAAATGGCTATAATCAGTTCAACATTAATTGTGTCATAAACTTGTACCTGTAATAACAATGTATTCAGGTGAGTCAGAATTTTATAATATACAGCTGTATGCAAAAGTTTGTTCACCCCTGGTTAAGTGACATGTTTTTTTTCTGAATTTAATGCATTGGGGGAAAAGTTATAAAATGTAGCAAAAGTTGAGGCACATTGTAAGTTAACTGGAGTAATTTAAACTTTTGCATATGTCCGTATGTGAACATATATCATCAAAAAAATGTAAGATCTTTTTCAGTTTTAGTTTTAAATCTAAAGATCTATATATTTTATAGATGTATATGTGGTACATATTCTACCTTTAACACATTAAGGTATGATCTTGATCTTGTTGTGAATTGCAGACTCTCCAGTGCCATTCGCAGTTAATAACTTCACCTCAGAGTTGGTAGTCACCGCACCTGTGGACCGCGAGGAGAAGGAGATCTACCGGCTGATCATAGTGTGTAACGTACGAACAGCGGACATGCTGCACGAGCTGGTCACCCCTTTGCATGTCAACATCTATGACGAGGATGACACCGCCCCCTATGTGAATGGCACAGACTCGGAGGATGTGCTAATAGAATTCAGCCGTAGCGAGGTTGGTTCCCATTAGCACTACACTCTATAATCAGCCCCTTAAGTTCTGCAGTAAAATCCATGATTCAGCATGGACTCAATACAATCACAACTCAGTAACACTGCATGTCCCGAGGTTTTTAGACACCTGCTCATGCAGTGTTTCATACTAAACATGGAAATTAACTTTGCTGCAGTAACAGCCTTTACTCTTTTGTGAAAGTTGTTGGAACATTGCTGGGAGGATTTGATTGCATTCAGCCACAAGGGCATTAGTGAGGTCAGGTATTGATTGTGGATGATGCGTTTTGGATGTCAAACACCAGCTTATCCCGAAGGTATTTGACAGAGCTCATTCACTACAGAGAATGCAGTCCCACATACAGGTCCTTCATAGGGCCTATACACCTCTAGCTAACGCTAACTGATGCCTCAAGAATCTCATGTGTGACTGCTCCTTTTGGCCATAAAAATTATTCAGCTCTTTAATTTTTTTTTATTTTGTGCTTTGGGTAATTTTGTGCATTTGTGCTAACAAGTTCTATATTTGTGTCATCTGTCAATAGAACATGTTAATCCATGGATTGTACCTCTATGTGGTCTTAAGCAAACAGACAGGCCACAATGTTGTTGGGTTTTTTTCTGGACATTTCATGAGCACCATTCTCTGCATATCTTCTGAGGTCTTTCGAAAGTTGTTTGGCATAGATTGACACCTTCCTTTATAGAGAAGAACAGATTTGTCAGTAACCAGGGTTTGTGTGCTGCCTTTATTTAGAGGTCAAAGTACCTGTGAAACACTTCCAATCCTAAATCCTAAAATGAAACACCTTTTAGAAGTCATTACCACAGAGGGTTACTGGGGAAATGTATTCAGTTTACCCAGAAAATGACTCAGATAGTACAATGTTGCGTGCTATGTAATTTAATTAGATTTGTTTACCTATACTTGTTACTTATATAACATTTGATTAGTAATTGTTAGCGGAATACAGATTCCAAAGAGCTCACTTGCTTTATTTTGCAGCTGTATATAGATATACAGTAGGATCAAAATTTTGGACTGAGCACTTGCACGATTGGTTGATTCTCTGAGCTTTTCTTCTGTAATTGTTCATTAAAATTTGCTCTCTTTAAAATATTCAGTTTCACAAAACAGTGTAATAATTTTCACAAAATCAGCAAAGAACATCACTTAACTAGGAACAAAAAAAGTCAGTGTACAACAGTATACATAATTTTTTCTGCCCTATAAGTTAGTATAACAGATATTCCTTTACCTTTGCAGGGCACTGTGTTTGGCCATGTGTTGGTTTATGACAGAGACACAACCCCTAGTTATCCCAAAGACCAGACTGAGAATAAATTTGTTGGGACGCTAATGACTAATGACTCCTGGATCAAAGACACATTTACCATACTGCACGAGTTCAGGGAGGAGAAAGCCATGTTTGGCAATGTGCGGGGGACAGTGCATGAATACAGTAAGTAAAGGTTGCTTCTGCTTCAGTCTGATTGGCCACAGAAATGAAATAAGTGTTCCTCACAGAAAAAACAAGAGTTTATTTTGTGGTTTTGTCTTCACAGAGCTGAGTCTGAGCAGGAATGTGTCGGTAGAGGAGAAGCGCTCTTTGCAGTTGGACTACTTGGTCAACGACACCACATACCCTGGCACAGAGGGAACTGTGATGCTTCACTTTAATATCACTATTCTGCCTGTTCCTATTCAATTCAGCAACATCACCTACTCCTTTGTGGTCTCTAGGAAATCAACACTCTATGCCCAGGTACATAAAGGAAGTAATATTGCATATTTGTAAAACAGAGTCATTTAATTGTTTTTCAGGACTTTCTGACTACTAAAAAAGAAACTTCACATACACTTAATATGTTTGTTGTAAATATGTCTACGCGCACCCAACAGCACTGCAGCTGTAGCCTCTGGAGTGGGTTTTTTTTCTGGTTTAGACACCAGAAAAACCCATGATCATATTATGTATCATGAACATGGGTGGAGCAACTTCACCTGCTACTGAAAAGGAACTACAGTTAGCATTTTCTATGAGTAGTTTATTTTAAGACTTCAAAACTCTTTTAAAATAATAATAATTATTTCTAATAATACAATTTTTACTAATCAAAGTAGGTTTTTAACCTTCAGAAAAGGTTATTGCCCAATTCTATTTTTAAATCAGGCACTAAAATATGATTTAGAAACCACTTTTAAATGTAATTATTTTCAAAGGATAAAATGTAAACTAATGGGAACATCCCATTCTGGTGTTTCCTTTTCATAGATTGGAAAAGTATGTGTGGACAATTGCCTGAAGTTCAAAGGCATTGATATTGTATACCAGCTAGAGATGAGTGACAGGAACGTCTCTGCTGATGTGCTGTCCTGCTACACTGCGATCAGCGTAGCTCGGAATCTGGAGGAAATGTCCGGTGTTCTCTATGTGAATGACACAAAGCCGCTTCACAGGCCAGAGTGTCAGGAACTGCAGTACATTGTTGTTGCCCAAGAGCAACAGAAGCAGCTTCAGACAAAAACTCAGCTTCTCATTATATTTGAAGGTGAAGGTAAGCATTCCTCCTTTCCTCGTTTCTTTGGTTGTTGTGGACTAATTATGGCTGTTTAAATATGTGATCAAAATATGTAATGCACTCTTAAACTAGGTTTGGGAATGGTTGTATTCTTACAAATTTAAATATGAATGGTTTGAGTGATCTCAAAATAGATGGAATGGGAAAGACTTAAGGTGCTTCATGCAGCCGGGCTCTGGCCCCAGGCTTCTTGTCTGTGACTCATTGCACCCATGTTTTAGCTGAAATACCAAGGGTGGAGAGGCAGCGCTCACTGACCTGTGCAGAAAAGAGGCAGCGTGGCGAATGTGAGGCATTCAAAGGCTTGGGAGCTCCCACTGGCAGATGTCAGTGGAGACAGGGCACGGATAAAGGTGACACCTCTTATTTCCCTTGTTTGCTATTGTGTGCCAGGGGTCATTAGGTCCTGGCCTGGTGATGTCAACTCGCACACAGCTGATTTAACTCATCAGTTACTAGATTTAGTTGGTGTGGTTGTTCAGGGAAATCAATGACTCTACTGTGCTACAGTGTCCTGATATTTTTCATTGTATGTGAAGAGTGTTGTGCACCCTAGTGAGTTTAGATATAGCCTTTTTATTCACATAAAGAGTTTTGAGAATATGTGTATGTACATTTAAAAAATAAATCAGTGTAGAAAATCAGCTTGGTGCCTTCTGGTAATGTGTTATTTGAAGTTCAGTAAACTCCAACTAAATTATCTGTATTTGTCCATTAAAACATTGAATATTTTTCGAAGTGTGATTGTATGACATCATAATTTGTTTACCTTTTTTTTACAGGGATATCAGAAAATTACTCCACTTGTTCTCCAGACCTACGTACATGCCCAGATGGCTACTGTGATGTGGTTGAAAGCAAAAATATATCCATCTGCCCTCAGGATTGCACCCGTGAGCACTTTTCCAGCATTTCCAGCAATTGTGTGATTCTAGTGAAAAGTCAGGAATGGGACCCTATAGAGGCACATCTAGTTTAACAGCAACTGTCTACAGTGGATAAAAATATTAAATCATCTTCAATCTAGTATATGTATATATACCTGTATATATATATATATATATATATATATATATATATATATATATATATATATATATATATATATATATATATATATATACACATGTGTCCGTGTGTATAATAGTTATCATTTAAAGATTGCTTTGAAAGTGATAAGATTGTTACACTTTGTGTTTCTTTGCTGTTGCAAGGCTTTATTTTATTTTCCCTCTAAACACCAAAAAAACATTACATCAAAGAACCTCCTCTCCACAATGTAGATAATCCTCTAATAGTTTATGGCAGTATATGGCAACTTGTAACAGCCCATTAATAAGCATGGTGTTGGTAAAACTTTGTTGAAATTACTGAAAAGTTTCATAAATGTGTCTTTTGTCCAGGTGTGCCCATTATTGGGGGCCATGAGAAAGGCGTGATGCTTGGCATTAAAGCAGGATATGGAACTTGTTATTGCTACTCAGAGAAATGCTTCTGTGAGCAGAATGAGATGGAAGGTGAGCTGGAACATGAATGCCTTGTCCTTAAGAGAACCTGACATTCATTAAGGATTTTAACATTGTTATTCCATTTAATCATAAGTCATTGGCCTTGTACATTCAACACAGCAATGCAATCATTACATTGTCTCTTTAACCACACGGATACACTGACATGATGCCTTTTTTTTTTCTTTCTCACAGAGGCAATCTGTGATGATATGTGTAAGACCATCATTGCCACTGCTGTTCTTCTGTCCTTCATCGTCTCCATCCTCCTTTCCTCTTACTTCATCCATCGCTATCACAAGAACACGCCCAAACCGCCGATTGCTTCAGCTGAGATGACTTTCCGCAGGCCTGCCCAGCCCTACCCAATTGTTCACTCTGCCAACAATGTTCGACGAAGCTCTTTGGACTCCATGGAGAACCAAGTGGCCATTGATACCTTCAAAATACCTGTAAGACTATAAACTTTGTCATAATGCTGTATTGTGCATTGCTGTGTTTTAGTGGTTATATAGTAGCCACACATTTTCACACACAGTGTAATAGGAATTAATTGTTTAAACTGAGTAAAATGCTACTCAAGCTTTCTACAAGGAGATTTGCTGTATTTTGTGAACAGGAGGATCCGAAGTGGGAATTCCCACGAAAGAATCTAGTTTTGGGTAAAACTCTTGGAGAAGGAGAGTTTGGGAAGGTGGTGAAGGCAACAGCATTCCGGCTTAAAGGAAAGGCAGGTTACACTACGGTGGCTGTCAAAATGTTGAAAGGTATGACCATAAGACCCATCAATCAAACACAAATATGCATTGAGAATGATTGTCTACTTGTATATACACTCATCATCAAAAGAACAGTTGAACCCAGAAGGAGGTGTCAGAGTGCAGTGCTGATCGGATGGAAGATAAAGGTTACCAGGAATGATAAATAATGAAAAATGTAAATTTATATGGGCAATATTTGTCGCCATGTTTGTTAATGCAACATGTCAGACACAGCATGGATTTATTAATGATTTCCTGCAATAATCCATCCCATGCAGTTTAGGGGTGGAGCTGACACCAGGCCTTCTGGATGTGTGAAGTGTAACAACAAACTTGTCATCTTGGCACGGACCACAGTGCCTCCACACACTGAGTTGTTGGTTGTCTCCACCAGGACCGAAGATGACCCCCTGTCACTCGTTACAGTCTGTCACAACACCATCGCAGTCTTTGTTGACATGGTGTAAAGGGCAGTCGTTTTAATAGTCTGTCTGCAGAAAGTCCTGTGTTGTGCAGTCATCTGCCCATGGTGCTGGTACTAACAGGATGACTTATAGAGGCACCATTGCTTGCTGAATATTCGCAGTGAAAGCTTTTGGGTCACTCGGCACACTACACATTGATAAGACCGTCCCGCATCCCGGAGCCCTATGATGCGACCCCTCTTGAACTTAGCCAACTGTTCATATTGCTTTAGAACTCCTCTCTGAGGCATACCTCACTTGCAAAGGCGGTACCAACACAACAGAATAAAAAGCACCCAGAACAGGACGACCCTATATAGTTGGTCAGGTACAGCGATAAGGCCCATCCTTGCTTACGTCACATGTGTAGTTGAGCGTGAAACTTGAATCTTTTTCATGTCTCATGATGTCAAACCTACCCACCAAGTTTTATTACTGTCGGTTTATTCCTTCCGGGTACAACAATTTTTTTGATGATGAGTATATTTTGTCTGGGATTAAATGAATGACTGTGAGATATACTACTGATGAAAAATGTAATTTTAGTTGTTTATGGAGCATTAATTGTCTGTCTGTCTCTCTGTAACAGAGAATGCCTCTCACAGTGAACTTCGGGACCTTTTGTCGGAATTTACCTTGCTAAAACAGGTCAACCACCCACATGTTATAAAAATGTATGGAGCGTGTAGTCAGGATGGTATGAATGATTTTTTAATATCTTTATTATTAATTTTTAGACATATTGTACTCCATACACTATGGTTCCCAATTGTTTTGAAATGGCATTGTTGCCATATGCTTTCATGTTCGTACAGGTCCATTGTATCTGATTGTTGAATATGCTAAATATGGATCACTGCGTAACTTCCTGAGAGAGAGCCGAAAGGTGGGGCCCAGCTACATGGGCAGCGACGCCAACCGTAATTCCAGCTACCTGGAGAATCCAGATGAGAGAGCTCTGACCATGGGAGACCTCATCTCTTTTGCCTGGCAGATCTCTAGAGGAATGCAGTACCTGGCTGAAATGAAGGTACGGCGGTCAGATATACACAGCAGGCCATAAGTAAACTGTGTTTCAGTTTATTTTACAACTGCTTCACACTGTTGTTCATCAGTGGTTCTTTAGCAATGGCCATGGTTTTACAGTATATAGGGTGAGATGACTCCAGAAAGAAGCTCATTTAAATCCATAAAGGATTGAATGCATTACATTGCATGATTAAATACTCAATCTCTATAATGTATAGGATTATTTAGGATTATTTAAGAAACTTTTAAATAATTGCTCTATAAAACATGTATAGCATCATTATCATTACAACCATACTACATAGAACCCTTTTTGCTAATAGGAATTAGTAACTTATATATGTTTGCAGTTATATAAGTTTACATTTTTCTCATCTGTTCTCATTGCGTCTGCTTCAGTTTGTGACATACCAGTTAGCCAGTAATGTTTTTCAGTATTGATGAACCACAATTTTATTGTACTGGCAAAAATACAGATACACATCAATGATTAGTAAATTATTTTGGCCACAGCATCATTGTGATTCGTTTACAATCTTTTAAAACTTAAAACAGTTGTGCCACCCAGGAACCTCATATGAGTCACTTCCTGTTTGAAGATGTCGTGGCAATAGCAACTGACCTGAAGGTTACATACAAAATACTAGAGTTAAAGTAAATAATATATTAAATAAATTCAAACATCACCTTTAAAAACACGCCATGAACACAATTTCCTTACCAGAAACTACCCAGAAGAATTATGGGTATTTCCAGTGCTTCTCTCACTCACTCAGTCACGCACTCATGTTCAAAACTGTTTAATCCTCCTGGGCCATGAGGTTAATTTTTCTGGAGCCTATCCCGGCATCCAAAGGGCTGAAGGCAAGAAGCACCTTGGAAAGGCCACCAATGATAAGAGGGCACAATATGGCTACTAAAATGTTCTACTCTCTATGTGTCTTTACCGTGTTACATCAGTCAGTAAAGCAGACTTAATATTCTGAGCTTTATTTTCAAATCTAAATTAAACATGTAAATTATTTCAGGTATTTTAGAACTATATCAGTTATCAGAATTAGTTTGGCCCAGTATCAGTATCACCCACACAGTTTTCCTATCAGCTGAACCCTAGTTTGTAGTCTGTTTTATGAATATTGTGTGTCTGTTTTTAGGACCAGTCACTTTAAATTAAATTAATTTCTTACCTTGTCCACTTGCTGAAGCATATTTTTATTTGTAGCTTGTTCATCGAGACCTTGCTGCAAGGAATGTTCTGGTAGCAGAGGGGAGGAAAATGAAGATATCCGACTTTGGTTTGTCTCGGGATGTTTACGAGGAAGATTCCTACGTGAAGAGAAGCAAGGTAATGAATTTAGTGTGTTGGACAGTAAGTGTGAGCAGTAACCAGCTTCACTAAACTTAATGTATCATTTATACCAATAGCATTTAAACTGTCACACCCAGTGAGCTACTTCAAAACCTATATTTGACACATATATTTGATTCTGTTGAATAGGATGATTTTTGCATTTATTTTTTTAACCCCTTTTTCTATTTCCACCTCAGGGTCGTATTCCAGTCAAATGGATGGCTATTGAGTCGTTGTTTGACCACATATATACCACACAAAGTGACGTGTAAGTGCCCACAATAATATTCAACAAATGTAGCATAGATCAAACTGGGACCTCAGAGTTGTAATATGTGTAACGATATTCACTCGTTTACTTTTAGCTGGTCTTTTGGTGTGCTGTTATGGGAAATTGTGACCCTTGGTGGAAACCCATATCCAGGCATTGCCCCTGAGCGACTCTTCAACCTCCTCAAGACAGGCTACAGGATGGAGAAACCAGAAAACTGCACTGAAGAAATGTGTGTTAATGCACGCTGCATGCTGCATGCTGATTAAAGTCACCAGCAATTTGCAAACTCAGGAGTTATCGCTACATCAACAACACGATATTGATGTTTTATTTCCTGATTATACATATATTAACCAGACACAGAAAACAATTATAAGAGCATATGATAGAATGTTTCACAGTATGTCTGATGAAAGGTCTTTTATGAAACAGGTATAGTTTGATGCTTCGCTGCTGGAAGCAAGAGCCAGACAAGAGGCCCACCTTTTCAGAGATCAGCAAAGAACTGGAGAAGATGATGGTGAAAAGCAGAGTAAGAATGAAGAGAAATGTCCTTCTGACACAAAATGATTAATGCACTGTGCACAGGCTCAGCACACACACATTCTCATACAAAGCAAAGCACACCTGGCCCTCAGTCATCTCGTCATCAAAGAGGCACATGTACTTGTACTGCTGACATGCCATATGTATTAAAGTTCAGGGACGGGTGCACAAACTGCCCCAGGAAATATGTTCAGCCTTGTAATTACCAAACCCCGGGTTTGGCTTCTGTAGCCTACATCCTTGCATGCGCTTCACTTCACCAAGATTTATTAGCCCATAAAATGTGTTTGCTGCTGAGTTTGGAAAGTTTAAACAAGTTCATTTTTCAGGCTACATTTGATTAGCATGTGTTAAACTAACTTTTGTGTGCATTACCTTCATTGAGTTGTGCTTTGCTATAAAGATACACCAAGGTAAGTGTCTGATGTCTACGGCCTTACAGGCACAAGATAATTTGATGGAACCTTCTTTATCACATACATTATAACATCACATACATTATCTCCATGTCTTAACTCTTTTAAAGACGTTGAGAAAGTCTGATGAATGTTTATGTAGACTGTAAGCATTAATTTACTCATTTACTCAGAAATTACTCATTAGAATAAATACAAATAATATTAATACAATTAATGGTGACTTATGTCACTGTGTTTGTTCAACCAATTGTTCAACCTCTCCTCTTCTTGTAGTTTGGCTAATCAAGCTTATAATTAAGTAAAATCAAGTGTATGGTGATGGAATTTGACAAATACATGCAACGCTCAAGGAACACTGAGGAGAAACCAAATGTTCTTCACTCTAGCTGAGCCTCTTTGTTTAATAGAAAAAATATTTATTGTATTGTGTTTTTAATGGCAAGTACCAATACTGCCAAGATAGATGTTTTGAAACAATGTGCTAAGATGACTAAAGCTTTTACTCAGCATGTATATCAGTATTATTACCATTTTTTCAGTATTCCCCTCTGAAATTAGTTAATGTGCTATTCTCTCCCGTAAGGACTATCTGGATCTCGCTGCCTCCACGCCTGCAGATGCCCTGCTATATGACGACGCCCTCTCTGAAGAGGACACTCCCCTAGTGGACTGTAATAACGCCCCTCTCCCTCGAACCCTCCCCTCCACTTGGATTGAAAACAAGCTCTATGGTAGAATTTCCCATGCATTTACTCGATTCTAAGACAAAAAAATGAGATCTGTTTGTCTTTGAATAGCTTCCATAGGGAAGGTGCTGTGATTGTGCTAATGGCATGATAGCCAGAGATCCCTGAAAACTGCCCAAGATATTAAGATGAGCTAATCCTGTAGCATTTGGAGTAAATTATCAGATTCCTGATTTTGGACCTGCTTCCGATGTACATGGACAAGCCTGTTCAAATTAGTTATTTTTTTAAAGACCATTTTAAACTTGCATATTATTATTGATATTCATTCATTAAGTACAACACACTTTATTTTCTCTGGGGAGAACACATCCCAAGATGCTTGTTTTGTAAGACCTGCATCATTTTCTTTACATTTGCACTATTATTTATAGTTTTGTTTAAGTTTACATTTGAAACAGGTCCCGTCTAAATCAGTGTTGATCTGTTTGGTATGAATCACATACTGGCATTCTCTGTAATATCTTTTACATATTACAGAATTGAAGTGTTTTTATAGATGGACTCAACAATGCTGAATAGAGAAGCAGTAAGGCTTTTGAATTAAACTCTTCCATTATGTATGAATATGCAAGGGTTACCTAGCGTACAAGATCCTAGTAATTGTGTAACCATGGAGTCGTTATTCCTTTATTGTATTCAGCAATAATATGGCTATCAGTGAGGCGTTTCTCTGGCCATCCGAAGGTCTAATTATTCTTGGAACATGCAAAAGAGTTAAATACAAGGAAACTCCCCCTCATTCTTTTTCATGCTATTTTATGAACTAACATTACCAGGAAGGTCATACCATGGATGATATCATCACACTGGGTTACTGACATGAATGTAAAAAGACTATTGGGACCAAAGACATCTCTCATTGCTTTACATACTTTATCAGTAAATCCCATTTTCTCCAACTCAATCCTTAAAATGCACATTCTAAATGAACTACAAACAGAGTTTCTTTTGAGAGCCTTACTGTCTGCACTCTACACCTTTTTTTTCCTGTGCAGAAAAAATGATATGTTCTCGTTTTTAGGCATGTCATACCCGAACTGGCCTGAGAAGAGCCCGGTACAGCTCAACAGACTTGATGCCACTAACCCAGTCTTTACAAGATATGCCAATGATAGTGTTTATGCAAACTGGATGGCTTTGCCTTCTCCCGCAAAAATTATGGACAAGCTTGATAGTTAAAAATGCAGACCACTGTAATTACTGGTGGAAACGACTAAGAAGGGAAGATATGTAAATGTATTATATACTGTATATAAGTTATACGATGCTAAAGTTGATTCCCTTTGTTTCTGCTGCACGAGCATTCTGTGTGGAAAGAGGCAATAGACTGCAAATTGGCTGGAATTCCTCAAAATGTTACATGCAGCTCATAGGTATGTAATCATTACCTCAAGGCCCTGTTGGCCATGTTGTATCATTGCATGACTGTGTACACAGTTCAATGTCCATGTTAAATGTCTTTCAAGTGCCTGTGCCGCTTCTACTATAGCCTCCACTTATAAATGCAAGACAGAGAAGATCTTGATTCCAGCCCAGAAATAAAAGGGAGCTTCTTTACCATCTCTCAGATTTTTTGCCAATGACTGTACAAAGAAATGGATGCAAATGTCATCTAGAGAAGTAAAAATGTTTCTCCAGTGTGATAGGAACATGTACTATTTTTTCTTCTTCTTCCAAAAGTTGAAATTTGTCACAAAAATATCAAGTATCTCTGAGGGTCCTTCTGGAAATTACACCTAAATTCAACTATGGCTACATTGGGTTTAATGTCTCATGGCTGGTTATGTTTAATTCTTTGTGAAGACATTCTTTGTGCAGCAATTATAACAATGCAGATGAGTGTAATTCTTTGTTATGTTGTTACAATGTTGTTCATTTGCAATCAATAAAACTGTTAGAAGATATTTGGCTGCTTCTTTATTATAGTGTGACCTCTATTACGTTTATATAAATGAATATAGGCTCTTACAGCCCATCACCTTTCCTTCTAAGTCAAACTTAGAAGAGGCTTTTAATGGGCTCACTGAAAGCCATTTCCCCTCATGCATTCCCATTAGAATTTAATCAAGCACTGCATTCACAATAAACATTAACAACAGCTTTCATATAAGCACATGGGCCCTAAATATTATGCATTAAACTAAACACAGTGAATATAGTGATTGATAAGCTTCAGTTCTACACATTATTTCAGCTAACCAGTCTAGAATTCACATAGAACAATACAACACAGAGGGGAAAATGGAAGATCTTGGTTACAGAGCCTCCCACCTATACAGCTCTCAAGTTAGAACATTTTGTATTCATATCCACAGCCGCACTTACATGACCAGTCAGTCATAATAGCTGTATGCATGTAGTCTGCGAACGGAAAGGTGTCCCTGAAGTCACTACACTGGGGTTCCAATAGGGCATGAATTGAGAAATAATTGTGCCTAAATACATAAATTATTATGATTGTGTTATTATTTAGATCTAATGTGTGTTATCTAAATGGTAATATGTAAACGATAATATCATATAAATAAGACATCCTGTCCTGAATGCAGGAAGGGCTTTTGTTACTGAGGCGGGACTTTTATTTTGAAGGAGTTCGGATGAAACGCTCGTCGGAAACTGTTTCCCTGTTCTTCCGTGTTTTGTGCCCCGTGGCGTTTAGTTCCCACGTTTGTTTTGCGGAAAACAATGATTATCCTCACAATTTAACACAGTAAACAATAGCATAGCTATCAAGGTAAGTGGACTGTATAACTATATGGTTAACTTCTATAAAGGAAATAACTTATATGGGAGCTTTTCTCAAAAGCGTCTGCTCCTAAAACAAGCTAGTGCTGTTGAACGCTATTGAAATGAACGGCCTCTGTGGAGGTTTTTTTATGGCCGATATTCTGCCTGTAATGTTGGGACAATCTGCCGACGAAGTCTGCTGACGCCGAATAAACTTTACATTTGAAACGTTATTAATGTTTGTAACGTAGCGTTAGTAAAGCCACAGTTTGATTGGGTCACCGTCAGGGCTGTAGTGCTTCCTCTTTCCAGCCAGTTCTGGTAATACTTGATTACAGTGGTACAGTGCTGAATGGTTTTCGTGTAATCTTGACTGAATGAACTTATTGCTGATGATCTAAATTTGCAGAATTAAACTACAGGCTATCATGTTGCTTTTCTGTTCCTGTACACTTTAAAAGTGTCCGAGCCGGTTGGTGAACTCAGTTTTTGTGGTTCCCAAGGTTCACTAATATATTCTCTTACTTTACAGGTATCATTTTCCTGTGGTCGAGATGAACAAACCCGATTGGCGACACCACATTTGCATAAATTTGAGAAATCTGAACATAAGAATCTTCTGCCCCAGCAATGCATTATGACTGCAAGAGATGTGTGACTTCCTTGTACTCTACACTCTGCACTCTTTCCCTTATGTGGAAATTGTGTAACTGTATGTAGGATGAAGTCCATATAAATGTGTAATGGATCGATCCCTTGTGTCTCTAAAGTGAGGTTTCGGCATAGCAGACATGAAGAGGCGTGGTTGATCAGCAGCACCCAGTCTCTCCGCTATGCCCAGGCGAGGGCTGCCTCTGCAGGGCCGGGTGCGCTGGCTCCTCCTGGGTATATTTTTGCTATTAGTGTTGCTTTTCTTTGCCTACCTGCTGGAATGCACCCCTCCTGCAGACGTAAGTCATGTGTTGCCTGGTATTGGAGGAGAGCCTTATGGGAAGGAATATTACCAAGCCCTGCTGCAGGAACAAGAGGAGCGGCACCTCAGTCGAGCTGCCAGCCTCAAGAGACAGATCGCACAGCTGAAGCAGGAGCTGCAGGAGATGAACGACAAGCTGAAGACCCTGCAGGAAAAGAAAGAAAGCCCTGGCCCACAAGGCCTTGTTGATGGCAAAGACCAGGAACCTGGAGACCTCCTGGAATTCCTGCATTCACAGATTGACAAGGCGGAGGTGAGTACTGGGGCAAGGCTACCCAATGAGTATGCTTTAGTGCCCTTTGAGAGCTTCACCACTATGAAGGTGTATCAACTGGAGATGGGCCTTACTCGGCATCCTGAGGAAAAACCTGTACGCAAGGATCGGCGAGACGAGCTGGTAGAGGTGATTGAGGCAGGCCTTGATGTTATTAACAACCCTGATGAAGAGGATGGTCAGGAGGATGACATGCCCATGCAGAGACAGACTTTCACAGAGAGCCATTTTGTGGAGGGTAAAAACTGATTACTGGTCTTGGCACTGCACAATATTTGAATAATAGATTTTTGGGAAAGCCTCTGATTGAACTCGGGACTATTTTGTTACTCTCTGTTTTTTTCAGGGCTTTATAGGACTGAGCGGGACAAAGGCACACTGTATGAACTGTACTTTGCAAAGGAGGATTCTCATGAATTCCGTCATGTCACCCTCTTCCGTCCCTTTGGTCCCCTGATGAAAGTCAGGAGCACATCTGTGGACACAGCCAGCACAATCATTAACATTATAGTGCCTCTGTCAGGCAGAACTGAAGCTTTTGTTCAGTTTCTTCACAACTTCAGGTGAGTATAGTGGACTCTAAGATTCTATAGAATATGCTGGTCATGAAGTGAAGATGAAACCAACCCAGGTTGCAATGCTGAAAAGCGTTATTAGTTGTGCTTTTCTGCCACATCATGTTTTATTTTGAAGGTGGAACATGAGAAGCCAGAAGTTTTTCCACTTTGTGTAAGTCTGTCTAATGTGCCTTTTTGCAGGGAAGTTTGTATACAGCAGGACAAGCGAGTGCACCTCACGGTAGTCTACTTCGGGGAAGAGGGTTTGCAAGAGGTGAAGTCATCCTTAGGAAAAATGTCCAGGTTTGTGCCTCAACGTAGTTTCATTTTCGGTATAGCCAGTTAAATGTAAACACTCTGGCAAGCAGATCAAGGCATTACAGCTGTTGAAGGTCCAAGATTGTACAAGCACAAAACTGTGGGACCATATTTAAATTTTCAAAACAGGGGGTATAGGGGGCAGGGGTGTGGCACAGAGAGAGCAAACCAGCAAGGTAAAAATCTTGGCCAGATGCCTTTTTTTTCCCCCTCCCTCCTCATGTTCCGGAATAAGAAGACATATGATCACAAACTTTAACGAATGGGGCGACTGCTTGTAGACACACTGAGCATAGAAGTATCTAATGTATTATTTGCTCTCATCTAATATTTTCATTAAAGTTCTTGAGGGGAAAAAATGTGGTTAACACAGACTGTGAACTAATCTGGCAACCATGTTCTTCATTAAACACTCTGTAGAGTATTCTCATCCTGGATGGCTGTTGTCTTGCACATTTCCGTAATTCCCTTAAGTAAACACACCCCCAAAACTCGACAATTAACAGATGAACCAGCTGTGTTTGAGCAGAGAAATCACCAAACTGTGCTAAACACCAGCTCTCTGGTATCAAAGTTAAAAGCCTCTGCTCTAAGGGGTGTTCACTTGTCTTGGATATTCATGTATTTATGTAACTGAATCTTATGTTGTTTAAAGTGAGGAAGGGTTCACCAACTACACTCTTATTCCCGTGGATGAGGAGTTTTCCAGAGGAAGAGGGCTGGACATTGGTGCTCATGCATGGAAGAAAGGGAGTGATGTGTTAATGTTCTTCTGTGATGTAGACATTTACTTCACACTTGAGTTCCTCAGCACCTGCCGTCTGAATACAGCACCAGGTATGACATTTCACCAGCAGTCCATTTGAAGGTGTGTTTGCCTTGTGTGTATTTGTAGCAACCTTTCAGTTACCAGTATAGTTCTGAAGATGACCATAGATTTTTTTTTTTTTTTTTTTTCTTTCTCATTTTAACAAAAATTGAGAAAGTTATATGCCTGTTTAAAAACTTGGTGATAATGTAACCAAATACATCCACCTGCCCCCTTCCTCTTTTCTGTTGTTTATGGTGTCTGTTAAAGTTTGTGAATACTTCGTAGTAAACTTGTCCCATTTTTTTTTTCATCCTAAGGCAAGCGAGTCTTCTACCCAGTAGTTTTTAGTCTGTACAATCCTGCCATAGTATATGGAAACCTTGAATTACTTCCACCCATTGAACATCAACTGGTATGTAACTTAACTCATTTGCTCATTTTTTATTTATTTATAGCCTTTTAAATACAATATTACTTAACGCTGCCACAAGATTTTTATAAATACCGGAATGTATTTAATACACACATTTATAACGGCTTTAATGCAATTATGTATAGATTCATAAAAAAGATGCTGGATTCTGGAGGGACTTTGGATTTGGAATGACTTGTCAGTATCGTTCTGACTTCCTCAACATTGGTAAGTTGCGTTGCCATGGAAATGAGCAATTAAGAAACGTATCTTTACAAAAACTAAATTTCTGTTTTTGTTTTACCTTGAATTAAAATTCAGGAGGATTTGACCTCGAGGTGAAAGGCTGGGGAGTAGAAGATGTCCACTTGTACAGAAAGTATCTGCGGAGTGACCTGATAGTGATGCGCACTCCTGTATCAGGTCTTTTCCACCTATGGCATGAAAAGCTGTGTGCGGACGAGCTGACTCCAGAACAGTATCGCATGTGCATTCAGTCCAAGGCCATGAACGAAGCTTCTCACTCTCACTTGGGCATGTTGGTGTTTCGTGAAGAAATCGAAAACCACCTTCGCAAACAGGCCTACAAAACTCAGAGCAGGGGAGAGGATTGAACCGGTTGTTGAACCTGCTGAAACTAAGCACACTGTGTCAGTGGACTGGTGTTGTGCAAGTGTTAAGCCAATTGAGATTCGTCCAGATGGTGTTAAATCAACATGTACTGTCTGACCTAATGCAATGTTATGTGCTAAATAATCCATGGATTAAAAAAATAATAATCCCAAGGATCCCCCTGAAGGACGAAGTATGGTTCGGGAAACCATACTTATTGAAGTGCTTTATATGAACTTTTGAAAGCTGTGGATTGGACTGTGTGATGGTTTGTTTTTGTTTCCCTTTTTTTGTTAATGTCAGTGTTAATGGATGTAAAAAGACTGGTTATGTTTGTGCTTTGATGTTTAAGCACATTAAGTGGCCTAATATAGGCAACTAGAAGTTACCCACTGAGCATTTTGTATTTTTAATTTTAGTTTTTATTAATGGAGCCACACTGTTACATTTATTATTAAAAAAAACCTTGCGCTGTGATGAAGGGTTAAGTTTGTAAATGATAAAGGTGAAAGAGACAATCAGGTCTAAGTGGATATAAACAAACAAACAAACAAAAAAAAAAAGAATGTCATGGGACAAGTGGTAGTTATGGGGGTAAGAGGGTTTTGTTTTTTTGGTTTTATTGGATACTGACCTTTCCCCAACTCTTGTTTTCTGTATTGTTTGAGCATGACCAATGACTATTCAGCAAGTGTCAATTTTAGCCTTTGCACTGTGCTTGATGGCACTCTTTAGTGTCATTTAGTTTAGCTCAACCAACTGTAGATTTACTGTAGAAATTTCAGACTTCAGTCCCTCTAAACAAGTGATTAATACTCACAAATCACTTGTTTTCTAGTGAGGATATGTCCTCAGTTTCATACTATTTACAATAAATGGGATGTAAAAAAAAAAACACTGATACCCATAACGTCTGAAATGGAACTGCATGTTACAATGATGAATTTCTCACACTTTTTATAAATATAAATAAATGAAGAGGAACAGACAGCCTTTCATTGTTGACTCCAGTTTATCACCATTCATCTTCAAAAACTACAGGTAGTTCCTGACTGTTCACAGTGCAGACTGCATAGTAGAGTCCTGAATATATACATAACCAGTGTGTGTGTATATGTTTCTAATGTGTGTAAAAACATTGTTTGTATAAATTTAGTTTATGTCGTGGCAGACTTACATTGACACAGTTCCAGAGTTAGCAGTGTTATCTGACAGAAAAAAAATGATACTAAATCAACTGTTGCTGCTGGTTAAATGTAATGGACAGTTTTGTATTCTTAACCAAAGCAGTCAAGTTTTGGTTAATACTATGGTTCATGAATCAACTGCACTCAAATTTCTTCACCCCACTATAAAAATGCAGATTTAAGGTGGTATTTAAATCTACTATTTATTTTTTTAATTTCTTAATTTAAGACATATTGAATAATACTTCTGTATTCATATTTGTACAAGAAACTACAACAATAGAAAATCAAAGAAAACAAAAAACATGATTCTGAAAACAGGCCCTTGTGGACTATTGGAAAGCTAGCTGAAATTTTGTGAATATGTGCTGATTTCTAATGATAAAACATGTTAATGCACAGTCTGCTCTGGACGTATGTCCATACTCTTATAGATCTCTTTAAGAAGGAGCAATGCTGTGTCCTCGGATTCCCTGGAAACAGACAAAAAAAAAAAAATACAATTAGGAGAAGAGTTTTGCACAACAAGCATTTCCTCAAAAAAAACCTCAGACATATTTACATGCACACTGTGCTATAACCCACATACCAGTAACACAGGTGGCTCTGGAGAGCAAAGAGGTATTCATTGAAGCTCTCAATTGGCTTCTCTTGCAGAACATAGTCAATGCGTTTCCCTCCATTCAGCATGCCCACCTTCACTTGAGTCTCCTCTTTGGTGGGTTCAGGAGACTCCAATACTAGATTACCGGCAGCTATACAGACACATGTACATTTAGAGCAGTTATGTGATTCTACCTGACTGCAGAAAATCTCAGCTGAAAATCATGTAATATGTTTATCAAAATATCAAGCAATGTGGACAAAATCCCCCTCTACCTTCATCCTTCTGCTTCTCCTCTTCCTCTTTGATCTGACTGGCCACCATGGCCAGCTGTTCATGCAACTGAATGGAGGAAGTGTGAGCACGAGCAAAGTCATTCAGCGTTTGCCAGGCGGTTTTAAGAGAGCTGATGAAACCATGCTTGAGGTCGGAACCCATCCTGGAGAGACTCTCCTTCAACTCTAAACACAAAAGATGATAGATTTTGTTAATGATAAATACAATTCAAGTTCAGGAAGGAGTACTTAATACTGTGATATATATGTGTGTGTGGTGTGTAAAGATTTAATCAAAAAAATTACAAGGGCTATAATCATGCCATTTCATTTTTTATTTCAAATCAATGATAAAAATTAAATGATTTAAAAATAATAATAAAAACTCATACCTAGATGAAGTCTCTTCCTCCCTTTATGATGAGGAATTAATACAGGGTCCACTTCTATGTCTGGCAAGATCATAGGCTCAATCCTGTATGCTACTGGATCCAGCTGAGAACAACACCAAAGAAAACTCTTGAGGCATTTGTGACACTCTTATCTACATGCACACAATACAAATTTATTTCACAAAAAGAGTGGAATTCAATTGACAAGGTGAGCACATGCATACATGTGAAGGGGACATAATGGATGTTGAGGTTTGATTAAACATACTGGATGGTAAATGTTAAAGAAGCCCTTGCAGGTGGGAAAGTGATAGTTTTCCTCAATCTTCTCCACACCTCGCACTGTCAGAAACATACCAATGGGAGAGCCGAGAGCAAAGAAATTCATAGGCTCAAAATCCAGAGTATGATACACCACAGACACCTACAAGAGGAAAGAACATTCCGTTCAAGTTAGAAATAAAATGCCACTAGAACAACTACTGATTTCCACTTCGGCATACATTACAAGAAATTAAACTGTCTAAGAACACTTTCTATGAAAGAAATAAACTAAAAGCAAATTGTATTTCACTACTAAAACCTTGTTTGCCAATATAACTGAATTTGGCACTGTAAATGAACAAGAACTGGTCTACAACTGTACCTGCCCAGTGCCAATTTCAAAGCAATTGTAGTCCACATGAATGGAGGACATGGTCCTGCCGACTGGAACTTTACTGTGGGTAACATCTGTGACTGGTCCAGCTTGTTGAGGAGCAGAGACTTCTTTAACTTCCTCTTTGACCACAGTTTTCTCTGGTGCAGCTTGCTTGGCAGCCTGAAAATGAGGGAAAAAATTATTTTCAATAAATCAACTGACTGAGTTAACCAACACCAGACACATTACAAAATGTTTGCATGCCTGATTTGCTGCCTTCTCTTTGACAAACTTGGCAAGCTTCTTGCGTGGCCCCAAAGGAATGCCCATTTCCTTCAAATCATCCACTGTGCACATAAGCTGCAGCAAGGCAGAGAGACACAGCGTCAGAATGAATGAACACCTATATTAAACATATGCAGGAAAGTGTGAAAACAAAAACTTGCTCTTACCAGTGACTCAACATCAATCTTCTCCTGTTCAAAAGTGCTGAGGTACTCAGACAAGCCCAGGTGCTCCAGAACAGACGACAGGTCAGCAATCTCCTCCTCATTACCTTCTTCTCCTGAAGCTGGGGTAAATGCTTCAATGGCCTGGGAGACCGGAGGACTAACCTGTCACATTCACAAGGTATTCATCAGGTGCCTCAGTAAAGCTAAAATGTATATAGTATTACTCAATGGTTACAAAACATGACACCACTTAGCAATGCTAAGATGTCTAAATGCCAAATAACCGACGCAATTTTAGAAAAGTAATTTACATACACTTTCCTTTTTGTTGTGTTATGTGGCCTAATTAGAGGCCCTACATATACAATAACAACCTACACTTGTCCACTGAATTTGAAGATAAATTATTATGCCTAAATTCACCTTTTGGCATTTCACCTGGCATCTCGTCATAGACCCAAAATTAATGTTGTGTAAATTTCTAATCTCAATTGCCAAATAATCTAAATGGTACCTCTTTTACTTCAGGCTGAGTGTTTCCATTTGGGGTTGAGTCAGAAGAAGGAGAGTCAGTCTTCTGATTAGAGAGCAAGTCAAAAAGTATCAAAGAGCCTGTAAGCAGACAATCACAGTTTAGCACAGAATAGTTAAAACACAAGGAAAGCACTTAAGTTTATTTTCTGGCACGAACAATGGCAGTAGAACTGTAACACAGAACATTTAAAGGCTTTTTTATTGAATACTTTTGTTCTTTAGTAGGAAAAAAAAAAAAAAACATTCCTACCTAAGCTGTGTCCAGCAACTGACACACCACCTTTAAAGTCTGGGTTTCTCTGCATGAACAGTGCATGCAGTCGATTAATCTCAAAAGCCACAGTGTCCATGATGGTCTGGCAATAGGTCGGGCTGTTGTAGAACAGCACATCGAGGAGGGTTTCATTTGTAAAGTGTCGCAGCCGGCCTGTGCTGGGCAGTGTGATCTTCTTTATACGTCTTTAAAAGAAAAACAGGTAAGGAACAAAGGTCTGGATTTAGTAAACACCACTTCTACAGAGTTGCTACTTGCATCACAAAGTGGCCAGCTTTATTAAAGTAGCCTTTTAATGAGAATGTGGACAACAGATCACCACACTTTGTTGGAATTCTAAACCTTATGACCATTAATATGGAGGTCAAATCATCCCAAAGGTGTTCAGAGGGGTAGAGGTCAGAGCTCTGTACATGCCACTGCAGTTTCTCCACACTGAACTTGACATTGCCAAACCATTATCCTCTTTCCATCAAACGTTGCTCTTGGCATTATGTATTCCAGTAGGTAGCATTCTCCTGTAATCCCCTGAACCCAGATTCAGCTATCTGACTCTGAGACAGTAATGCAGTGTTAAAACAGTGTTACTCATCACTCCAGAGAACATGTTTCCACCGCCTTAGAGTCCAGTGGTATGTTTTACAACACTCCAGCTACCATGTGTCACTGCACATTGTGAGTTTGTTTGGTCTACCGGTTTATGACTGAGCTATTGTTGTCTATATGCTTCCATTTCAAAATAATAGCACTTCCAGTTGTTTAGGGTGGATCTAGCAGCACAGAAATTTCACTAACTAATAAACTAACTTGTTGGAAATGTGGCATCCTACGACAATCCAGCAAAAAAAATTTAGTAAGTTTTGTAATAAACAGTGACACTGCATGAGAGTCATAGGAAAAATGTTAGGAAACTTCTGTTGTAAAAATTCCATATAATGCATTTAAAAGCCAAACTCATACCTGTCCACACCTGTAGCATCTCCATGCAGGGCTGTGTGCCAGTGCACAGGCAAAAACTCTACACGGCTAATAATGTGCTCATCTTGAGCCTTCTTAAAATGACTGTGCAGCAACTTGAGAGATACACTGCGGAAGTCATCCACTGTGAACATACAGAACACACAGACACACACGTCACAACATGACTGCAACTTTTTGACCATAAAGAGCACAACGCAAAGCTACTGACTGATATAGGCTGCAGTTACATATTAGCATGCTGCAGAAACAGGAAGTGGGGCCAGCTTAGATGTAGGCTAAAATAACTGAATGCTTTAAAAATTCTGTGTCTTACCACATTCCACCATGCTTCTAAATCGCAGATCACACACTGGACCAATGCCATGCACCATAAACACCAGATGGTCTACTTGTGGCATCTCACCTAGAGAAGAGGTTGTAACACATTCAGTCATAATTACAGAAACCTGTTAAATTAAGGTAAAATTGTAGCTAGGCATCCAAAATCTGTTTTAAACCAAATAACTGACTGCATAGGCTGGATTAAGAGATATATATAAAACATACCAAAGGTCTGTGATGTCAAACAAATTTCATGATAAATAATACACTGACCATTTCATTAAGTCACTTTCTTGTATTTACACTTAATGCCAATTTTTTTCACCGTTTCTTATCATATAGATGTACTTTGTAGTTCTACAATTACAGACCATAGTCCATCGGTTGCTCTGTATACCTAGTAAGCCACTATTCACCCTAGAGGACCAGCACATAGCAGGTATTATTAAAGCAGTTCTCAGCACTGGAGTATCACTGACATGGTGGTGGTGGTGTGTTACACTGGTACGAGCGGGTCAGACCCAGCAGTATTGCTGGAGATTTTAAACAGCTCAGTGTCACTGTGGATTGAGAATTGTCCACCAACCAAAACCATCCAGCCAACCTGTGCCTGTGTTTTTTGATGACTGATGAGGACTAGAGGATGACCAACACAAACTGTGCAGTGGCAGATGTGGATAGTGAGGTACATTTTCAGCACTGCAGTGACACTGACATGGTGGTAGTGTGTTAGTGTTATAAATCCTATATTTATGTTTATTCTATGTGGAGAATGCATTAACATATTCTCATTTACACAATCTGCAAGATATTAATTTGCATATGACAGTCCTTCTTCACGTTCCAAACTTATTCTGAAAGCAAAACCTTTACTGTTTTCACACCTCAGTGGCAGATTAAGCTTTTTTCCACATATTCAAACATTCTTACCACTCAATGTTTTCCATAATAATAGAAAGTTCTTGAGAAATATATAATGCAGAATTATTTATACAAATGTTTACAACGGCCACATGATTCCTATGTCACACAACCTACTCAGATATTCAGTTAAATGCTGTTTGTGATTTACTGACTTGCTCTGGATGGGAGTGTTCACCATATGATCAAATAAATGGCAAAACATAAAGCTTACTTACCATCAGGGACTTCATCATGGTCATCATCCACACCCCTCTTCACCACTCTGGGCCGTGTCTGACCATCCTGTGTGGTGCCCCACTCATCAGGCATGGCTGATGGCTGAAACTGCACTATCACCTGTAGAGTGGAGGGTTTATATTAAAAAAAACTTTATATAAAAAAGGGGGAAAAAAATGATTTAGTAGGCTTTACTGCAGCCAAAAGGACAATTGTAATTTTTTTATCTGGTTAAAAGCAAATTTAAGTTCAATATATTACATGTAACATTCTTTGTAAAGACATGGACCTTCAGGAACAAATAAACAAATAAATGCTAACATTCCTAAAATTAGTACCACACTGCAAGAAATCAGCTCATTATGGAAATTCTATCAAGACTAAAAATGTTTAGAATGTGGTTCAAATGCATTGCCTGATGAATAAATTATTTAAGGCAGAAATTATGTACAGCTAATTACTTTATTAAAGTGTTATTTAAGTGATTCTTGTCTGTTAAAACAGCACTGCTTAGACAGGTGATGTGAATGACATACCTTAGGGTTGTGCATGACAATTGTTTCCCCTGAAGGAAACTCCAGTCTGCGGTGCCACTGATTAGTAGATACAGCTTTCTTATATTCTGCCTGTTAAAATGGACAAATATTGTTGCATAGTCATGATATACACATAGCGCACATTACAACATAGCTTACAACATAGAAAAATGAGAACCTAATAAAGTTCAGCATTAAAGATTAGAATGAAAAAACTATTAAGATAGAATGAAAAACTGCACTGGTAGATACACACGTGGACAAAATTGTTGGTACCCCTCGGTTAATGAAAGAAAATGGTAACACAATGGTAACAGAAAACTTTAATAAACTGAAGTCAGATATTGCTTTTCAACCATGCTTCAACAGAATTATTTTTAAAAAATGAACTCATGAAACAGGCCTGGACAGAAATGATGGTACCCCTGAAAAATGTGACCAAAGGGACATGTTAAATCAAGGTGTGTTCACTAATTAGCATCACAGGTGTCTACAATCTTGTGATCAATCAGTGGGCCTATATATAGGGCTACAGGTAGTCACTGTGCTGTTTGTTTACAAGGTGTGTACCACACTAAACATGGACCAGAGGAAGCAAAGGAAAGAGTTGTCTCCGGACATTAGAAAGAAAATTATAGACGAGCATGTTAAAGGTAAAGGTTATAAGACCATCTCCAAGCAGCTTATATGCAACTGTAGTCACAGGAACATCATTATTCAGAAATTTAGGATCCATGGGACTGTAGCCAACCTCCCTGGACGTGGACGCAGGAGGAAAACTGATGACAAATCAAAGAGACGGATAATACGAATGGTAACAAAAGAGCCAAGAAAAACTTCTAAAGAGATTAAAGGTGAACTTCAAGCTCAAGGAACATCAGTGTCAGATCGCACCATCCGTCGATGTTTGAGCCAAAGTGGACTTAATGGGAGACGACCAAGGAGGACAACATTGTTGAAAACAAAACCTAAAAAAGCCAAACTGGAGTTTCCAAGCTTCTGGAAAATGTCCTATGAACAGATGAGACAGAAATGCAACTTTTTGGCAAGGCACATCAGCTCTATGTTCACAGAAAAATGAAGCATATCAAGAAAAGAACACTGTCCCTACTGTGAAACATGGAGAAGGCTCTGTTATGTTCTGGGGCTGCTTTGCTGCATTTGGCACAGGGTGTCTTGAATCTGTCCAGGGTACAATGAAATCTAAGACTATCAAGGAATTCTAGAGAGAAATGTTCTGCCCAGTGTCAGAAAGCTTGATCTCAGTTGCAGGTCATGGGTCTTGCAAAAGGATAATGACCCAAAACACACATCTAAAAACAACCAAGAATGGTTAAGAGAAACACTGGACTATTCTGAAGTGGCCTTCTATGAGCCCTGACCTAAATCCTATTGAGCATCTTTGGAAGGAGCTAAAACATGCTGTCTGGAAAAGGCACCCTTCAAACCTGAGACAACTGGAGCAGTTTGCTCATGAGGAGTGGGCCAAAATACCTGCTGAGAGGTGCAGAAGTCTCATTGACAGATACAGGAATCGTTTGATTGCAGTGATTGCCTCAAAAGGTTCAACCATCATTTCTGTCCAGGCCTGTTTCAGGTGTTTTTTTTTTTTGTTTTTTTTTAAATAATTTTGTTGAAGCATGGTTGAAAAGCAATGTCTGACTTTCATTTGTTCATTTTCATAGAATTTTTATTTATTTATTATTACTTTTGTCAAATTAAAGTTATTTTTGTTACCATTGTGAGTTTTTCCTTTCATTAACCGAGGGGTACCAACGATTTTGTCCACGTGTGTAGAAATGACATAACATTAACCTCAAACACTGTACTTCAAATACAAAGTTCAAGCGGTCTCTAAAAATAGTCTGATTCCAAAAACTTAGATTGTTACGTAACAGCTTTGACACATTACCAACAACTGTAATTTACTGTGTTGTTGAGATTAAAATTAAGTAGCTAGTCCAGGTTATGTTAGACACTAGCAAACCTCAAGCATAACCAACTAAATAGTAAGACAACCTCATTTATTTCGGTACCTGTCTGTGTCCATTTTTACATTGCTTGAGAGTGTGCTATCATAGTGCCTCACTGTAAACCAGCAAATCTGAGTTCATCCATTTACATAGGAACTCACAAAAAAAAGCACAACTTGTTTCATTACAGGGCCAAATCACATGGTTGTTAAAGGGCTGTAAAACACCAAAGTCTCAGATCTCTTATGTAGACTTCGGAAAACAATTTAAATACTAAATAAATTAATTTCATGGCACCATTACATGTTTAAAAAAGGGAAAACACAAAGCACATTTGTGTAAACAGAAATTGAAATACCTCCAGTTTCTCACTAAACTCCTCTGAATAGGGAATAAAGCGGCTGTCTGTATCTCCTTTGTAGAACCAGGTACAGCGTCGAACCTCAGCTGGCTCCTCCTCCCAATACACAGCAGTCCGATTGCGTTCATACAGCTGCACATCATAGCGTCCACCATCCGTAGATACGATCACATTTTCTGGGTCTGGCTGGACTGAATATCAGTAGTAGGTAGTAGAAGAAAACCTTTTAGAACTGTCATAATTAATCAGTATATGAATAAATATGACTTTTCATTATATTGGCTATATTTAATGCTGTAAAATTGCCTAGCCCTAATAGACAGTTAAAAACACCATATCATTAAAGATTTCCTGCTTACCAGAATTGAAAGTCTCCTCCAGTCGAACGGAATCCAGAACGCTGAAGGGAAGCCAAACTTTCTTGGACTCTACTTGTTTGCAAAAGAACCAGTGAGGCTGGACAGGCTCATAGACGTTATAATTGTATTGCATCATTTGGTTGGCTGGAACCACAGGTCCAGCCATGCTGGGTCCCAAAGGGGGTGGTGGAGTCTGTGTAATGGGAGGCTACAGGAAGAAATAATTGCCCTCCATCATCATTTGTTTTTCTACTAAAATGATCAGAGACAAGACCTCATAAGTATGAGAACCTACCTTAGTAAATGTTGGAGGCATTGTTTGGAATGTAGAAGCTGGAGGAGCCTGGGAGTATGGGTTGAATGACTGAGGGAGCTGACTGGGAGGTTGCTGCTGTAGCTCAGGAGCCATCAGGTAAGGGCTTGCTTTGCTACTTGTGGCTGTGTGACGATATGGGTTATAGGACTGCTGGGTGGTTTGGGGAGGTGGAGGCATCGCCACATTAGGTGGAGGAGTGTGTCTGCCCACAGGGCTCTGGTAAACTGCATTGCCATATTGCTGAGTAGGATTCACCTGGGAAATTGGAGGGTTTGAGGGTAAGCTGACAGCACTGGACACCAGGGAGGGACCTGGTGATGAAACAACTGCAGGTGTAGGAGGCAAGCCTTGGTGATGCCCTATTGAAGCAAACGGGTCACTGTTGTTTGTAGAGCTGGAAAAGTAGCTGAATGTTGAGGCCTGAGGAGCAGTCGACGAAGTCTGCCCAAGAAAACTGTCTTCTTCTCCAACCTCGCTCGCATCATCTTCAAGAGGACATGAAGTGAATAAATTATAATCAGGATAAATAATCATACTGGATACAAGAATGAAGACAGATGTAAACACGTAACCTAGTTTTTAAACGGGATTTGAGCATCAGGATTAAGCTATTACGACATTAATTTGACTTTCAACCCAACATATTTCATCAACGCTTGAGGAAGAGGGGCTCTGCTGCCAAGTAACAAGTTTTGAAATACTATTACAGATATTTTATGTTTCGATCATGTATTTTCGATCACTTGATCTAATTGACGGTTAGCTAGCTAGCCAGAAGAAAAGCAGACTGAAATGACTGAGCCATGCATGAACATAAACACTAACGTTGGTATAGTTCATCAGAGTGGCAAAATAATATTCATGTATAAATTCATTATACTGAGCTGACAGCTCTAACAGCGCCATGATGACCTGAACTGACATGATGTACTATGTCAACTGGCAAACAGGACAGCAAAGTCGAATCATTTAAAGATTAGCTTTCCAGCTAGCTCACCCTGAACGGGGAACTGCTAGCGAATATCACCCCATTTCCACTTTCCGCTCACTGTCTTACCTCCAGATAAAACTGCTGGCCCAGTTGCTTGACTGACAGGAATAAATGGCAGGTTGAAATTAAACTCTGGGGCTGTGGAAAACAGCAGGTTGGCGCTGGTGCTCGGAACGGTACTTTTCCTTTCAGCCATTTTCACTTACTATTACACGTAGCTCCCACCGTCGGCCTAGACGAGCAATAGATTTCAGGAAGTGTTTCCGTGATCGTCAGACAGGCGTCTCGGTCTTTTCATAAGCGCTAATACGCGTATCATGTCCAATGAGTTCCAGCGTCATAGGGGTCCATCCTTATGATTTATTGATCTGCACAATTACTTCGCTCTTTCGAGATGACGTTGCAGCCCAAAGCAATCTATCGACACACGACTTAAAGGGAACTGATGAGACATATAGTCGCTGGTAGGGTCTACATGTCCAATACCATTCAGGCATGTTGTACAGACATACTTTGTTTAAATAGACACAATGTTTTATTAGCATGCTACAGTTTTTGTTGTCGAATAAAAGACAAACAGCGAGCACAATATCAGATATTTTATCAATATTTAACTTTAACAAATATATCAATGATAGCAATTGTTTCAATAATGTTATTTATTCTCTATACAAGAACGGTGGACTTACAGCAAATCAATAATATTGATAACTTAGCAAGTGTATTTTAGCATTACGCGTGCACATATTACTTGTTTTGATATGTCTAATTACTGCATGCATAATATATATTTTGAATTCATATTTTAATAGATGTTTTTATCATCCAGAACAAACATGTCTGGACCATGTATGTTTATTAATTAGGCCACTGTTTCTTTGTCCTGGCCCTGAAGACCCACTGCCCTGCACACTTCAGTGTTTTCCATGCACACCTGATCCAACTTACAGGTTAACTAAAGTGGCTGTGTTAAGGCAGGGCATCTCCAACATGTCCTGGACAGTGGAAGTCCGGGATCAGGGCTGAGAAACAGTGGCCTAATGCATAAATAATTTTCTTTCTTTTTTTTCTCTTTTTTTTTTATTTGAGTAGTGTACATTTAAGGCTGGTATGTGTAAATAATGTCTATTCTGATTTGCTGTCCTGTTAAAAACTTCAGCATGAATGGGTGGAGCCAATAGCTGTGACAGATCGCAAAAAGAAATTAATTTAAAACTGTTTTTGCAGCTCTGGCTTCTTTAGAGCCATGTATGGGCTGGCGACGGAGGTGTTTGTTGTGAATTTGCAGTATTTGTTAGCTCTGTGTAAAGCCTTTCAGTCCCGCTGTCTAGAGATGCAGAACTCGCGCTTAAGGTCACATGACTGCTCGTGACGCAATTTTCCCGCCACTGTGAATTGTGAGGGGCAGCGAAGGAAGCGAGCTTGCAAAAACGTGTTTGAAATTTGTGCAGACAGGGTTATTATTAATATTTGATTAAATTCCATATTTTCTCAGAGACCTCCAGCCATGCCCTCGGTTCAAGACTGGATAAACACCCCACTGGGCGTCGTCGACGGGATTTTCGGTAAGAGGGAAAGTTTAACAGCAGCAGCGCTTTTCCTCAGCAGTTCTCTCCCGGCTGAACTTGTAGCTAGCTAGCTAGCCGCTTGCTAACCACTGAATCTTCATTGTAGTCACTCACGCGTGGTGACCTGAAGTGCGGCGATTAGACTAGATATTTAGTCGTTGTTCGAAGAAACGGAATTATTAAATTCACACGAGTAGCTCACTGGCTGTCTCTTATTCTATGTAGCAATATGCTAGTCAGCTGTTCGAGACATTTAGATGTCGAACACAAAACGTTATTGAGACCGGCTGGTGATGTGAGACGTAACTAAAGTCAGAATCACTTGTTTTTTGTCTGGTTTTCAGCCCAGAACAGCTCCAGTCCAGAGTGGGAGAAGAAGGTAGTGGAGTATTTTAAAGAGAAACTGAAAGTAAATGACGCACAGTCGTGGGTAAGTGCTGAAATACTGATTTGGTTTTGGTGAGCACATTGTGGTCCATCCTGTGAGGAGTTGCTCTTTCTGCCTTCTGCTGTTTTCTTACCCTTTTCTGTCAGTGCATTTGTTTACTGGAGCTAGGCCTTCATATTGGCAAATAAGTGAACATGGCATTGACAGTAATGAATTGATTAATAAAGGAACTTCTAGATTGCTCTTGCATGTGTTGTGATTGTAAATGTGATTGTTTTGTGATGTGTAGGTTCCCTCCCTGAATGATGTTCCCCTGCACTACCTGAAGCCCAACAGTCTGGTGAAGTTCCGCTGTATGATTCAGGATATGTTTGATCCGGAATTTTTCATGGGGGTTTATGAGACAGTTGATCCCTCAACAAATTCAAAAGTGAGTAAACCCATTTGGTCAGTGTTCTGCCGTATTTATTGCTTTGTATGTTCACGGTTTGTCATCATTTGTTTGCTGATATGTTCTGCCATCATATAGTTCTGCAGAATGCAGTGCACTTTACTTTGTTTTAATACAAAATGAACACAAGTAATATTTGTCTTGTTTTGACAGTCAGCTCGTCTCAATCATGTTAGCCTGCATGATAACTCTGTGTGAAAAATGCTCACCATGCAAAAGGGTGAACCTAATGTAACTTTTAAAAGAAATGACAGCTCAATCTCAGAAATGACAGGTCAAAGGTTATGCATATTGACTGTAATATGAAACAAATGAATTTTGGAGAAATCAGTTGTTTTATCTAAAGTGTAATATTAGACATTTAAAAGGGGCAAATTATCATTTAAACCTACAGCAAACCTATTGATGATATTTCCCAGGTTCCTTTGGTTTTAGGTATGCATGGATCACTAATTTGTATGGTTGGTTTTGATTATGGGTTTATTATAGCCAAACTGACTTAAGACTTAGTTAGGTTTTTTTATTAGCCTCCTTTTATTCTGTAGCTCACAATGTGTGAGGCAAATGAACACACAAAACAGCGCTATGTTTTGAACAGTAAATGATGTATAAATATGCAAAACTTTTTATTTTGGTGTAGCAGTCAAATACAGCACAAGTACCCCACCCTGACTCACATTTTCCTTAAAATTCAATGCAGACTGTTTTCTTCAGATTGCGATTTTGCATTCCTAATTTCTGTTGCTGTTTGTGTTCAATTTTCAGGTGTTGAGATGTGGAAAATACAAAGATGTTACAGACTGTGGCGTAAGTGAACTTTTGAAATAGTTGCAGTTGGTTTTTTGTAGCATTGTTGATCCCAGACAGGCGTTTGTTGTGTAAACAAAAAAATAATCAAAAAATAATCAAAAGTTCTAAAAATGGCATAATGTGCGTCATATTACTTACTACCTGTTTCTGTTAATACATTCTCATTGGAACATGTTTGTGATTACAGCAGGTGGATTTCAACTCAAGAAATGCTGTTACTTCAGAGAGACAGACTTTCTATTGTGTCCCAATACCTGGAGAATCTCAGTGGGTGAAGGAAATATCCTTTCACTGGATAACTTTTAATCTGTGGAGCATGTCTATGAAGCACAATGTTTAAGTGAGTCATTTATTGTATAAAACATTCTTAACTGCAGAGAACAGTTATGCCTGCTCTAGTCAAGCCCGAGTGGTGCCCTCCACATCCTACACCCCAAACAGGCACAAACGGAGTTATGAGGAAGACGATGAAATGGACACACAGCCACAGCAAGAGAAAGATCTAAACTCTGGTGATGAGCTTTTTTTTTTTCTCTCTCAAAAGATTTAGTTTGTTCTATCAGTTGAATAGTTGGAGCTATTACAGATGTCATGCCAGATTCAGTGTATAACAAGTTTGTTTAAAATCAGGATATCATCTCACCTGCTGTGCCATTTTTCTCTTCATAGGTCCTCAGAATGAAGATACCCATAGGAATGCAGACTCGAAACGGCTAGAAACTGAAGCTCCCAGTCAGAACACTTCGTCTTCACACTGCTCATCTAACCTAGATCTCAACTTCCCTCTGCCCGGAGAGCAGGGCCCAGCCTGCATGGTCAAGGTAATTCAGTTTGTTTGTTTACTTTTATCAGAATGCAATACTCAACAGTCTTAACTTTAAAGTGTGTGTGTGTGAGAGGTGTTTCTCTCTCCCCCTCTTTCTTTTTCTAATATAAATAACCTGCACTTGAAACTGTTCTGTGAAGTCTTGGCTTGTTTTAATGTGCTTTCTCTTTAATTTGGTAGGTTTATGAGGAGTGGGACGGCTTCAAACTTAATGACATGCTGGAGGTCTTCGGCATTCTTTCAGTCGACCCAGCTTTGAGCCTGGTAGCAGATGACAAGTAGGCTTTATTTATTGAATATGTTAATATGTTAATAATATATTTTTTTTCTGAAATCTACATATGTACAGAAGGTGAGGAACAGAATATTTGCTTCTAGCTTTACTGGCAGATACAGTAAGCGTCTGGTTTATAAGAACAAGGTCAAGCAGCACACGCATGACAACACAACTACAGACTGGCAGAGGGCATAAACCACTCTCTTCTGAAATCCACAGCTAGCAAGGTTTAAAAAAACAGGCTTCTGTAGGCGTCCTTAGTCATTTATAAATAAACAAATACTAAATCTTAAAAACAATATGTTATCTGGAATTTGGGAGACATGTTTCCAGTAGTGTATAGAATAAAACAGGACTCATTTTGGTCACACAAACCCATAAACTGTAAACTAGAGAATTTTGGGGGAAAAAAAATTATATATATATATAATTTTTTTTTTTTTTCCCCAAAATTCTCTAGTTTTTTTATAATTATATATAAAAATACGGAAGTTGTGCAATGTAATTAGCAGAAATTACTGCATTTAAGTTTGCATCCTGTAGGTGTCAACTTCATTACCTTTTTTTAACAGACGTGTTTGTGTTAAAAAGGATCTTTTTGTTTGCAGAGAAGCCTCATCTCTGCTGGACCCCACAGAGAGCATGGAGACTTTGGAGGAGCAGAGAGCCCACAGTCCTCCTACATCACTTGTACCTAGAATACATATGCTGTATGCCCAACCACTGCAGCACAACAATCCACTACTGCCCTCTTCAGTTTCAGAAGACAAGGGAGGCTGTACGTATGCTGTAATTCACCTATGCATATTTTTGTTGGGTGCCAGGTGTGTCGTGTCAATTTGTACATGTGCTTCTCTTCTCAGGTTTAAGTGGCCTCCTGAGTGAGTTGACTTCAGTCAGAGCGGAGCTGCTCACTTACTTCACACACATGTTTTTGGGGGACTCGCTGGCTGCAGAGTACTTCATTCTCCACCTCATCTCTAGCGTGTGAGTGGGTCCTAAGAACCTTGGTGCTCCTGTACCTAATGAATGCATCGCAAATAGTATTCCCCTATGTTTTTTTTTTTGTTTTTTGTTTTTTTTTACTGGGAAATATTTAGACAGCAGTACATGGAAAGATGAATGCTAGACACATGGTTTCCTGTTTAGTGTTCTGTTTTTTATGTCACAACTAAATTTCAGAAAGAAATTACTGTTGTGACATATACTGTGTATTGTGAAAATGTATAATGGTAGAATCTTTTTGCCATATTGCCCACATGAAGTCGTTTGTTATTAACAGACTGATACACATGGTGATCTGCATATATTTGTGTTGTGCACTGCTGGGTGAGCCATGTGGGTAGACTTGTGTATAATTAAATATAACCAAGCAATATTACTCCTCTGCTCTACCTTACACTCCCTGATTACTGAACTCCTTGTGGGTCCTCTTTTAGGTATGCCAGACGAGATGTTCTTCCTTTGGGCAAATTTACACTTAATGTCAGTGGTTGCCCCCACAGCTCTCCATACACAGACCAGCTGTACCAAATCATCCAGCAGCTTGTACCATCTGTGAGTACACTACAATCATTGCTCTGTAGACAAATCCCTTCCTCTGTTAAAGTGACTCTCGAGCACAGAAGTAAGTTGCGTGCTTATTGCCTTTTAACTAGTCATACCGGATATGTATGAGTCTCCACAACATGAACAATCAGCGCATGGTGCCCAGAAAAGATTACACAGCCAACCGGCTGGTGAGTGGGACTCTCCAGCTGGCCAGCAACACTTCTCTGTTTTTGGACGAGACGCAGCTCGAGCAAGGCCAGCTGGATACAACAGGTGAGAACACTGTGTTACAGATTACAAATTCAGGTACCAGCATCGTATCTATTAAAAATATATGCAACTCATAGAAGTAACCTTGTTTTTATTGCTCAGCTGGAAGTGAATTTCACAGCATCTTGTGCAAAATTTGTAATTTCCTCTTTGAAAGTGCATCTTTCGTAACTGATGTGGCATAATGTTAGACGATTTTTGCATAATTAACAAATGTAGTCTAGAAACATTGTATAGTCACAATTGTTATAAGCTTCATTTACTCCAAGTAGATCTGTTTAACTGGGGAGCTTGAAGGCTTTCAGGCTTTTGGGATTTCATTTAAAATAAATGCACATAGATCTGGTAAAAAGGGCATTTATAAAGATCACAAAGGTCTTTATACATTTGCTTTTTAAGCAGCATTAAGATGTTCATGTTCAAATGCTGCAGAACTTAACATTCTGTTAGTGTGCAAGCTTGTCAGCATGGGGGCAGTACCAAACATGACGCAGCAGTCTTTCTGGATTAGGAAACAGGATCAGCACTGACTATTATTATTTTAAGCACTATAATAAAGAATCATTATTTGATGAAGTATGTAAGCACTGTGGTAGCAAAAGTGAAAATGGCATGCTTGTTGGGAACTCCACAAAGTAGCGGAAGTTCCTGTGTAGGTTTTCTGTTTGGTCATTTACACTGAAGTGCTCCCCACAATACATAGCAGTGTTGGTTTACATAGTCACAAATACTGGCATTGGTAACCACACTTCCTGGTTCAAATAGGAGCCTTTCTGTTGAATGTACTGTTGAATATTGTCAGAAAAACTACAGCCAATGGGTAAAGTCTAATATGTACAGGATAACTAGCTTAACAAATGAGCAGCAGAGTATTTTAAAGGCAGAACTAGGCACTTGATCTCCAACAAGAATTGACAGCAACTTTTGTCTATCCTTAAATTTTCATTGCAGCTCCCCACCTATGTTTTAATTTTGTTATCAGTATGATAGAGTAGGAGTTGAATTCAATAGCCAGTTTCACATGCTCCTACTTTTTCGCATTTTGTGCATGCCATATAAAGTCCTGTGCATCTTTTTGGTGTAGGCGTGCGGAACATCACAGCACTGGGGAATCTGATATCCTGGCAGAAGGTTGATTACGACTTCAACTACCACCAGATGGAATTCCCCTGCAATATTAACGTGCTCATTGTGTCTGAGGGCCGCTCACTCCTCCCGGTAAGGACTGATTGCCTACATCTTTCTCACTCACTGACGAATGGTTTCAGACACTAGAGGGCGAATTGCGAAGGAAGTGTGCTCAATTCCAGTTATGTGAGTGTGACTGTGTTGAGTTTCAGTGGTGCTCCCATGAGACTGGTATGTGCACTACTGGTTGTTTCCACTGGGCCATTGAAGAGACAGCCTGATATTTCTGTTGCGATCCACTGAGGCCTCGTCAGCTCCCTGGCTGGGCTCTCGGCACAGCCTCACTCTGATGCTAAGAACCTGTGGAATGTGCTGTGCTATTCCTGTATATTGGCTCATGAGTTACCATGGCTGCAGCTGAACTACAAGGAAATAAAACAGAGAGCCCTGTGCAGACCATCCATTTAATAACGAAGAATCAGAGCTGACAAACCACCACCTAATATCACACTTTGGAAAAGATAATTAATTTCCCGGCAAACTAACATTTTTAGGCTTTTTAAATTTTTTTGTGTCAACTTCAATTTTGGGATTTACTACAAGAACCTTTCAAACTCAGGAATTTACTAGGCAGGTGTTTTTTTTTGTTTTTTTTTTTATGTTTTAACTAAATATCATCTGCCTTTGCAGTGCGACTGCCAGGTGCATCTCCGGCCCACTTTGAGCCCACCCAATTTGGAGGAGTACCTGAAGACAGTACAGCTAGCACAGGTTCCATCTCAGCTCAACAAGTATCGCGTGTACCTTACAGTAGCCCGCTCATTGGATTACAACATTTCAGACCAGCTCACTAAGGTCAGCAATTATGGTTGTAGCCTGTTTACCTTACTAGCTGCTTCCCCCCCATTTACACTGTTTGTTCTGGTAACCGGTTTGGTTGCATTATTTGCTAACTGGAAGGTGCAAGTTAGAATTGTTTATATAAATGCTTCAAAAATGTTATGCTCTTGGTATAATTTCTAACATCTACATTTTTCAGCAATCAGTGAACTGATTTGACCATCTATTCCTTTAACCTTAACTTTGTAGGCAGTAGAGGAGGACTTTGTTGATATGCGTAAGGATGACCCTCAAAGTGTCTCTGCTGAGGACCTGCATAGGATGCTAATAGTTGCACGGTGAGTTTCATTTGCTTACGGTTTGTTTATTTATTTATTTATGTATTTATTTATTTATTTTCCATTGTTAATTTGGCCATTTTGAATTCCAAAACATCAATTTGAATGCCTATCTTTCTGCTTTCAGCTTGCTGTCGTTAAGCTATGGGCAAACAAGTCTTTCAAGAGAAAACTGGATTAAAGCCAAACAAATGGAGATGATGCGGATTAACAGAACACAGCAGCAAAAATGTGTGAATGGCAATGAGCCTTAAACTAGTCTTAATCTTTCCATGCACACACATGTGTCTTTTTCCACTGTGGATGACAATTCATGTTTTCTTGTTAAATAGGTTTATCATTTTTTCTGTATTGTACAGCTCTAAGGTTATCTTTTTTTTTTTTTTTTCTTCTTTTTTTTTTTACTTGACCGTTTTAAAGGTCCGAATATGAGAAAGGTAAATAAATAAATTGGTATCATTTGAAAATATTTTGATGCTTCTGAAAAGGTATGTACCTTTTGAAAATAAAACTTAACATTCTAATTCAATGTTTATAAGGACAAAAAAAATTAAAATAAAGTTGATTTGCTAAATTTGTCATTTCTCAATCCCTCAAGACTTTAGGCTCCCCATACATAACTGAATGTAAGAGACTTATGCTTGCTTATGCTTACTCCTTTCTGCCATGAAGGCAGTGTCTCCCTTTCCACCCAGAATGTCAGCGCATGTCCACGCGAGTACTACACCTCCTATAGAGGAGTATATTGTCTGAAATGCAGTGAGGCATCAGAGAGACTGCTCTAAGGGGGGGGGATCACGTACAGTGTTATCACTGTCGAAGAGGGAAGTGCCATAGGCTGTGGAAAATATTCTTAAAGGCTGCCCTGTTTAGTTTTTTGTATGATCGAGTAACAATTAAAATAGTGAATCTCAAATGACTGACCAGATGTCAACGATCAGATCGGATGAATCTGATCTATCAACAATACTACAGGTGCTGGTCATAAAATTAGAATATCATGAAAAGGCTGATTTATTTTAGTATTTCCATTTAAAAAAAAAAAAAAAACTTATATTGATTCGTTACACAGACTGATATTTCAAGTGTTTATTTCTTTTAATTTTGATGATTATAACTGACAACTAATACATTTTTTTAAAAAAAACCAAATTCAGTATCTCAGAAAATTAGAATATTGTGAAAAGATTCAATATTGAAGACACCTGGTGCCACACTCAATCAGCTAATTGACTCGAACACCTGCAAAGCTCTTTAAATGGTCTCTCAGTCTACTTCTGTAGGCTACACAATCATGGGAAAGACTGCTGACACCTTGCACAAGGAGGGCAAGGCACAAAAGGTCATTGCTAAAGAGGCTGGCTGTTCACAGGTCTCTGTGTCCAAGCACATTAATAGAGAGGCGAAGGGAAGGAAAAGATGTGGTAGGAAAAAAGTGTACAAGCAATAGGGATAACCGCACCCTGGAGAGGAGTGTGGAACCAAACCCATTCAAAAATGTGGAGGAGATTCACAAAGAGTGGACTGCAGCTGAAGTCACTGCTTCAAGAACCACCGCACACAGACGTATGCAAGACACGGGTTTCAGCTGTCGCATTCCTTGTGGCAAGCCACTCTTTAACGAAGAGACAGCGTCAGAAGCGTCTCGCCTGGGCTAAAGGCAAAAAGGACTGGACTGCTGCTGAGTGGTCCAAAGTTCTGTTCTCTGATGAAAGTAAATTTTGCATTTCCTTTGGAAATCAAGGTCCCAGAGTCTGGAGGAAGAGAGGAGAGGCACAGAATGCACGTTGCTTGAGGTCCAGTGTAAAGTTTCCACAGTCAGTCATGGTTTGGGGTGCCATGTCATCTGCTGGTCCACTGTGTTTTCTGAGGTATAAGGTCAACGCAGCCGCCTACCAGGAAGTTTTAGAGCACTTCATGCTTCCTGCTGCTGACCAACTTTATGGAGATGCAGATTTTATTTTCCAACAGGACTTGGCACCTGCACACAGTGCCAAAGCTACCAGTACCTGGTTTAAGAACCATGGTATCCCTGTACTTAATTGGCCAGCAAACTCGCCTGACCTTAACAGAAAATCTATGGGGTATTGTGAAGAGGAAGATGGGATACGCCAGACATAACGATGCAGAAGAGCTGAAGGCCACCATCAGAGCAACCTGGGCTCTCATATCACCTGAGCAGTGCCACAGACTGATCCAGGCAAAAGGAGCCCCAACAAAGTACTGAGTGTTGTACATGCTCATACTTTTCATGTTCATACTTTTCAGTTGGCCGACATTTCTAAAAATCAATTTTTGTATATATTCTAATTTTCTGAGATACTGAATTTTGAGTTTTCATCAGTTATAATCATCAAAATTAAAAGAAATAAACACTTGAAATATATCAGTTTGTGTGTAATGAATGAATATAATATACAAGTTTCACTTTTTGAATGGAATTACTGAAATAAATAAACTTTTTCATGATATTCTCATTTTATGACCAGCACCTGTATAATAGACTGAAAAGCAGAAAGCATGTTTCTTATCCTGAATTTTTCCATTTCCCATGCACCGGCTGATTTCCTAACATCTAATTTAGTTCATCTTATAAAAGATCTTGATCCACTGACACTAATGTGTCAGCCCAAGGGGGAGAAGTTATATTGCAACGGTGCCCTTTTATTTAAAAAAAAAAAAAACACAAACCATTAAATTGGTTAAGATCACTGCCTAGTACTTATAAAAAAATAACCATGTACAAACCAAGCCAAACCAAAATCAGTGTCCTTTTGAATTATTTACTCAAAGAGCCTCCAAGATATGTCCCATAACATTTTAAAATACAGCAGTTTTACACAGTCATTAATGTTATTAGCAAACACAAGGAATTAAGACTATGAATAAGTTTTAAGAATAAATAGGCTACTATACGATACAATAAAATTCTGGGTACATTAGATGGAAACAATCTCACTTCCACTTTTGTGGAAGAGGTTATCGTTCACACAGACATGGGAAGATACTGGAAAGTGTGCTTAAAAGCTGTGCGATAAATACACTACATGACTGAAAACATTGTGGAGAGACAAAAACAATATTTCAGTATATCAGACATGTCAGATAAGTGAGAGTGATGATGGCAAATAAAATGAGGTTTTGAAAGCACTTTGTGTCAAGTAATTGTCCTTTTCCAGCTTTTCAACGTTGGGGGAACACAAACAAGGAAGGTGCACATCCTTATGCATAGAAAAGAATACCAATAAAAGAAATAGAGAAAAAAGCAAGAGGGGGAAAAGACACCTACAACAGGAATGTTTACTTACTTGAAAGATTTTAAATGTATGTACCACTTCCTTATATAAATGTTTTAAGTTTCTAGAATAACCTTCAGTCCAGTGCATGCCATTTCAAAATCTTAAAAAAACAGGACTCGCCCTACAACCCAAAACCATTTACCCAGCATAAATATGACCAAAAGAGCATTAGACCCACCACATTAATGTTTACACTGCCAGTGTCAGCAGGCACCAGAATTAAGTACCAACTACAAGGTATTAGGAAGCGTGGTGTAGAATAAGTTTACTTACACAGTAAGTAAAAGAATATAGGAATAATGAAGCTTCATACAGCAACTGAGCAGAAAACAGAGGTTTGTCATTTAAAATATGTGGTTCATATAATAAAGACCCTTCCATCTTTCTGTGAAATATTAGGCTTAAGATGTCTGAACCAGGCCCTTGAATCAAGTGAACCCCATCTCGATTATTGTACAAACCTAGTTGACATATAAACACAGATTATGCTATGCTACATGGCAAAGGTATACAATAAACATGATTAATTGTTTACATTTCTAATTGTAAGCTACAGTTAGGCTTGCCTCCAGTAATTTGGTTTTCTAAGGGAAGAATACAAAGCACAATTAGCATTGAAATGTATTCTGAAGTTGTACAGAACGTTGACCTACAAAGCAAAATCTGCTCTTACACTCAAGTCTTCAGTGGTATTCTTTGGGCTATAAAGTCAATGCATTTGGAGGCAGTATTTTCTGTGACTGATCACATGCAACACCCTAGCCTCTTTTTTCCTGAAAACATGCCGTCCTAATGCCATAACTGAGCCTTGTAACATATCCCCTGCATTATCATCAAGTCAGTAAATGCATCAATAAACTGGGATTTTTAGAAGGTACAGTGCTTTTGAGGTAAGGTAGCTCAAAACAGCCTTCTCACACCAATGTTCATATTACTGAAAGCACCCTCATGTTCAGATCTCAAGCTTCAAACCATCAACAAACATATTATTAACGTGGCATAACTCACAATTTATTACACCACAAAAACAGCAGAATATAACCTGAATGAAAACAATGATCAACTTTTAATATGAAGGTAGATTTGTCAAAAATACCTGCACTAAAATTCTGATAAGGCTTACTCTGATATTTAAGAGTGCAAATAGCAATTTACAGTGTTTTGATTTTTTATGTTTGGCCAGGGTTCCTAGCATCTGATCTGCATCAAATACCTGCTTACAAAGTCACTGTATTGTGTGTAAATTCATATATACACAGACACTGACCACTGCCTTGGTGACAGCAAGGTGCCCACACCTTTATAAGATTTGAGATGTTATTTTGTGAGTGAGGTTGATATCCCGTGGGTCAGTGCAGCATTCTTTGGCTTCCATGAGATATAGGAGCAGAACACAAATCAAAATGCCTCTGTTAACACCACCACCAAACACAGCAACCTGGGTGAGGGGTTAACTGAATCCTAGAGGACTGCCAATCTGTGGCATGGTCCAAACAGTCACAGTACCAATTGTTTCAGACTGATGGTAGGACTCATGTGTGAAGCCAGGTCATGAAGCTATGGACTCCAACTGATAACAAGGCACTGTCCAGGCTGGTGGTGTTTTCATACTTGTGTAGGATGTGTTCTCATGACCCGAGTTGGGTCCACTCGTCCACCTAAACATTGTTACAGTCAATGGTCGGAGACCTCTACAGTAAAATGCATTTCACATCTCTGTTCAACCTTGCTCACAAAATAACACCTCCAAGCTTACACTGGTCTAAGCGTTCCCAAGTCGTCCCCTGAGGTAATACCACTACATAATCAAATTACATACAGCTCTCCCATAACTGGTCAGTCTACATCCTGTTGCTGACATAATGACCGTAGATTACTTTCGAGTCAATTTCCTTGCATAAATATAAAAATGCATTTATCACACAAATATTAAGGCAAGTATTTGATGCAGATCTTTCTTTTGCAGACTTTACCCCTTTTGGATGAGTAAAATGTTTTAAACAAGGACATTTTAAGACACTGACCACTTTTCCATCATCCTACATTTCTAGGGAAAAAAAAGCTAAACAGGTCACTTTTACACTCTGGAAATACATTTCTAATAAATATCTTCCCACTTCATACAATATGATAAGAAGCTTAAAGGTACAATAAGCAATAGATTTGCAAGTTGTTGCTGGTTACACAGTTTGTCAAACAGGAATAGAAGTGAGCACAATGTTACGTATTTAGCACTGCACAATTTTATCTAAAACATGCTAGAAAATAAAGGCAGTTTGCCAGCTCGTAAACTCATTTAAGCCTCCACAGGACATCTATCATTGAAGTTCATACTTGCTACCAATAAACAACAGCTTTTCCAAACGTTTTGTCAGTCAAGTTTTAACGGAATTTCTACTTATTGTACCTTTAAGCATGCTAACCGCTAATGCATAAAGAAATGTCAGTTATGACTGAGGTGCTTCAAGTGTCTATCTGAAGTGGTATTTTTCTCGATCGTCACAAAAAAAAAAAAACACATTTACGTAAATAGATTTCTTTCTAAATATATTAAATGGAGGGTTTAACTTCAGAAGATACAGTACTTTTATAATATGCTAATTACATACTGAACAATGCTATTTAACCATAGATTATAAACTAGTATTCTGTTGCTACTTTGGTACATTTCTATTGACATACACCACAACAAAGTTATTTCTTTAACTATATGTGACTTACTTTCCTCTTTTTCTACTGTCTACAACAGAGCTGCCCACTGAATAGATATTAGAATCTGGCTATTTTACTACATGTTTCGGCTACAGCTACAACACTCAATTGATGTAAAGTGTACTGCACAGCAGGTGTTGCACGTGACAATATTAGGTCTTGTCTCTTGACATGCAACAAAACCTTCTTGTCTCAATCTACCCAGGACCAACCAGTTTCTAACATGCAAAACCAGTAATGTATGTATGAATATTAAGGATTTTATAAGGGCACAGTCAGGTTCAGCTTAGGTGAACTATGCACTACACGACACTAGCTGTAAACATCAGTTAAGTTAACTAGCGGAGAGATAAGTAAAGGATGTTAGTTGACTCTGTACACATATTGTGCAAGCTTATGCTACTGCTACTGTGCTGGAAGTCACATTCTACACTAAAATTATCTGCATTAGGCCAAACAAACATACTATATCTGAATGATTCGAGTCTGGCACTGTGTAAACATTGCACGCAATTCGTTCTCCTGGACTTCATTGACAACTTCTGGCTCTGGACTTTTCTGAACTTTTGCCACTGCAAAGTTGATACCTTGTGTGAGTCCCGCTTGGGTCATGCTAGCCACCTGGACCATGGAGCTCCTGATCTTTGCAAAGGGAGACACAACACGACTTCCATTGCTTTCGGCTGGGGAAGGCCCTAGACTGCCTTCCATGTGGGAGCCAAGGCTCTTCTGTGAGCCGCAAGATGCAGCAGAGCCTGGTGGATGGACAGTAAGGAGGTTTCCTCCTGTGACTGAAGGGTCTACATCAAGCTGAGATGGACGAGGAAGTTGCTGTTGCTGAGATTTGGAGGAATCTGGCTTTATGTCTGAAGCTGACGTGGCTTTTGGACCCTGAGATGCTGGTGGGTTTTGTGGCAGTGCCGGGCGTTCCTCAAACACTTCTATTTGTTTGGTCTGGGCATCTTGGACAAACTGGTGGCAGTAAGCATCGATAGGTGTCCCAAAGTCAATCAAAATGGCTTCCTCTGCTTCTGAGGCTGCCCCTGGGGATTGGTCATTTGGTCCAACTGATAAACTGTCTTCTACTTTGTTCTCACAGCCTGTAACACGAATAACAGAGGGCACAGCGAGTTCAACACTTCCAATGGACTGAGAGCGGCTGCCAAGTCGAGGTGCAGATGCCACAATCCCGCAGCTGGGGAGCACATAATCTATGTTTTCCCGTGAGCCTGAGCATGGCTGCTCATCTGAGTTGTAAGAGTCAGAGTCAGAGGAGTTCCCCATGTCTGAACGGTCATCACAAAGGTCCTTAATGGCTCCAGAGCCTTGGTTTCCATCAGAAGTCTCCAAACTACTATCAGATTTCCAGAGGTTCACACGCATGTTGGGCTTTAAGAAGTTTACTTTCACCTCTGGCTTGGAAAAGGTTCCTAGTCGACCAAGAGGCTTGAAATTTCCAATGTTGACATTAGTTTTTGTCTGCTTTACTTTCTGATTTAAGGATGAGAATTTGTTCATGAGGAAACTTTTGCCCTGAGCTAAACCTGAGCCAAGAATTTGTTCTGTTGCTTTTCCTTGTATGCCCATGATGTCCTCGTGTGGTTTACTATGCTTCCTAAAAAAATAAAAAAATAAATAAATAAAATAAAGTTAATGTGAAGAAATTGTCAGACTGCTGATGGCATTACTCCAGAACTTCTTGATGAAAAATGTCTGCTTACCTCTCCAACTTCTTTTCTATAACTGGCACGTCAAGTCCCATGGCTTGTTTAGTTATGCGAAGCATTTCTGCTATGCACTGCAGTGTGTCTAAAATATTAATAAACACATCAATCATTACATAAAATGATCATTTATCAAAAACACATAATATCAATATATGGAACTGTACCAAACAAGTAAACTGACAGATAACCTAATTGAAATCACACATCACACTTCAAGGTCTTGTACCTTTTCCATCATCCTCTGGGTTCCGTGTGACAGCTCTCAGGGTGTGAAAGTAACCACTAGTCTCCTCATTTCTGTAATGAAGTCGCATGCAGCAGTATTTGGGTTTGCCAAACAGAGTGGGCTCTGGGCCTTAAGAAAAACATCATATTACCATAACATCAATAAAAAAAAAAAACAATTTCATGATGAAATATCACAACTGATCCATTTGACTCCACACAGAAGCTACTTACCTATTTCAATCTTTTCCAAACCTTTTAAACTGAGACGTTGGTACTGATTAACTCTGTCTGCCTCTTCATCATAGCTGAAATGGAAAGCAAGAGATGTAAGGCATACAAGAAAACATTCTTTGTTAAATATAAAAGTTATTAAAGGTAATTTAGCCACTTACTAAGCAACATAATATGCACTGTTGGATAGGAGTAAAAGAACATCCACATCTTTGTGTGTTGCATCAATAAGGCTATTCAGAAGCAGGACAAAAACAAAAAACAAAACAAAACAAAAAACAGTGAAAAGTTAAAATCATAATCCATGTATCCTTTATAATAAACTCATTTTCTTAAGTCGCCATGTAATCCCAAAAGAACCAGTTAAAGAACCAGTTAAAGGTGCCATAGAATAAAAAACATGGTTGTCTCCTTCAAATACAACTTCTATATTTACAAGAGATTGGTAGGACAGGCTAATAACATCCATTACAACATTACATACAAGTGGTGAACCAAGTGGGAAAAAATCTACTGTTCTAACCTTACAGTAGTACATTTGATGTTCATGTTGGCTCGCATTTCGCAATTCGCCAGCTTGTTCATCAAATGTTTCATTCCACCTTAAATTCCAGGTTCCAGAATGTAACTGTGGCACTGGTGAAATGGTAAAATTCACAAAACAAGCTGGTGAACAGGAAGCTAACTTAAGCTTCCACATCTTTAAAAAGATCCTGGAAAACGGAAGAGAAGAGCAATTTCAAATTTACTAGCACCACAGCACAAACTGAAACCTGTAAGAAATCACCATGCTGTGTGATTTTGTCCACTTTGGGGAGGAAGCCACAGCATCTTGAATGTTTAATAGTGAGCTAAAAACTTTAATGTATTTTGTGTTGTTGTCAAGACCAATAACATACAGCAAGTATAGGTACCATTAGTTACTAATAAGCTCCAAGTAACCAATGTCAATTTTGACACATGGACTTATCCAAATCATAGGGTGTAATGGGCATGTAAAAAAAAGCAAGGCATTTTTAACCCCAGCCAAAGTCACAGAACAGCTTAAATGGCTAAATAAACGCATTCTATGTCACCTTTAAGAGAGCCACATTCTGACTTGAGAAACATTTCACAGTCATAAGTATACTGTGCATGAAAACCCAAATGATTAAGAATCTCATGTCATAATATGGGTTGACCATAAGTACAGAAGACATTCCAACCACCCCGGCCAGCAAATGTAAGTCATTTAGCATCAAACTTCATAAAGACCACCCGGAATCTCAAAGATTCAAGCAAACTACCCTCACCCAAAACAGTTGTTATAAGGGCATAAATTATACATTTGTACAAGTACCTTTGTGTCCTTGACAAAAAACTGAAAGAGGAAGAGTACACAAAGTGTGTTCATAGTCATTCTGAAAAGACCTGATTCCTTCAGGGCCTCATTTTGATTAGCGTTATTTGCACATAAGGTTTTATTAGTCAGCAAATGTGCTTTAAAATTGTGATGTTCTAACAAAAAATAAACCCTAGGCCATTCTCTTTTGTTGAACGATCCACTGAACTGTAATTGTATTGTTTCGTATTTTGTTCCTATGCAAAAACAAAAAGCATCCTCAATCAAATGGAACAAAGTTTCTTGATGTTGACCAGTCTTACCTGGGGTCACAGTCAATGAGAGCCCAGCCACCATGGAACTTCTCATCATCTGGCAGCAGGAGCTGCATGTACGTCTGAAGAAGGAGGCTGACCTGCTCCTGTGCTCCCCTCTGGCTCTCCTTCTCCTTCTCCTCATGCTCCTTCTCTTTGCTAAAGATGGAATACAGGTCCTCAGTCACAGGGTGGCCCATCATGAGGTCTGCAGGGAAACAGGACAAGGGGCTGACCAAATGAGAGAACAATATGCATGGTACTTTTATAATAGGCACATTCAGCGAAGGTAGTGAAATTAAGTGTATGTGTATCCTCACCGATGACAGCCTGTCTGTATGCGTCACGAAAGCGGTTCAGATAGTAACGATTAGCTGAATTCACACCATCTTTCATCACTCCAGCCAGTTTTCGCTCCCCTGTCCGTGTGAAATCACCCTACACAGTAAATTTAACACCAGAATGACTCAAATAAGCCTACCAATGACTAGTCATTGCTGGTTTCATAAAGTAATGAAAAGTAATTCAAAAAGTAAACTTTAAGGACATCATTTTCATTTAGTTTATTGTTATATGACAAAAATAAAATTCAATAAACACATGGGAGGGGAAGCTAACTTCACAATCAAGGCAATTCTACACTACAGGCACATCACATTTCCATGAAAAAGAAAAGGCAAAGGAAAAAAACTTCGGTTTTACATCAAGTCACCACAAAACTGCCATTGTCAGGGTAGACAACATGGCTACTGTGTAATTTTGTGGCATTCTGTCAACACTGTGAATTACCTTTAGGGCAGCTGTGCCAGCATACTGGCGGCTGATAGTGTCACCATTATTAGCCCACATCACCTGGTAAATCCTGTAACATTTGAGGGGCAGTGGCTGTTCAGGAGGCATCACCCCGAGTTTCTTTAACTAGAACAAGAAAAAATACCATGTTAAGTACCAAAGTTCAGCATAATCACCAGCGACCTCAGCACATTATGGCAATTTAACTAAGACACAGATAGGGCTTCGTTCAAGCTTCATAATACAGTGGTAGATTTGCATACCTGTTTTTCCATGACCACACGAGCGATAGCAGCTTGAACTACATTGGTCCTGTCCAGACAATCCATGCAGTTGACCCGGAAAATGCCCTCTTGCGTACAGATGACTCCAGCTTGGTCCACCCTATTGGCAATACACAGTGCTCAATCTGCTTTGTGGTTAACATCTTAAAACACTGTACAGGGGCAGACACAGGCATGCATTCAAATAGATTTTAAAGCTGGAGTACCCACCAGCCCCAGCGCATATCTGTGATGATGTCAGAAATGGCATCAGTGAGTGTCTGGACATTCTCAAACTTCATCCCTCGACTAAAGAAAGAAAAAACACATTACTATCCTACATTCCTGTGTTCCATTATCTACACAAATGCATTAATGGAGATTTTCAGCTTAAGTCCATGTTCATCTATTCCAAAGTCCTTAACATTGCATAAATTTAACCATGTCTAACAACAAGCTGTTCCAAGTAGAAACCAGAAAGTCACCATTTCACCATTATCAACAGAACAATGGCAGGAACCGAACAAAACACCATCAACAGCGTCTAACAAATACTCAACTACTGAATGTAGAATATTCTTAAAGGGATATCTACAGTGAAATAAGATACCATTTGCATGCTTGTTTTATATGGATAAATTTTACTCCCATTTCTTTTGTGTTTATCATTATATTTTTAGGTTCTGTATAAATTCACAATACGGATTTCTCCATATGCCTTTATTAGTGGCAGTGCACCGATATTCTTACCAATGTTCATGGAAATCAAATGAGACATATGTTAAGTTGGGATTGTTGTAGAGCAGCACTTGTTTAAGGTATGCATCACCAATCATCTTCTCACGCCCATTTTGGTCCACTAGATTGATGATGACCTGTTAAAATAATAAACAGTGTCATTGCCTGCAAACCCAGTTTGAAGGTTACTGTCACTTAAACAAACCACAATCTCTGTCAGATAACAACAGCCTGATTAAAAACACTTCGTGTTGTGCTTTAGGGTAAAATAAAACAGTCTGGCTAAAAATAAGTACACATAAAAATAGACAATCAGATAACTGCCTCATTTTTAGTCTGTACAACAACTTAGAACAATGTTGTGTTTTAGCAAAACGTACCTGCTTCTTATAAATCTTAAGCTGCTGATCAAAGTGTAAAGCAAAATAGGGTATTGTTTCATTCTCTCCTGCAAAACAATTGTTAGAAAAATGTCACAAAACTATTATGAACATTTCTCAGAGGAGCTATTTTTATGCAAGTAAATGCTTTAGTCAGTTTAGTGACTATAAAAATAGCCACTCTACATCTCACTGTGGCCATAAAAGAAGAAGAACTGACACTCCTGGGCAAATCTGAAGTGTTCTACTCGCTTATGAAGTTTAGAGTTTTTCCACAATAAGCCTAGTGTCTGAACTGCCAAACCCTACCTTTTTCTACACGAGGTCTGGGATTGTAGCGATACCCAGCTTGGCTCCAGAACACAGGGACAGACCCTCGTGTCTGCACAAATGACAGCGTGTGACTATGCACATGGATTAGCTGCTCTGTCTCCACATAGTTTGCCACATGTCCTGCAATGTCCACTCCCCTGCGTTTGTAGCGCATACCTTTAAAGTGAAAGGTCAGATTACTTAATATCACCTTACAGTCCTAGACAATCAAGAGCCTTACAAATCTCACAAGGTAGTTAACCCCTTATTGGTTTTTTTTGTTTTTTTGTTTTTTACCAGCGCGATGGCGGCTTCGTCTTGAAATGAGTGCTACAGTGAAGCGGGGGTGGATGTCATCCACACAAGTATACTCCTGAGGTGGAGTGTCGGGGCTGCTCTTTTCCTCATCTGAACTTTCATTATAGTTCACCACCAGTTCTTCTACCTGCACAAAGCCTTGGATTATGGGGATCACCCAAAAATCCACCTGAGGAACCTGCAAAACAGCCCATTTAAAGTCAAAATCTCTATATATTTTTTTTTATTTCAAGGACTGACTAAATGAAGACATCTAAAAAAAAAACTAAAAAAAAACATGCATTTAAAAGTGACATTTCTCACCTGCAGGTCAATTAGGTCCTGTATCATGTATTTGTTCCAGAAGAATCGGTCATCCACCTGGAGAAAAAGCAAAAATAAAGTCATCCTTCACTAGCAAAAACAATCCTGTTCTAGAGTCAATAAAGTGTTGTAATAGTTACTGGGGCGTTTATTACAGTCAGTCTCCCAGCACATTGTGTCCCTGGAAGTAGCATCTTATCTACCAAGTGAATACCAAATGAATACAGACGCAACTTTTGCATATGACCAGTGCAATAAAACAACGGGTTTGGCGCAGATCTTTTTTTAATCCTTTTCTGATCCTGGTTCAAACTGTAACTGACTAGGTCAAAATGATGATATAATTCAGAAAAACATGTATGTAGCCCAATACACTTGGTGAGACAGAAAGATTGTAATTATCTTACTTAAAAGCTGCCCTTTTGACACCAATTGAGTGTAAAATGTATATTTAGTTTTGGGGTTTTTATTTCCTACATCAAATGTTTTGCTATTACCATTCTCCTTCCAAGCTCAATGGCAGCCATGTCAGCAGCAAAACGAGACCAGCTTTTCACAGGCGTTAAACAGCAAACACGCAGTATTTACCATCAACTTTGATCTTATCATGGGTGATAAAGGACCTATGTTGTCAAAGGGGTGGCAACTTTTATCAAAACACTAAAAGGCTCTGCGAAAGGGTACAAATTAAGTAAATCTGCCCCTACAGAATCACTACAGAATTCTAAAACATAAGAAACTATGAGCTTACATACATCAACGACTTGATGCTGGTTGTACATGTTTGCACATAAAATCCAATAGATCTTTAAACAAATTAAATACTCTACAATTTTATTGTTTGTGCAATAATTCATACTGGTCATACATTTCATACTGGTCTACCAGTCACTGATTCAGTAACAGTTTTGGCCATGCACACTGATTTAAATCCACCAGCTGGTCACTAAAACTACAAAATTATACAAATACAACTGTATCATATTCTGTACAATATAAACATCTATCTTTTTCAACTCTGCATTTACTCTGGAAAACTGCATGCTAGCTGGATACATTTTATTAGTACTCTTTACACCACTGCTTTGTGAACGTCTCGCTGCATTCTGGGACCCAACATCTTACCTGTCTCCACAGTGGCAGATCGGATTTCTCTGCTGCTCCCTGTCTCTGAACACTATTTGTAAGGTCATAGGTAGGGCTGTAGTAAAAGGAATCGGAGTCCATAAATATCTTGTACAACTCATCAAGTAGTCTCCTCTCCAGACGTTCTTTTTCTTTATTCTCTTTGACCTGAAAAGCAGAATAATTAAAAGCAAATTAAATTAATGTAATATTAATTAAAAAAAACATTCATATGAACATAAGCTTTTTACAAGTTAAATAATTAAATAACTTAGCTCTATTCGTTTGGTATGAAGGTGTTTATGAATGGAGTACTTAGCCACTTACTTTTTTCTTGATGGGAACAGCAACATTAGACTTGATTTGACTCAGAGTTTTCAACAAGAACTTGGAGTCATCTGGTGACTGTGTGATTTTCTCTGGTTTATTTATTCCAAAGTGGTGCTTCTTACAAAGCTAGAAGGGAATAAAAAGAATGCTAGAAGTAAAATCAAGCTGACTGCACGGTAATCAGTAAAACTGATATATGGATCATTCTACCAAACTCGTTTAAAATCAAATAGATTTTGGAGGCAATTTTTTATTAATTTTTTTAGGTAGCATAAGTTTTAATTAATTTTTTACTTTTTTTTATTTGTTATTGTTTTATTATTATTATTTTATTCAAACATACATTGAACAATAAATTTTATAAGTAACAAAAAAAATCATAATACTAGTATAACTTCATTAAACAGTTAACAGTGACTGTTTTGGTTATGACAATTTTGGCTACTTTTGAGAGTAACACAAAACTAGTACATGACTACCAAATGTGGCTTTTAACAATAATAAAATAATCAGATTTCTTTTATTAAAGTACACAAGTTTACTTAATTGCAGAAAATAAATGTTTCAGTAACATCAGCTTTGTGACACATTTTCTTTAAAACAATGGGATCTCACTGCTCACCATGTGGCCATGAGGAACAAGGATGCAGTCTCACTTCCTGCTCTAGAGTGAAGAGGTGTGGCTAAAATAAGACTTTGTTTATAGACCTTAACTCTTTTTTTTTTGATAGTATCAAGAAAACGTGGGACAGCGTTTTCTTAGAATAAAGTGTAAACGTTTAAAGGTTTCTAGGTTTAAACCATGCATAGTATAGTGTTTGTAAATATCTTTTTGTTTTACTGTGAGAAGTAATTTGGTGAATGGTCCATATAGATTTCTCTTTTACCCACATGACACGTCAGTTGCACAACAAACCACACAACATTAACAAAATATTAAATATAGCTTTATACACTGGCCTTAGGATTCTAAGGGATGTACAAACATCTGTTTAACTGTCAAACCCACAGAAAAATCCATGTGTGATCATCACCACTAATACTTGAAAACAAGGCATATCTCACTATCCAGAGACAAGACTATCCTTACTACAAATGGGAATAATCATTCTGTGGTATGTGGCTGAAAATTGCTGAAAACATACCAAGAGAATGACTATTCCTTACAGGTCTTGAGCTGCTTCACTTACATGAGTAACCCATCTCTTTCATTCCAAGAGGCTCTCCTGAGAGACTGACACCTTAGAAACATCTCGCTTCCTCTGGAGGACCTTTGAAACACACACACACTACCTCTCATCCACTAAATAACCTAGCATATATCGATTGGATATTACTCTACTTAAGAGTCTTCTTAGTCAAATGCCTTCTCATCTGTGCATAATTCAGACTATCACTAATGAATAAGAAATATGGGAGGAGAGTCTTTTGAGTTCTGAAGGAATCCTACTGCTAACTTCTACCAATATTAATGGGAAGGAAAAGAAAAATAAAAAGCACATTTGAGCAACAAAATAGAGGAAAACTCTGCAACACTGTCATCCAGTGTTCACTTCTATTTAGAAATACAGAATAAGTCATTACAGACGACAATACAGGATAACAAATATCCTTATCAAATGTTTAGAAAGATACAGAAAAGGCATTAAGAGATGGTTTTATTTCCCATGCCTTAATTATTCTCCTTTTTCCTCACCTCTAACTCCAGATCCTGTGGTTCTTCTTCTGAGAGGGGAACGACTGCTATCTTGGTGATCTTGTACACCTTGTGGTCTCCTGGCAACAAGCCCACCAGTGCTTTCTGGCGGATTAGAATCAGGCCCAGAGGAAAGTCTAAACAGAAGCCAAAAGGGAAAGGGGTGCGTCATGGCTAACTCCTTACATTCTTCACACCATGACGGCACATTTCCCTGCTTACAGGAAGGGATAGCCGGCCAACACTGATGACTCATCCCTGTGAAGACTGTTCTCACCACAACTGATGCCTATACCGACAATTAAATGTGGTTTAGTCAAGGCTTTAGAACACAAAGCCCAGAAACCATTAACAGAATGAGGAAGAATGCAATCAAAAACCAGTTATTTCACCAAAGCACCTTAACAAGCTCAATGCAATAAGAGAATTCTAAATCCAGCAGCACTATGAATTCAGCCTTAAAGGACTTCATTTAGATCTCTCTCGCATTAAAACAGGGAAGAGAAACTCAGGCACGCTATGAACAACTCGAAATTAACACTTGTTGGCTGTGGTTTGAGGCTCACTTCTCAAAACATCGCTATATGAAAGTGTGACGTATGGTTTCACTGGAACTGAGTACTAGCATGCCCTTTATCCTCAGAATGCAGAAGACGCAAAAGGATGATAGATAATTAAGGACCAAGTTCTTAACTTAGTACTGAAAACTTCTTTGGTAAATCATCCTCTCCAAAACTGTTCCTCTTTCTCCACAACATTTAGTGGTGAACACATGAAGCATGCACAGCATTAGTTCATGAGCTCATCTAGATCTGCCCTTGTGTACTTCTTGACCTTTGATTCAACATCAATTCTACACCTCTACTCTTAATTTTTAACCTGCATTACTTATTTACAACCTTAAAAGAAAATCATCAGTGTCTGACTTACCGGCATGAAGTTGGATTTTTCCAATAACGCCTTCCACAAGTCCCAGACAGATAGGGTTCCATGCTAGTAACAGGTCAGTTGCTGAAATAAAGGGAAAAAAACAGGTAACAGATTAAAATAAAACAAATAAAGCTACTGTAGTACTACACTTTGAAAAAAGTTTATTTTATGTTACACTGCATATGAAATTCTGTGGTACACAATATTATGCGCATGTGTACTGAAAGACAGATTATACTATAAACACTTTCTGGTGTCAGACCTACAATCCAAGACTTTTGCTTGGGTCATTCACCAGGCCCTTCCAAAATCTCTGAGCATAATAGTGACAATGAGTTGCCAAAAAAAATCCACAATCCTAATGGCAAAGAGCAGGACTCTAAGTTTTTTTTGGCTGTGGAAAGGGGGAAAAAAAACAGAGTGACCATTCTCTAAAGAGGGTTTGAGTTAAAAAAGACAAATGTATCTGTCCATTATGTGGCTGCTGGCAATGCCACTGCAAGACACGTCATTTTATCTCAGAACTGAATCATCTTCTTCTTCAGCATCTTTACTCTCACACCGCCCCCCTCGCTCTCCATCTCACACACATACACACACATAGATACATACACAAAAAGTTGCGTCATTTCATGTCACTCTCTATCACTTTTTAAACATGTTTTGCAGCAGCCAAAATTTCTGGCTGCCAGTACCTCATGGTCATAGACTGCGTTTTGTTGTACAGGCTTGTAAAGGCATTAAACTGCTTACCAAAGAGGATAGCACTCAGAGAACTCAGAAACTTTTTAGTCTGTCACAGCTTTATTGTAGCAATAATCTTAGAATGTAAACCTACTGTTTAATTTTAAAATGCTGTTTTACCAAACTTGATGAAAGTCGTAACTCTATCAGTTCTTGAATAAACAATGATAGTGTAAAAGGAACAGCTAAAAGTACAATGCAGAAGAGCTGATGCTGCTCTACACTCACTTTGTCTTACACAATGCACACCAGCTACAGCACTACACTGTGACCTTTGTTAATATAGCTGCTAATAAAACCAGACCACACCTTTATGTGCGTCAGCTGTCATTATTGATAAAGGTAATTGCATTCAGTCATTGCAACAAAAGTGAAATGATTTGAACAAAGACATCTAATTAGTTTGAGCTGATTTTGTGTCAAAAATTATTTAAACAGAGCAACCACACATTTTAATTGGACATTCACTTCAGCAACTAATCTAACCAATAGCTCAATCAGTGCATTCTTGTCACCGTGCAAATGCATTTTACGATCACATACTAAAGAACTGAGGCTGTAAAAAATATGGGAACATTCCATGTGGGCACAATTAGTATTTTCATGTCAAAGTTGCCCTGTTGTTCTGACTCCAGTACAAGAGATCATATACTTCTACGTATATGGAATTCTTTTAAATGAGCTGGTATCAGTGAGCCATGTAAACAGTGGAAACCCTTTTCCAATTAAATAATGGAACAGCGCTGCAACCCTAACCGGCTCAGCTTGGCTGCACACACATGGCGAAGGGCAGTTAGCCCCATAGCCTACTCACTCATATCCTCAATGTCCTTTGTCCTAAAGGTCTCCTCGACCACTCACTCACATTAGACTGCACTAACACACACTCACCGTTAACCCGTCTGAATGCCACACCAGAAAGGAAGGTATTCAAAAGTGTGGTCAAAAAAAGGAAACTGCCATTTCACAGGAGAAAACAGTGTTGATGTTGAAAGAAAACAACAGCTAAAAAGATGTCCATCAATGCTACCAGGGGTGAGGGAGGGGAGTGAGGGAGGGGGGGTATTATAGCTATGTTACAATTAAGCCAACATGTATTAAAGCATGCATCTTTCATTGATGCATGTCAGTAAGAATTTTATTTATTTATTCATTACATGTCTCAGCACAAAATGTCCAGAGTACATCAATTCAAGCAGACACGTAAAAGGTATAAACCGATCATAGATCATCATTGCTAGTCTGAGAAGCTTGATTAATGGACCAATGTGTACAGGAGATAGTTATTAGAATAATCCAATATACTTTCTGCAAAGTTCAGCCAATACATCCTCATGGTGTATTGTACCTACACAGTTCCTTTGTGACAGTATACATCCTATGGTTTTCAAATACAAATAATGCAAATGAATAAAGCTGTTAATACTAATGTCAACCGCTAGCAGTGGTAGGCCACAGAACCACACAGTTCGTTGTTTCTCACACTCAGCTTAATATTCAGCTAATACGTTTGGGCAGCTGTAAAAAAAAAAAAAAAAGAAACATTAAACTGATTTTCGTTTCAGAATGACACTTGGACATGCTTAATCTTAAACTGTGAGAATAAATGACCACTAATCAGGTTATATACTCCAGTGTCACTTCTGCTTAGTGCCAAACGATATGCGAAAAATATCTCTTACTTTATATATCTAACTTTTTCCTGATTAATATTGCAATTGCAATTTAAATTATGATTATTGTCTAAAATTATGTGTGTCAAGAGGACCAGACTATCCACTTTTTCTTGCTTGAGGCTTAACCCCTGAATGCAAAGCACCAGACTGCAATAAATTGTGGTGGTGATGTCACAGCACATGGAGGCTTAGCTGTCTCTGAATCTGTAATTTATCCACAGGCAGTTCACAAGCTCTCAGTCATTAGGCTAGATTTCTCGACTAGAAATTTAAGACTAGATGATATTAGGTAGGCTATAATTTAAAAAAAACTGCACTCTCATATAAGTACCATATAAAGCTGATAATCCCTCAGCTCTACCTCTGCAGCAAAGAGCAACATTCAAAACATCCTCAATACATCTGATCTGTGACTCATCATGGCATGTTACTCACAGCATCACTTTAAAAGGACTCACTCCTGTAAAATATGAGTGGTCATGGTTAGCCCGAACACAGATGTTGAACATGGTTTCCAATTCCCACACATCTGCCTTGAGATTCACGCATCTCACTTTACATTACCAGCTCTCAGAAAGTAGGGCACTCTCTCACTCATATACAGCGGGGCGGAGGCATCCAACCAAGCTCACAGCTAGCCGACAACATGAGCACTAACTTAAATTACTTGTCGTTTACTCCACTTCTACATAAACACGACAGCGCTGTCCTTAGACACAGTGGAGAGTCAGACAGCAAGCGAGCACAACCGCCCGGTTTCCTATGAATTCCCATTGTTTTAACTTTATAGCTAGCCAGTAAGGTCGCTTGCTGAGATGTGAAGCTAGCTAGCAGGCTAAACCTCTGGCATCATAATCTAGTCGTTAGACAGCTGCACACAGAGCTCTAAAACTAAACAGCAGCAGCCTGATCCTTGACGTGCGAGGACCGGATCAACTTACCGGGTCTCACGCTCAGAGAGCCGTCCTTCCTGCTCCACCACAGCGCGTTGTCGCCGCTCTGAAGAATATAATGGTCTTTAGCCTGAAACAGCTCCATGTCGCCGAAAACTCAGCCCAAAAACAATACGTCAGTACTCAGCACTGAACAGACAGCTAGCGTCGGCCCGAGATGCCAGCGAACAGCACACATTAAGCCAGCCGACCCGGGTAGTTAGCTGGCTAGCTAACGTGCTCTGGTCCTGATAACTGCCAGTTTAGACCTGTTTGTCATCGACAGTTGCCGTAGCTCATTATCTATCTAGCAGCCTGTGGCGGTTATATTTTGAGAGGCGTCGACATTGCGCCGCTGTCATTTATTAAGTTACTATCAGTCCTGTTTCCCCACAGAGCTCAACAAAGACATTTCGACCGCGAACCGAGCAACATGTCGTGTCCTGTCTGACTCAAGACTCTGATATTTTCCTCCACCGTGAATGAAGAGCAGAACAGCGGTGAGGAGGGACTCAGGCGAGTTCCTGCAGTAACAACACCACGTGACCACTTTCGTCACGCGTAGGAAAATGAATACAGTACATCTTAGGATGAGACCACAGCACAGGCCTTCTGAGGACTACTAACCGCTACTGTCTGTGTGTACATGAGCTCTGTCTTGATTACAGTTGGGGTGAACCTGAATCTCATTTATCTCATTAATTTGATGCTTTTTAGTCTAATTTAAGAGTACATTTTAACAGTGCTTCTTTTAGGGTTCTTTAGTAATAGAACATGTTTCAGTACAGAACCATAAACACTTAAAGAACCCTTTCCTTGACTTCTTGGCATAATGAAAGGATGTTGAGCTGAAGATGCTTTTATATAGCACCTGTTTGAAAAAGGGTTCTACATAGCAGCAAAAACAGCTCTTCTATTATTGCAAGCTTAGCATTAAAACCCATTTTTGGTGCTTTATAGAACCCTTTTAAAAAGGTTCCATGAAGAATCATCTACAGCACATAGTCTGAGGTTGCATGTATGCCAGCCTATGCAAGTATTACAGATATCTGCCACCAACCTTGGCTATGCGTTTCTTATTCATTTAATTTATAGATGTACTTGTATTTACACTCTCGCTCTTCCGCTTTGTGTTTTACAATACCTCTGCTTTCAGCTCACAGACCTAGAAAATCATCACAGGATGCACAATACCAGCAATGTCATCTATCTCCTTCTCACACCTGGTTGGTAGGTGGGCTCTGGAATTGTCAACCCGCTGTCCAGAAGGCAGACTTCATCTCAGCCTCAGCATCCCACCATTCGCTGCACTTCTTGGCTTTGACTGAGACTTGGATCACCCCTGAGAACTCGGCAACTCCAGCTGCTCTATCCTCTGCCTTTAACTTCTCCCTTTCACTGAGACAGACTGGCAGAGGTGGGGGCACAGGTTTGCTGTTGTCTAGAAAGTGGAACTTCACTCCACTCTTATTTTCTCATCTTTTAATTCATCTTTTGAATATTATGCTGTTACAGTATCTTGCCCCACTCCCCTTCATATCATTTACATTTATCGTCTTCCTTGTCCTCTAAGTAACAAGACGAGACTGCCTACAGTGACAAGATCAGCGTCCTGTCAGAGTGGTGCTACCACAACAATCGCTGTCTCAACATCAGCAAAACTAAGGTGATGACTACAGGAAGCTTCTACAGGTGCACCATAGAGAGCATCCTCATGGCCTGCATCACTGTCTGGTACGGCAGCTGTACTGGCTGTGACCGCAAGGCCCTGAAGAAAGCGGTGAGGACAGCAGAATCCATCATAGGCAGCAGACTTCCAGACTTGCAGGACATCTACCAGTCCCGCTGCCTGGGGGAAATCCAAAAGATCCGTTTGGACTGTAGCCACCTAGCACACGGCCTGTTCACCTTACTGCCATCAGGCAGGAGGTACCGCATCGCCCAGGCCAGAACAAACAGGCCCATGAACAGTTTTTACCTACAGGCCAACATATATATACACATTTATATGTATTTACATATATAGTCTCTCTTTCAGACTATCCTTGTCTAACAAATGTGCATATCAGAGGATTTCTGCAGACCCCTCCTGTCTTTGTATCTTCTGTTTTTTGTGTATATTTTGTGTATTTTGTATTTATTTAATATGTTTAGTTAATATGTATATAATTTTGCCCTGCTGTAGAGTATCAACCTGAGCCTCCCCACAACGATTTCATTGCATAAATGTTTTCACATGTTGTGCAAATGACAAATAAACCTGAAGTTCGAACCTGCCCTCCTTGGCGTGACTGAGAGGCTTCAGGCAACAAGATCATCCAAAATGTCATCAGTTCTGATTCTGCTTGACCTGTCTGTAGCCTTCAAAACTGTAAACCACAACAATCTCCTGTCACTCCTCACCGATCCTGGAATCACTGGCACTGCAAAGAAGTGGTTAGAGTCCTATCTGGAGGACCGCCACTACCAGGTAACATGTAAGGAGCCACGTCTGCTCCACGCAGGCTCTCCACTGGTGTCCCTCAAGGCTCAGAGCTGGGTCTTCTTCTCTTTTCTCTTTACATTCATTCTCTTAATTAAGCAATTAACTCTCACAGATTTTCTTATTATTGCTATGCTGATGACATGAACTCATGTTTTCCTTCCCATTATCTGACACACAGATGCATTGGTGCCTGACTGACATCTGCTCATGGATGACAGCTCACCACCTTAAGCTCAATCCCAGCAAGACTGAGCTGCTGTTCATTCCCAGCACTATAGGTCCTCATTGTGATCTTGCAATCTCATTTGGGAACTCGTTGATCACCCCGAATGAAGATGCAAGGAAGCTCTGGTGTGACTCTGCATGGCCAGTTATCATTCTCAGCTAATATTGCGAACCTGACTCAGTCATGCAGATTCCTCCTCTATAGTATCTAGAAGATACGACCCTTCCTCTCCCAGGAGGCCACACAGCTACTTGTCCAGTCGCTGGTCATTTCAAGGCTAGACTACTGTTAGACTACCATCAGGCCCTTGCAACTGGTCCAGAACGCAGCAGCTCAACTCATCTTCAATCTTCTTAAGTTTACCCACGTCACTCCACTGCTGCGCTCCCTTCACTGGTTTCCTGTTGCTGCCCGGGTCAGATTTAAAACTCTGATTCTCACCTACAAAGCCAAGAATGGACGAGCCCCTCCCTACTTTATGGCAATTGTTAAGAGTTGATCTGTACCTCAAGCCCTTCGAGCTTCAAGTACAGCTCGAGCATAGTTGTATATAATTCGCTCTGGATAAGAGCGTCTGTTAAATGCCTTAATGAAACATTCCATTGATTTCATTAAAACTGTACACACTCTCTATAGCTCTGCTATAGAAAAAAGAGGGCAGGTTTAGCAGTCAGAACTGCTCACTTTTCTTACATGACTTAACAGAAATTCTTTAATTCTTCTTGTGTATGTTGAGTAGATTATGTTATCTGCAAAGGATCTAGGTCAACATCACCCACGCTTGATCCTCGAGTACCCTTGCACGGCAGTTTCCTGCCCAAAACCTTAAATATTCACTCATTTATAAGTTTTGAAACATATAGTAGAACAAGGAAACACTCATATGTAGCAGTGACATTTATTCCGGTATCAAGACACTCTGTGAACCCATCAATGTAGACTGATTATTTCAGTTATTGGCCTAAACAACCACAAGCATCTGTTCTTTTTAGCTTCAGTCTCCACCAGGTCTAACCCTTACTGATCCTGCCATGATAAACAACTCTCATCAAGTTTTAAAAGTGGAACTGAGAAAAGTTTGATTGTCCCGTTGCGCTATGTGTAAATACAGGAGTTAGTCCTTGTCACAGTCGTAAATTGTTTTTTTTAAATCATGACAAAATGATCTTATATATGAAATGTTCCTTACTCAACTTTGGCCAACTCCAATTTCATTGTGTTTTACTACCGTATTCTACTACATATTATTAGTCTTCAAGTGCTTACATAGTTCCACAGGCTCATAGTAGTTGTATGAGCCAATAGGCAGAATTCTTGATCAGGCCATTTTTATTTATACATATATATTTTTTATTTTCAAGAGAATACAATTCAATGGAGATGGAGGACATTTTTACCATTGGAAAAATGTAAAAATGTTCATTTTGGCACAAAAAATAGAGTAGAAATATAACATTGTCTTTATAATCATCATTCAACAATTTATACCGATATTGACAAAAGTCAAGATCACAATATTAAATGTAAAACTGCATAAAGCATAAACTTCTCTGATCAGTGTTTCAGCGTTCTCAAAATGCAAAGAATACATATATAAGGAGTTTGGTTTTCATGTGAAACTGTGACCCTCTTAACAACACAATCTTTTCAAAAGCTTCTCTTTAACACACTGTTATAAAATGAATTCAGAGAAATTTCTCGACTCAGATCAGTGTCCCTCTAATAGAGCATGGGTGTTCTTACTGGAATTTTCAAAAGCTTTTTGATCAACCATTCAGCATGGTTAGAAACGACAAAAGGCAAACAACAACATTTCCAAAAGTAGAAGCAAAAATAAAGCATTTCCATTTGAATAAAGGCCTCTTATTTGAGACTGGATTTCAAGCTGAAACCTAGTCACTACAAGGTCACCACTATGGTCCTGCTACAAGACACTTGCACGGTGAAATTCCACAACAGCAGCATCACATAACAGCACACATAATTGCACTCAGTAAACAAATTAGATTAATTTTCAGCCAATGGAACAGTTAAATTAATTGTGCATGCAACTCATATTAGGCTGAGGAGAAAGAGGAGATGTGACTTGTTTTTTTCTTTTTTAGACTTCGGTTCAAAGTCATGATATCTCCTTGGCCATCTCCATATCTGCCTGGCCAATTAGGCTAGGCTCTCCTTTCTGGGCTGGGCTACAAGTTTCAGTGCAGCTTTCATTCACTGGCCCTTCTGGCTGCTCACCCACGGTCTCTAGTTCCTCGAGAATGGTTTGTACCCTGCGGACGCCATCACGTCGGGCCTGGCGCACATCTGTACGTCCCTCTGGGTCTACTGAGTCCAGAGCCAGCAATTCTTTGGTCAAAAACTCCTCCAGCATCAGGTATCTTTTATCATTCTTTTTCCCATCAAAACACTTAACCTCTTGCGCCAGTTTCTCCACCCGGCCCAATATTTGCTGTACCTTTGCCAGTCCTGGGTGACTTGAGCATGTCTCCACTGTCTCCTCAGGCTCAGCTTCTGGGGGCAAGCCTTCTGGTTGTGGAGCTGCTTTGTCTTGAGGTTCTGATGCAACAGGGACCTGCATGGAGATACTGGCGGTCTCTGGCACCTGTTGTGGCAGCTGCTCAGGTTCTTGCATGGTCTGTTGTATAGGTGGCTGTTCAGGTTCGGGCTGTTGTGTGGTTGGTGATACTGGATGTGCTACAGGGTGCTGTGTATCACTCACTCTTTTGATAGGAATCTCAATGGACTGGCAAGCAGGTTGTTCAAACGACTGTTCAATTTTAGGAGGGAACTCTGTATGTGCAACATGCTGCTGGACCTGGGAATACAAAATATTATGATGTTAGTTCTTGTGACTACAGTTTAAATATTTAATTTCTAAAAGCTTTCTAATACTTTAATAAGCTATGTAAGACAGTCTGCCAGCTGTTAAATTCAGTAAAATGGGACGTAAAGTCTGAAATTTAGGTTAAAAATACATTTCAAGCTCTTAATAAAAAACTTGGATCTGAAGGCTGAAGCTTCTAACAGCATTTTATTCAAGACCCCATAATGGTTTACACTTTGAGTAACCCATTGCATTACACCTCTACTATTAGACATGCTGTGGAGAGCTCTCTGACAACTTTACCTGAGGTCTTTCGCTCATGATCTGTGCTCTGACTGGCTCCTGAGCCCTTACGGTAGAAGGGAGTAAAATAGGACTGGTCGAGCGATTCTGCTCAAGTTGAATGGGTACTTGCTCGCGGTAGGTTGGGGTTTTTTCTCGTGTGGAAAACACAGGGCCACGACTCCACTCCTCTGGCTGGTGGCAATGAAAAGATGGCTGGTACTCTGTGTGGGTGAAGCGCTTAGGATGGACGGCCTGGTTAAGCTGGGTATGTGGAGTTCCACCTACCCCCTCATGAATGACAGGAATAGGAATGTAGCCTGCCTGAAGGCCTGAACTAGAAGGTCTGGAAGGCTGGTGAAGAGCACTGGTATGAGACTGCGTCGCCTGAGATGGGTGGTGAATATGGTGAACCTGAAAGCAACAACAACAACAAAAAAGTCAACCAATTTCAGACATTCTTATGGTCTTAATTGGTTTGGCCATTAAAATAATGATGGCATAAAAAATATAGATGATATCGCATTGAGACACCTACTGAATTTGATCCAATTATATGTTTAAATATGATTGCCAAGGAAGTTTTAAAAACTAAGGTGTTCTCAATGCACTCTTAAGGCCATTTTTTTTTCAATTAATAAATTCTAGTTATCTGAAAAGCAATAGCCACATAGCAATGATAATAATCGTTCCAGAAGCTGTGTAAGTAGTGGTACTGTCATAAGATCCATCATATTTGCAAGATTAAGGATTTAAATTCATTCATGCTATTCAATTAAATGCCAATATCTTGAAGGTTAAAATTCACAACATTTAGAAAAATGACCCAGTTAAGTTACATTACCCCTTGAAGGTTCACTCAGTAAGGCTTCTACCTGGCACTAGAATTGAGAGAGTTTGCCTCTTACAACAAACTTAAAAAATAAAAATCCTTACATGGTTCACATCCATTATCATTATACTGTCACAGCAAAAAAAAAAAAGTCTCTTGGATTGTACCTCAGGCCCTTGTGAAACAGGTGAGCAGGACAAGCAGTGAGGATCCACCTCTGATGGGGACTGTGCTGGAGATCTTGGCCGACTGTGTAGTGCAGGAGTTGGGGACGGGGTTCGACCATCCGCCCTTAAGTTTTGCTGGTGTACTGGATGCATATAGGAAAATGGATACTGTTGTAGCCTTGGCTCAACATTTTCATGGGTGACTGGGATTGGGATGTAGCCTTGACGTAAAGTTGGCTGTTTCATCTCCTGAAGAAAAGTCTTGTGCATGTCCTGAGGAGATGACTCCGTAGGGGTACAGGGACTACTGGGGGAAAGCTGAATAATCTGCAACACATTTATCAAGCACACTAATTAATGAAACATACACCTACTGATGAAAAGCATTGGGAAATCGGGGGAAAAAACTTGGTTACCTCAACTGAGGAGTAAATATACAGACTTTGCTTTGCTCGACACAACAAGCGCCACTTTTAGCTATTTTAAGTAAGAAGTTCAAAGCTGTATGTTTTAATGTTTGACTCGGACAGTATGTGAATTTAGTTCTATATAGATTTACACAGTAAATAGAGGATGGTGAGAATAGCATGGAACTAGACACTCTCAGGAGCCTGTTATGATCATTAAATGGAGTATTAATATCTATAACAGATCTGTTTTTTTATACATTAAAATTTCACAATAAAAAACATGCTTAACAGAGTACCACATATCTAATACATGGTGGATGAACTAACTACAGTATATACATATTTCTATACAACCTCTATAAAGTAACCGCTGAGTAAGAGCATTAGATATTCAAATTGCAAAGCCGTTCTTGCTCACCAGCCTCTTGCTGTGCAAAAATACTGAAATCAACTGAAACAGTCGATCCAATCATTGTAGACCATGCGTGTCCAACCTTATCCCCAAAGGTCCAGTGTGAGTGCAGGTATTCGTTTCAACAAAGCAGGAAATTACGTAATCAGTTGTTTAAAGGCTGAGCAGTCGATTAAAGAAGTGCTCATTTGGAATAAAACCTGCAGCCACGATGGCCATTTGTGAATAAGATTGGGCACCCCTGCTGTAGACAAAGGAAACCACTGGCCCACTTCACAGATCACTGTCACATTTCACATTTCAGTACCATGTAAGATTCCACACATGCCAAACTAACCATTCCACCACACAGAAAGCATACATACAGACATACACACATATATATTGGCTTATATATTGTCAGTCTATAGAAACCTTACAGTTTGTTCCCCCATTTTGTGCTTCTTCCCCACTAGATATCTTTCTCTCTCAGTCATATACTTGACAGCAGTTTGCATGTTAAAAAAAAAATCAATTTCTTGAACAAAATTGGCATCTGTGCTCAATCCTATGAGTTCGCTTCAGTTCTTTCTAAAAACAGACCACTAATAAACTACACACGTAAACATGTTGCTCTTTAAGTTATTGCTGTGATGGCGCTCCAGTGGCCACTTGGATGTTGTGAAATACCAACACATAATATCAAAAGTATCACCTCACTGATCACTACCAGAAACAAAAAACATTGTTTGAATCCAACCAGTAAAAAACTTTTGAATCAATATTTATCTCATTGTTTATTGTCGTTTATATTAAAGAAAACTATTAGTAGGTCCAGTAAATGTTACAATAATGCTTTTTCATGTGAAGTTTTGGTATATGTGGATTTATGACACAAGTGGTTGCACTGTTAGGTGTCATGTACTTGTAAAGCCATAAAACATAAATACCTAAGAATACAGTATTCTTATTGATCTTTCCTACATGTTCGTGGTAACTGGGTTAAACAGACTATTTAAATATTTAGATTTATAAAATAGCTCAGAAATACTTCAGTGTGATCAGTCTTTACTCTTCGACACTTTGATTACACTGATCACACTAGTGCAGTCCAGCACTTTAGTAGTTTATAACAAACTTAAAACCTGGCACTTTAATATGATTCTCTCTTTTTTTGTCTCTATTATGCCAAGTTTGAACATCCCTGGCCCATACCATGCCTCCGTTGGGCCACATTCAGAGCAAACATCCTTTTACACAAAACTATTCAGCAGTTATTTTATATAAGTCATATAGAAATATATACAGTACATTTACCATCATGACATGACTCACTGTGACTGTGTGTGTGTGTCTGTGTGTGTGTTGAATGGATTGCTGTTTGGTTGACACTGTGGCTTAAAATACACTTTGTGAGGGGGTGGGCTTCACTAAGCAGACCCATGATGAGAAAAGGCCTCCCTTACTCATCACTGTGAATCAGAAGTATGGGCCCCAGACAATCTCTCAACCCACACAGCAAAAATAATAACATTGTTTTGATATTAAATTGAGGTGGTCGCCTGCTAAAACGGTGGGTCCACCGCAAGGCTCTTGGTTTAAGGCCTAAAGTTAATTCAGCAGTAGCGTGTACAATCAACTCCGGATTGCAGAGCAAAACATACGAGTTAAAATGCCTCATTGCTTGGAGGGCAGAGTGGAACACGAGTGACCTTATGTCCTCTGCCTGTTTGGCTTTGACGTGTGGACGCCGGCGGCCTTGCGCCCATTTTATCTCCTGGCAGCTGTGGCTTTCCAGCAGATTCTTGGTGACACTAACTTTGGCCAACAGCGACGTGTTGATCTTCCTAATGAGAGGAGCCAACTGGTGGGCCCTGGTCTGTAGCCCACAGTATTCCAGAGTCGCTTTGTGAGAGGAATGTCCAGGACTCTCAGGATCTGAGAAGTGGGACTTTTTTTGACGAATCTGATCGCGTTTCTGCCTTCCTCGGTCTCTCTCTCTCTCTCGCTCTCTTTTTCTTTCTCTCATTGCCAAGTCATTCATTGGTCATCACCAGAGCACGGAGAGCGAGAGAGGGTGGATCCGTCTCAAATCCCATGTAAGGGAAACTTTGGGGGACATGATAGCGAGCGCTCACAACGGTGCTGCGAACAAGCGCAATGTGCGCAGCTCCAGCCTCTTTAAATAACCATTATGGAGATGCTGAAACACTCCGAGTCTTTAGGCTCGGCTACATACGCCTGCAGTGCGTCACGCACCGACCAGCCCAGCTTAGATCATAACACAGGAATATTTCAGCCGCCTGTTTATCAGTCCGCTAGGATGAATACGAGACGCTGTTCTAGAAACGCACCCTGCTAATTCATAATACGAACTCGATTGCAGTTCAGGTCTTTTAGAAAGCAGCAGCTCATATTCGAGCTTGTCCGTTTCCATGAACGCTTTGTAGCGGAATTTACCAACGCGGTTTTATTATACACGCGGTCAAATCGGATCCCACATAAAGTTATACAACATCGAGCTAATATTTAAAGTAGTGAGCTGAGATTGAAGTAGTTTCCCCCGCCCGGCTGACACCACCTGTCAGGCACATTCATTCGACAGCAGAAAAGCGACGGAGTCGTAGGAGCGCAACTTCTTCCATCGCTGTTCTGCGACTGCGCCACGGCTGTCCTCGCTTTAGCCTACCTTCTTGGAGTCATGTCTCGGGTCATTCCACGTTGTTATGCGATTGTTGTGATCCACAAAGAACGGCCAGCCGGTCTGAGGGTCGATTTTGATCTCCCATCCTGGTGGCAGAGGGTCATTCGTAGCCATCGTTTCAACAGGAGACAGTGTTTTCATGCTCTGCTGTAGCCTCGGTCTTGAATATTGTGCCATTACAGCGCATAGGGATCCTTTAAAGGATCGATGTGATGACGTACGAATGACTGGGGGTGGGTTTCTCGAAGCAGCTGGTGGGCTGCTAAGAAAGTTCTAGTGGGCTTCATGGCCATGTGCACAGAGAAGAGCCGCGCACTGTCCAGGGGGGCGAGCTGACCCACCTCCTCGGAATCGTCTCTTGCTATATTCATAAATGTCTGCCCTTCTCAGAAATGCTGGACTTGTCTTGACTGCTTTACCGTTACCCTCGGGGCAGTGGGGAAAGACGTGTGTTGAGGTTAACGTATGTACATGGAAATGCTTAACCAGTGTGTAACCAACTCTGACACTCTATTTCTAGAGATTTCTAGAATGTTCAAACAGTAAACAGGATCACACTGTCATTTAAAAGTTGAGCATGTATCTACGACAGTAATGCAATGATCTAGTTCAATCTCAACTCAGCATTAAGTCTACAGTGTTGAGGGACAGACATGGTAAAGCTATTACTATGGTCATTCGGTGGATAAGAATGATAATACATTTGCAGAGTAAATTATTCTGTTCCTAAGTAGTGTATTTATTACTGTTCTTTGTGGGCTATATTGAAGTGAACACGTGTTTATTAATAAATAGTCATCATAAGCATTCAGGTGATAAATGCATAATTAAAATGAATAACATGAAACACTCTCACTCACTTGCCCACTCATCTTCTAAGTCACTTGTCCTCCTGGGTCAGACGAGGATGGGCAGCGGCCATGAAACATAGAGGACAGGTTAATATGAAACAATAAGTGTTCATATGTACTATTAATACTACAGTTTATAGAATCTTCTGTTAACATTCTCCCTTAATAAATGTGTGTTTGTGTGTGTGTGTGTTTTTTTCTGTACTTTGTTCTTAGGAAGAAAATCATGAATGATTGTTATCCTTTAAATATTTACAATTTCATAACTCTTTTCTTTTAATTACATTTTTAACTAATTGTAAATTGAATTATTTAAAAAAAAGTTATGTTCTTAAATGTCTTCTTAACCTCACAACACTTTCACACTTTTCCTCTGCAGTGCAGTCTAGTTGTTGAAAGTAAAGCCTATATGTTTTAAATTCAGAAGCTCAAAGGTTTGCATAATACTATTAAAATACTGTGTGTTGTTAGCATAAGGAAGTATATGGCGAAGCTGTTGCTTTAATCTGTGTTTTACAGAGAGAAGAAAATCAATCCAAATCCAAGGCCTTTTTAACTACATGGCAGATCTTCCAACCCTACCTAATCATATATTTCTGCAACAATGCCGACTCTCAAAGAATTCAACCACATATCCAGCAGACATTTTAAATAGCCTAATGGGCTAAACAAACAAACAAACTTCTCTTTGTAATACTGTAAACATGTTCACATTGAGTTCATTCATGCATCTGTATCTGGTTAGCTGTAAAATGCAAGATAATAGCCCCAAAATCTTCAGAAATTAATGAAAATTAATTAGTGAGAATATTTGAGAGAATTATAGAACTATGTTTTCCAGGAGTTGTATTTAAGAACAGTCTTCTAAACTCCTTGGTGTTTGTCTTCAAAACGTTCACAACCGTTTTCTTCGGAAAGCTTTTGAGAATTTGACTCCTGTTTATCCCTCTTTTGCAGTCTGAACTTATCTAGAAGGTTTTCCACTATATGATAGAACATTGCTGTGATGGTTTGCTTGTATTTAGCCAGAGGAGCATTAGTGAGGTAGGATATTGACGCTGGAGGATTAGTTCTGATTCACAAACTCCACTTTAACTCATCTCAAACTTATTGGATTGTTGCTCCATCTCATAAGAGAATGCAGCTCCACTTCTCCACAGCCCAGTGCCGTCAAGCTTTATTATTGACCTCTAGCTGAAAAATGACCCTGCGACATCATGTGATGTTACTCAGGAGTATCTAAATCTATTGGCCTTTCTGCCTCTGATTGCCAATCCCTTGGCATAGACATGTTTCATGCACATAGCTAAACCGTAACCCATCGCCGTGCTTTTATAGATATATAATTTATTTATTTATTATAAATGAAGCATCTGTGTTTGTGTCCATACACTTTCTCGTAGTTATATATGATAGATGTGATGTCCACGCTTTTTCCAGTGTACGTGATGTTTAGGGATCGGTGAATCTGCAAAGCGCTGTGTTTGGGCTGCGCTGCTTGAACGCTCACTCTCCCTCAGTGCTCAACCCCGTGATGCGGCGCGCATGCGCACTGACTGGATTCCTAGCTGGCCGGGTTTCGCCATTTTCTACACAATAAAGAAAGTAACTAGCTAAATCGGTCTGGTGTTCTTTTAACCAAAATATAAGGGCACGTGGGTCGTTTATAATTTATACCAAAACTCCGTACGGCATCCGAGAATGGAAGACGAGAGCCACCCAAAAACCCTGTGAGTACTTTAAACACAATAGCATGCGTTTGGATTGCTGTGTTCAAACACCGCACACGTTAACTTAGCGTAGCCGTATCTAGTTTTCCACGGTTAAGCGTGGACACCCTCGAGTATGTGCGAAATATGTTTTTAACAGCCGGCAAACAATGGTGTGCCATGTTGTCAAGAGGTTTGCTTGTGTGCCTGCTGTACACGGCTCGTCTTAGTTGCTATGCTAATCTAGCGGTGATGCTAGTTGTCTTGGCGTGTAAGGTAAATTGATATGATACAAAATGGAAACTAACTGCAATGTACATGTAGTTGTATGATGTTGGATTGTAATACGATTGTCCCATAAAGAAATGTCATGTGTATCATTGCGAACGTCCACTTGGATAGACTGTTTTAACGTTAGCTTGCTAACGTTGTTAGCACTAGCCGCTTGTTTAGCTATTGTCTGACATCAAGCTGGCTAGCTGCTGATATTGAGAGGCCTAACAACTAACCGGAGCCCTGTGGTCTTTTTTAGACTGATGGCCAGTGTCCTTCTAGACGTTTCACAGTCGAAGTGCCCCGTTTATTCGGTTAATTTATCGTGATTTCTGTAGTCTTTTTGTAGTTATAGAGGCGACCACAACTGTTTGTAGCCCATCTGTCCCCGAATGCCTCCTTCGGCATTCTTAAGCGGAAACGAATCTGTGTCAAGTAGTGTTTTGTTACTTAATATTGCGAGGTTATGTATTTGTTAAACGGTCGATAATCTGTTGTCTAAGGGCCAGGGGTCGTTTTGTTATGCATTCTGGCTGAGCCAGTTATGGTTTTATACCAGTAAAATGTGTGAACACTCGACGGCGTTTTTGTTTCCTTTGTCATTTTCGCGTTTCTGGAACAATAAGGCGCTTCAGTGAGGTGCTCCTTGTTGAGTTAATTAAGTCTCTTCGTTTGCGTTTGACATTTTGACCATAGCACAGCAAGACTCTGCTTAGGAAACAGACACTGCATGTCTCTCTCAGTTTATTTCAGTCTCACAAAGTGTACACATTGTTCCGTGATGAGCTGAGTTTTTAGGTTCTCTGCGTTTTTCTCTGTCTCTCAGTTACGTGGGAAATCTATCTAGAGATGTCACAGAGAACTTGATCCTTCAGTTGTTCACCCAGATTGGTCCCTGTAAAAGTTGTAAAATGATAACAGAGGTAAGGTTTGTTTATGCATGCTTTATTTAAAGATGGCTTAAGGAGTTTAAGGAGGCTCTGAAATTTTCTCAAAATTGGTCTAGTTGGAAATATGTGGACGATTTAAATGAACATAGTGATCATTTCTGGGTAATAAGTAAATAAACTGAAATAAACTGAAATAATGAGAATTATTATTATATTATTAATTATAATAAAGGAAATTTAGTTTTCCACATTAAGTCTTGATTTTAGCAATGATATGCTTTCCTGGTTGGATCTTCTGTTTTGCAGCACACAAGCAATGACCCATATTGCTTTGTGGAGTTCTTTGAACACAGGGATGCCGCAGCTGCCCTCGCAGCAATGAACGGAAGAAAGATTCTGGGAAAGGTACTGTGTGTGTGTGGTTTACGATTGTCTTGTGTTTAAAAAACCCATCTGCCTGAACTATAACAAGCACATTTTGTTCTGCAGGAAGTCAAAGTAAATTGGGCAACAACTCCAAGTAGTCAGAAGAAAGACACGTCCAGTAAGTTGTGTGATTAGTATGTCATAGAAAACGTGAAAAAAAGGGCAAATACTAGTGTGTTTATTACTTATGTGTATCTGCTCATTTCCTCTTTGCAGATCATTTTCATGTTTTTGTTGGAGATCTGAGTCCTGAGATCACCACTGATGATATCAGAGCTGCATTTGCCCCCTTTGGGAAAATTTCGTAAGTGTGGAGCATCTGTTTTTTTGTGAAATATGATTTATTCTTTAAACAGCTAGAGCAGACCGTAGGTAATGCATTGATGATATTTGTTCTTGAAAGATGGTGTTTAAAAAAAGACAAAATTACTAATGTAAGAAGAAAAAAAGAGATTGCATGTTGTAAATGTGATGTGAAGTGATTGGCTTTCTAAAATAATTAAATTTACTAATATGAATTAGAACCACAGGCTTTTCATTGCCAGTAATTAGACCGTAATGAAAGTAGTGATACTAGGTAAGCAGTTTGGTGTTTCTCACAAAAGATGGAAACATCCACATGTTCTTCACCTCACAAAATGTAGGTTAGGGGTTTAATTTTTTTTAGGAATTTTTAGAGCAGTACTGTGGTTAGTGCCACATGTAAATGTGTCTTCTAATAAGAATCTCTGCACCGTTAAATGTTCCTGTTTGAAGAAATGGTAAGTTGATCTAATTTTTAACGCAGTTCAATATTTGGTATAAAAACAATTGTCACTGTGAATCTGAAAATATTTCAGATTCTTCTTTAGCTGCGAGTGTCAGTTAATAGCACTCTGGTTATTTTACAGAAATGCTCATAGGATTGGACAGGAGCTTGAAGGCTAACAGCAAGGAACTGTGCACACTGGGAACTCAGATGTAGATTTTTTTCTATTTACTCTTTGCTTTTCATACATATACTGCAGTATTTTCGTATTAACGCTGTAGTATAGTTTTTTAACAGTCCTCCAATATTTCTTGTGAAAATGTTGTTTCATTATAGTTTGCCTAGTTTTGTTGATAGTTTTGATTCTCTTAAAATGCTGAAAATGTCAATTTTTCAAAATTTGCAGCTTCCCAAACTCCATATTGGTGGTAAAGAATTGACCAGGAAAAATAAAGAAATCTGTTAACAGGCCATGTATGCCGTTTAATTCCTTTTTTTCTCTTTTGATATTTCTATATATTTCTACTGGTAGGATTAGAGACAACAGCAGAAATTAGGAGTGCATGGTAAAGAAATTGATTTGTTTTTGTGTTTTTAAAAATGTATTAATTAAATTTTATTTTTTACTGATATGAGTATGTAAGACCTAGTGTGTAACACCAGGAGCTCTATGCAGTGGAAACCAGGACTGTGCAAGAGCTTTTAAAAATAAACAGTAGTGTAGATTGCATGGACTTTTATTGTTTTATAACTTATTTCATAGTCAGAAAATGCAGAGAATTGCTAGTGTAATGACTTCATTGGACCATTTAGGATACTGTAAAATGTTTTACAGTACTGTGTGTGTGTGTGTGTGTGTGTGGTTCCTTTCTTTTCTTTATCATGCTGCCAGCTTAAGTGATCTGACTTCTTTGGTGTACCATGTTCTTTCAGGGATGCGCGTGTGGTGAAGGATATGACAACAGGGAAATCAAAGGGGTATGGATTTGTGTCCTTCTATAACAAACTGGTAAGGCTCCAGCTCAGGAACACAAAGTGAAGGTTATTTCTATTTCTGTTTACTATTATATTTTTGACACAATTTCACTTAATTAGATTTTAAAGGTAGCTTATTAAAAGTCACTGTAGTTATACTGGCCTTGGTTGATTGGTTATTTTGGGCTGTTGATTGTTGAGGTCATTTAAGATTTACTTTTTATAGTCCTTAAAAACGAAGACAGACCCTCTTAACCATAAAGGGAAGGGGAGCTATGAAGGGTCTGTAGTGAATATCTTGTTTGGGGTTATGATTCAAATTCTACAGGAAATGAGCTTCTGTGTTGTTTTTTTTTGTTTTGTTTTGCTAGGATGCAGAGAATGCCATAGTACACATGGGTGGTCAGTGGTTGGGTGGACGACAGATCCGGACCAACTGGGCGACTCGAAAGCCCCCTGCTCCTAAAAACGTGCAAGACAGTAAGCCAAACACATGCCTAGGTCAGACCAGAATGTGGAGAGCCACAGTACTGTGCTGTTGTGTGTTTTTAAAAACATATTAAGATTTTTTTGATTGGCTTATAAATGCACTAAGCTGCACAGTTCTGTATTTATATATATATATATATTTTTTAGAAATGCTTAAGAATGTATTTGGATGGAATAACTTCGTCTTATTGATAATGGCAGGCAGCTCAAAGCAGCTGAGATTTGAAGATGTTGTGAACCAGTCAAGTCCTCAGAACTGCACTGTATACTGCGGTGGCATTCAGTCAGGCCTTTCAGGTAGGTTGGACATCCTGTTTGGTTGTAGTTCATCTTTGGCATAGTGCGACATCTGCTACTTCATGTAACTTGCATTGTACTGTTTTCACAGAGCACCTTATGCGGCAGACGTTTTCACCTTTTGGCCAAATAATGGAAATCAGAGTTTTTCCGGAGAAAGGCTATTCTTTTATCAGGTACTTGTGCCCTGTGAAGATTCAGAAAGGTATTTAAACGTTAGCAGTAGTTTAATCTGGCCACATTCCAATTTGTGTAATAACACTGCTTTTCCATTAGATGGCACCAAATGCTGTGGTCAACGTTACCAGATTTCCTTTGTTGGCTCTGTTAATTTGAGTAGGGGTTCAAAACTGTTAAAAATAGAACATCTTTATACAGATGCATGTGATAATGTCCTGTGTAGCATATTTGTATATTTATGATATATGTATGTTGAGTACAGATCTGCAGATATCGCCTTTAGAAATTGTAATTTACATTCACAGCATTTATCAAACACTCTTATACAGGGCAACTAACAAAAACTGTCCACTTAAAAGAATGTATTTTAGCTAATACAATGTGTTTGATTCCCTTTAAAAAACGAACACTACTCAACGTGTTACAAGCCAAGCTGTACTTGTCATAAGGTAGGGCAAAGATGATCTGTTTTCAGGCAGGCATCAAGAGTTTTAAATCTCGTGCAGGCAGCTACAGAAAACTAGTAAAAGGAACGCAGCAGTGGTCACATGAGCTTAGGAAGACTGAAGACAAGTCGGTACATCTATCCTTTATTAATTGTGCGCTGAAAAAATAAAATATAAGAAACTGGATACGATACAGCATTGCTACCTCTACCCTTAAGAATCTCTGTAATGTGTTACGATTGATTGTGTATTAAGGTTCTGCAACATATTTCCCCAGGTTTTCTTCACATGAAAGTGCTGCCCATGCCATTGTGTCAGTGAATGGAACTACTATCGAAGGCCATATTGTTAAATGCTACTGGGGTAAAGAGTCACCTGATATGGCTAAAAATGTCCAACCAGTAACCGAACAAGTATGCACAGTTTATCTTTTCATAAGATATTAATAAAATTAATATATATTGAAAATTTGTACTTTCTTATTCAAGGCTCTGAGTTCAATTTCTTATTAATTTCATAATAGGTGGATTATGGTCAGTGGGGTCACTGGAATCAGGTGTATGGAAATCCTCAGCAGTATGGTCAGTACATGACGAATGGATGGCAAGTGCCGTCGTATGGAATGTATGGACAGACATGGAATCAGCAGGGATTTGGAGTGGAGTAAGTGTTTCTGCATTTATCTGTCTGAACAAAGTATAGTGTTTTTAAATGTTGGTATTGCTTTCATGATTTGAATAACATTAAAATTGTTTACCACCCCTGTTAGAGTTGGTGCAACTTTTAGAAACCTGCTTTTGTATCGAGCTGGTCAGTCCCTATCGTGGCTGTCTGCTAAAAATCTTGCATAATGTGGTGTTCAGTCAGTGGCTGAACATACAAATCAAGTCTGTGCCATAAGTATTTTTGTCAGGCATTTTCTTTTATTGTTGTGAATCCGACAAGCATGCAAGCGTGGCAGCAGCTGGGCCTGCCAAGTGGCTTAGAAGTGATTTATTACTACAATTTTCTGTCAGGATGATTGAAAACGATCTTCATTTTGTGTTTCTTTTTTCTGCCGCAGACAGTCACAATCTCCTGCCTGGGTGGGAGGTTTTGGAACTCAGCCCTCTCAGGCACAACCAGGTCCAATGATGAACCAGGCTAACTTTGGCATGGCTGGTTACCAAACACAGTGATTTGGTCCTCGCTTTTCAACATCTGAGTCACTTTGTGGGAACCCTCTCCTTCTCACTGGGAGAGAATAAAGAGACTAATAGAAGAACATCGACTTTTTCCCAGAAAACGTTCAGAACTGACTTGAATCAGGGTTTGCTTAAGTGTAAAGAAGCAAATTTTTGATTAGACACACATGGGATGAATGCCTTCAGCAGGAAACTGAATTTATTTACAATTTTTTTTTCTTGTTTTAATGGAGTCGGAAAAAATAAAATACATTTCCCCCCCACCCCCATCCGTATTGAATATATTTGCTTGATGCCAATAGCAGGAAGTTCACAGGTACATAGCGAAAGTTGTACATGTTTTGAAACTGATGCTTTTTAAGTGCTTACCTTTCTCCCCTTCCAAAAAGCTGATCATGTGTTTGCTTGTACATCACATTATGGACTTTAAATTTTGTACTAAAAGAAGAAAAACAAGCATTCAGTAAACACATGTAAGTAAAGGCACTTTTTGGGGTTCATTGGACCTGTGTCTTGTAAATGTTGAAGTGTAAATGAATTTCTATGTGCAGTTGTGTATATTTAATCCACATTAGCTCCTCATTTCTCTCAGAATTCTAGAGTTTGATACAGCGTGTATGACGTTCTCTTTTTATGAGTTGCAGACACAGTGAAATCTCATTCAACATGGAGAAAGGGTCACAATGGCTGTTTATGTAAATAACCTTTGATAACTCGGTATGGACTAGGGTTTCGGAATATGCATTCTTCATTATTGGGTTGAGCAAATCCAATACTGCTCTTCCTGGACAAGTGTGACTGACATGCTGAACTGATTCAGTGTTACAAATAAGCCTTAATTTTCAGTCACGTGACTTTTCAATTTAGCAATCTGAGACCCTTGTAGAGAGTTGTATTGTTGATTTTAGAGCCCACAGTAGATTTTGTCCATTTGCAGTTTTGAAAATACGCGTGCCATTTTCTCTAGTAGCCAGAGAAATGAGATTTGGGTATTTTTTTTGAGGACTCTGTAGATTTGAAATGCATGTTTCAAATCGCATTGTTGAGGTTGCTTCAAGAATCGAATGTAATAGATAAAATGTTTGAATGCAATTTAGCGTTTGATAATTTTCTTTTAAGTCTAACTGAGTCTCAATAAATGAACCGTTGGACTAGACATATTTATGTATTTGCTTTTATTTAATTGTTCCTTAATCCCTTATATCTAGAGATGTTGGGGAAAGGCTTAGGGAGCTGATTTTCTGAAACACAAAGCAGTCGGACATAAAATGAAAAAGATGAAAAGAGATTAAATATCTGAATACAACGCAAGTTCTTTTATTTAGAGATGAAGAGAAATAACTGCTCAATTTAAAAGGAGTTTACACATTAAATACATGCATCTGACACAAATGATCTGTATGACTAAATATGAAATATGCTTTCATTTCCAGGTCGTCTGGAATAACGATCTAATAAGTCATGCTGGTTCAGTGGCATATGCTAAGACAGCACGCAATAGTGTACATTCTAAATTGCTTTACTGCCTTACAGCAGTGGCTTTTTTTAAACAGCACATGATCATTTATTTAAAAGGATGTCAAGTACTGCAATTTCACTCTACAGGAAATACACAGAGCATTAAATACATAATATAGTACAGAAACCGAATCTGCCGTATGTTTATATGAGGAAGATGTTATTCTCTGAAATCTGTGGGAAACCAACCATGATTCAAGCAAATACCCCAATACACTGAAAGTCTTGTACTGGTTGTGACCTCACTGATCAAGTAAGGTGGCATTTCATTAAACCACATTTTTATGGAATCAAAGCTATTCCTAGAAGTCTTTTTGTTCTTCTACACTATATAATAACAGTGTATAATACATTGTATGCTTGTCTTTGCTAAAGCCATATGGCTCTACAATAGGTTTAATATTTTGTCACATATAGAAATGATTTGTTTAGAATAAATTTGTTGCCATTTTGTCCATGTTTCTGCTTCAGTGACGAGCAGAGGTACTGTTTTCTGTCACAGTGGGCCAGCCTATGTCTGAATATAAACCACCTCCTGCATTCCTCAAGTGAGCAGCTGATGGACAGGATGGTGAGTCCTGCGTCAGACTTCTCTCCAGGTTTATGAGCACATTCCCTCCAGATACAGGCCTCTCCAGCTGCAATGGCAGAGCAGTAAAGAAAAGCACATTTTAGGTATTGTAAAAATATGATGAAGCCCTTGGACTTCATTGATGGGATATTCCACCAACATAATGCAAACTGTCATCGGGCCCAGCTTGTCCAGAATTGGTTCAAGGAGCATTCTGGAATCCTAATGAATGGTGTGGCCTGCACATTTGCCTGACATGAGACTGGTCAAAGTATTGCACCTCACTCACAAGATTACATCTCTTAGCATTTACAGGTGTGGGCATTCCTAAGCTGTCCCCTGAGAGAGCACCACTTCATAATCAATTTATATACTGCTATCACATGACTTTTTGTTGGCATGTCATTGTATATATAATCCAAATTACATAACATTATGAGCTTGTTGGCATCCCAATTCAAAACTATAGAGGGTAATGTGGAAATATGAAGTTGTTTAATTTCCCACTTGTTGCTTAATTTCCTCTGCAAAGGATTTCCGCAGTGTGGATTCTGAAGTGTGTCTTTGGGAATATGTGCCCATTCAGTGTCTATATTGCTTTATCATCTTACAAAATGTCACTAGTGTCATGTTGTCAAATGTGAAAATGTGAAAAAATGTGTGTTCACACATGGAAAACAGTCTCTCAGACTAATGACAAGGAAGGTAAAAGACGTCAGCAGTCTAAAAGAGTTGGTCTGACGGTCTGATAACAAACATTGAACTACAACAAAATCATCAATCGGTCTTGTTGGATTATAATATCTTCTGGGGGGTGAGGATGGGTGTTCTAACTAAACACCTCTTGGATCAAAATGTAACCAAATTTCTGCAAAAAGTGTATCACTGTAGATTTATTTACTGTAGATGTGGTATGGCTATTATTACCAGATTCTAATCTTATTAAATTGTGATGTGTGAATACAATTTTATCTCCTACTTCTCTGTTTATGAATGTATAGTTTTTTGTTTATATTTTTATAATAAAATATAATAAATAACTAAAACAAAATATCTGAATATGTATTTTCTCCTTGTATGTAGTACCATTTTGTCTGTGAAACGTCTGTCTGAAAGAATTAAAGTTGCGTATTGTTGCTGTCCAATGTAAACAAAAAAACAAGTATCTCCAAAATGGGATCTTTACATGAGGTGACAAATACAGTCTTCAGTTGTAACGTCAGTTAATGTATAGAGATTTTATTCAATGCCAATTTTGAGTATTTCTACCAATCCATTCATCAAGATATTTTCACACAATGTAAAAGGGCATTTGCTGAACTACGAATTATGCAATTATACAAAAAGTGGACACATTATATTGGACAGTAACAGTATATTTATTTTGTAAGAAAAGCAGCGTAACATGATCTGTATAACAGGTGATACCTCATTCCTGACAGTCAGGTGTTTTCCTGTGGTCTCTTTTTTGTTTGTTTTGCCAGCATCCGGAAGCCCAAGTTTCTCCATGACCACGTCAATCTTAGCCATTGTGGTAACTAAAGCACATTCCAGTTCAACCACCTGTTTAACCAACCTATAATAGAGTAATGGCCATCAGAACAGGTGCAGCATGAATTACTATGATACCATTACAATAGAAAGAATACACTGGAAGCATGCAAAATGTCATCAGTCACTTATATAACACAGTGAGACAGCTGTGTCTGATCAGTGTTGGTTCCTAGTTAGGTGAATGGTCATCTTCATTTTTTATTTCTTATTGTATTAAAGGTAGTAGGTGATCCAAATGAGGATACAAGATGGAAATTATCCAGGTTCTTGTATCCCAAGCTTCCTTGCTGCAAATACCATACAAATAGAGCCATTTATTGGATGAGTGCAGTGTGTATGCATGCTTACATCTGAAACTGCTCCTGAGTCACTGACGTGGTGTTCGTCTTTGCCGTGTCTTCTGCTAAATTTCCACTATTTCCATAGTTGAGTCCAAGATTATTAAGCTCTTCACTGAGTGCATCCTGGTGGAACAAATAGCCCTTTTACAATCAGTCATTAAAATCTAAAAGTGTGGAACATACCCAGTAAATAGGATTCTTTATGCTGATGTTCATGTAAACAGAAACTGTCATCCAAAACATTTACGCAACACTAGTAAACTATCAAACCCTTTTCTCCTCCAGTTCTCGTTTCATTGTCTCCTGCTCCTCCACGTCCAGAATCTGATTGCCATCCTGGTCAAATCTGGAAAAGGCTGCTGAGATCTCATGATCAGCATGACCCATTCTGAGCAGAGAAGGAATAGCAATTACTGTATGATCAGTTCTCATTGGCCATGTTCCTACTTAAAGAAAGGTTGACTTACTCTTTCAGAGTTTCTCTGAAGTCTTTGAATTCCAACTCTTTTGACCCTGACCGTAAGACCTTCTGGACGTCGGAAATCTTTTCTTTTTTAAGTTTCAGCTTCATGAAGGTCTTGGCATAACTCTGAAGCATGAAGTATTAAAATTAGGTTTCTTTGTCATTTAACTGAGAAACAGAATTGTGAGACCAATGAAAGAAGCCTTGATGCTTTACCTGTTTGATAAGATCGGTAAAGTGGAGTTCATCTTTCTGGGATGCAAGCTCCTCTTTTACTTCAGAGTATGTGTCATTGATGATGGCCAGAAACATGTTCTGCGCAATGAAAGATGCCAGATTGTAAGTTTAGAATGGGGGTGTCCAACCTTCCAACCAAGCTGGACCACACCTGATCAGTCGTTTGAAGACTGAAGATGATCAGGTAAGCTTCTGCTCATTTGGATTAAGGACCTGTGGCCCTTTGGAGTGGACACCACTTATTTAGATTGTGGTTTATGGGACTTACCAGTAACACGAAGAAGACAAAGAACACGTAGGTGAAAAAATATATGGGCCCAAGGACTCTGTTTGCCCGTTCAATGCCGTCATAGTCAAAGTCTCCAAGGATGATCCGAAACTGGGTGAATCTGCAACAGACCAATCAATAAGAAGTGAAGTATGGTTGTAGCATCTGAAACATTACAAAATACAGCTATATTGTATTTTGACTACTTTCAGTGTAGTATCAAGTTTCAAACTCTATCAGAAAGCCTCTTACATGCATTTATGAAATGTGCTGAATGATTCAACCTCAGTTCCAAAAAGAAGATATCCCAACTGGGCATAGGCAAAAAAGACAATAAAGAACATGATGGCAAAACCCAGGATGTCTGTAGCACAGCGGGCCAGGGTGGAGGATAGCTGAGTCATCGTCTTATTGAAACTGATGTATTTGAATATCTATAGAAATACAGATCACCAAAGGATTACAAGGGGCCTCATCCATTTTCCATTAGACATTGATAATCTGCAATAGTGAACTATAGAAATACCGTACCTTGATCCAAGCAAAAAACAAGTTAACGGCATTCATGTTGTTATACTGCGTTTGCCAAAACGCAAGAAATTCAAAATCAGCATAGATGTTGGGCTCTTGCAGTAGTTTTCCCAGCAATTTGTCTACTTTGATGGTCCGAAACACATTGAAGACAATTGCGACGATAGCAAGCTGTAAAACAGAAGTCACAGTTAATTTACCTACTCTGAACATTTGTTTTAACAGATGTTAATTTATCAAGCAAACATACATACTTAGACTAGTCTTACCAATATGATTACCACATCCAGTATGTTCCAGATGCTTTTGAAGTATGAGAACTTGTGTATGCGGAGTTCCAGGATCTCCTCTACAATGTAGTAAAGGATGAACACACAAAACACGATCTCACAGCCAATGATGAAGTAGTCCCACATAGTAATATACCGAATCAGCTTCACTGTCCGGATCTGGTATGAGGAAACTGCTCCACCAGTGGCTGGGAATTCAAGCACTAATCTGAAGGAGAAGAAAACTCATGTTGTTCTGCTTCTGATGTTGAATGAACATACAAACACATTAGGATACATAGGAGATGCTTTGCTAATATTACCTAATAACACAGAAGAGATTGATGTTGGCATTGTATGTAGAAAAGTCAATGAAAACAGCTCTGGTTCCGTGGTCCAGCCACAGGTTGTTGCTAAGATTGGCCAGGGTAGCCGCACTTTCTTCCTTCGTCATGGCCAGATCCTGATAGTACCCTCCTCCACTGTATGTGGCAAGCATTCCCCAATGACTTGATCCTTTCAGTTCGTTTTCTGTGTGGTACTGCCAACTGAAGAGGAGTGAAACAAACACAGTGTTTCATTTAAACTAGACACAGAATTTAGTCAACATCCTGATGAATAGATATTCATAAAAACGCACTGTCCTTACTGTTTTATCTGTTACTGTTTTATCAGGTCCATTTACCGTATAGGTACACTTCATATGTTTCTCTATATAATTGTTAGCACCCTTTAACGCGGTTCTTTACTGCACCCCCACATGACCAAAACAGAGCAGATATCATTTGGTAAGTGGATCACTCTTAGCATCAAACACTGTGTCCACACTCATCGGCCTGGCAGATGACAACAGCTTAGAGAGACTTCTGCAACATCTGCTGGTTATCTTCTAATCCTTTATCAGTGGTCACGGGACGCTTCTGCCAGCACGTGGGCCTTTTTCGTTGGTGGACTATTCTAATCTTAAACTGACTGCTGTAATAAGCCTCACTCTCCTGAGAAGGCTTCCCAGATTTTTGAGTATGTCTGTATCTAGTCAAAAGAGCACCGGTGGAGTCATGCAGTGATATTAGACAAGCAAGCTTTCCAATTCAGTCCCGTGGTTGAAGTCAGGGCTGTGCAGGTAACTAGAGCTCCACCATACCAAACTCATTAAACCATTTCTGTATAGACATCAAAGTTCTTGTGCTGATGTTGCTTCTAAAGTGAGTTTGGAACTTTCTAGTGACAAATGCAGCAGGGGACAGGCATTTGTTAGACACTGTGTGTTACATGGTCTACCACATGGCTAAGCTGTTTACACTTCAGTAATAGCACTAGTCAGGTTTTAAGTTTTCATGAACTGTATTGTGGCAAATATAAGAAATCACTGAGCTCTTCAAAACAGCCCAGTCTATAGCCAGTGCTTGACTGTGAAGAATGCACGCCTATGTTCTTGATTGACCTGTTACCACTGCCTATGGCTGAAACAGCTAAGCTCAGCTAGGAGGAGTGTCCTTATACTTTTGACCATGTAGTACAATACAAGTCAAAAGTTTAGACACGACTATTCAAGAAACAGTTGGACCTGTGAAGCGTAAATCTGTAGAGTCTTTGAGATAACAACAAATAGGGGTAGTTAGGTGTGTCTAAACATTTGACTAGTGCTGTATATATCTACGTTGTTATAACAATATCTTGTATCTCCATTTATTTATTTATTTATTTATTTAACATATTTAACCTGTCCACTGATTTTTAATGTCACTGGTTTTTGGATAATTAGTTGAGATCTAGTAAACATTGTATCATTTTATAACTGATGTTCTGGTTTTATTTGCAATAAAAGCTAGCTGAAAATGATTGTAACAGTGCAGGGGATCACTCACGCTGTTCCATTCATGAGTCCGAAGGAGTGGTCATCTTCTTTCTTGTCACTGTAGACATCAAAACAGTCAGGGATTTCGTCCACAAAGTCACTGTGCACCTTGCAAGACTTGTTCTTCACTTTTAGCTGACGGATGCGGGGAACACCCAGGAGCATGTTCTCATAGTAGATGAAAGATTGTGTCCCAGTCTGAAGAGACTGATTGTTGTACCAGTTGGTCCAGTAGAGGCCATCCAACAATGGACCTTGCGTATACTAAAGGGATTAAGAAAGAGAAGCATTAACTGATTCATTGAGACTTCACTGTACATTTAGCAGGTACTGTAGGCCAAGTCATCACTAATCATCAGCTGTCCACTGTTGCTATAATCTAAAGGCTGTATGTTAGTGGGCAATAACCCCCTCCTATCTAAGTTAATTGACTGGAGCAGGTGTGTCATGTCCATTGTGGGGAAATAGAGTTTGCAGAAAGGCACATCTCTATGAATAGGGTTGGTGACCATAGTTGCACAGTGATTTCTGAATAAAAATAATCCAATATTAAAAAGACGGTGTATCGAATATATCTACATGCAGAGGTGCAATTCTGTTTGTTGGTCATCTCAACCAAGACAAAAGTGGGACTCGTCACTGAAGATGACTCCCTGCCATTCTGAGTCACTCCACGACAGTTTGACACGACACCATTGCAGTCTTTGGTGATGTTGATGTGGTGTTAAAGGGCTGTCGTAGCGGTCTCTGTGCTCTGTGTTATTTTGAATCATAATAATGTTGGTGTCAGATTTTTTAAACAATAATGGTGATGAACTCTGGTTGATGGAACCTGCTGTGAATTTTTGCCTAGGGCTACAAAAGACTCTAGAGTCACCACTGCAAATATAAAAAATAATAAAATATGTTATCAACACATTCATAAAACCATAAAATCATGCTAATTTGTTTAATTTAAATTTAGTGCATTTCTTATTTTAGTGTAGATTATTAGTGTAGATTATTACCAATTATGAAGTCTGAACTTTTGCCTGGCATAAAAAAATGATATACCGAGAACTTCATCTTATTCTGTCCAGATAGGAAAGGAACTACTTACAGTCCAAAAATCATCCATGTTGGAAATGGACAGGAATGTGACCCCACTGTCACTTGGTGAATTCACGAACAGGTCAGTCATAACTTTAGTGTAGTAATAGGTAGTGGAGCTGGTCATGCCGTAGGTCACTGAAAGACAACATGGTGATTATGAATCATTCCTACAAGAGTTCAGGCGGGTTATCTTTCATATTCACCTGAACACAGACAAGAGCCACCAGGGTCAGGCTTTTCATGCAAGATTCATTTATTTGCAGGGGACACGCCGTAAAAGCCAAATGCCTCAATTAAGAGAGATTGATTTGTTTGAGGAAAGAGAGAACACAAATAGCTCCCTATAAACAATGCACCCTATAACACATACAAAGCCTAAATGGCCTGGCTTGGGCTCTTATCAGTAAAAGACAGCAGAGCACGGCTTGTATTCCTTTCAGTATTGATGTTCCCCTGCACAATGCTCTGTATATCACAGGGGAGGGGTGCAGGCTTTATAATAGGCACTTAGGCTGAGGCAGATGACTGAAGATAATAGCATCCAGTGGTAGAATAACCCAGTGGATTATGACGTTTTTGAATCTGTGCTCTGCTATGGTTCAGTCATTCTCCATTCATAAGTTAGAGGCCACTTTACAGAATTAATCATCCACGAACAAGAGCGCTATACAGAAATCTGATACATGGCAATATATGGATTTAAAATGAACATGTGAGTGATACGTATGCAAACGTACTTGTTTTTAAATATGGGACATACGTTTAACTCATATTTCAGTTGCAGTCACACAGATAAAAATGTTTATATGTGTAACATGTATGTTTAAAAATATGTGATAGAAAACACACACACACACATATGATACATATATATTTTTTTTATCTATTGTATATCACCGCTGTGCGAACAAAATTCCCACAATGATGACTGTACAGTAGAATGATAAGCATACTATAATGTCTGTCAGTCAGGCTTTTTTTTTTTACAGGTTTTTGGTTCATTTGCATTTTATGGTCTGTTTATCATGGAACTTACACATGACATAAAAGGTTAATACAAATAATGTTAGAAATAATAATAATGGTGATATTTTTTCCCCAGACAGCAGCAATATGGTAGTGCTATGTAATAAATTTAATTTATTAATTTTTTTTTTTAATTTACTCTTTTTTGGTGTCTGAATCAAATATATATCAGACATACAATGATTTATGATTTATATTTTATGCATATGTGTCCAGTATTTTCTACCTACATATAGTACACCACATAGGTGACCAAATAGTTTAAAATATAGGCTTGATGTTTTGTAATATGTGGGAACATATTGTCAAATATCAGATTTACATATTATGAGAACAAACGTGCTACAGCAGTAGGCAGGTGGCTTTTTTCATTTAGCTTTAACTTTACCTTACAAATCTGCTTTTCCATGCTAAAATATACAGGAAATTACTGCAGTACATTGAAACCCTTCATACTTACACAGACATATGTCCACCAGAAAAACAATGTAGATGAGTAACTCCTTCAGTGTTGTTCTTACATAGAGTTCTCGATTCTGTGTTGTATCTTCCGTCAGCGTAGTTCCCCACAGTCCTATCAAATCAAAATAAACTTTTTACAAAGCTCATATCAAGTGCAATTTCAAAAAACAGTTTAACACTCACAATAATCAAGTATATTAATCCTAAATATATTTTTCTATGCTTTTTAAAAACATATTTATAGCATTAATTGCACAAATTGTTGTATTAGTAATGTTAGTAATTAATTCAAATTAAATGATGAAATATCACATATACTATAATTACATTAAACTATAACTAAATACAAGTTACATACTGTACATATGGCACAGGTTTAAGACTGCAATTCTGGCATTTTCCAATGTTAAAATATCAATTTCCTTTCTTCAAAACAAGACAGTACACACAACAACTTCTTAGTCAAATCAAAGTAAAATATCACCTTTTCTTTTTATGAATCTAAATGCTGTATCACACTTCTTATGTCTCCATAATGCTTTCTCCGCTTGTTTTAATAAGCTACGAGTGAAGCATTAAAAGAAAAGCGAGAGTTTCATGGCACATACACTATAAATAGACCTACTGTAGATTCTTAATGCACAATGTTACCTTTGATAGCTCGTAAGATAAAGGAGCAGCATCCAGAGCTTTTCTTCTCAGTGTACTGGTTCATCACGGTGTCCTCAGATGGGTATGGGTTGGGTGTGCCTAGTTTACCCATGTTGTCCAGGGGGCTCTGGAAATGGGGCTGCGGGTTATACACAGTGCTGATGGAGCGCTGGACGGGTGGAGGAGTTCCACAGTAGGCCTGATTCACCCAAGTCCTTTTACCCAGGTTCTCCAGTTCACACTCCATCTGAGTGTTCAGGTGACTCTCGGCCCGGTCATTGAATTTTTGCATGCTGTCAGTCGCTGAGATGCAGTGTGCAGCTCAGTGGTTTTCATGGAACACTAAAAAAAGCCTTTGACTGCAGATTGGTAGCACCTGCTTTTATACCTTCCTCTTGGACAGCAGGCAGAGAGAACATAGCACTGGTTTTAAAGAGGGAGGGAGCACTCTTTTGTTCAAACGGCCCATAAAACTGTGACATCCAAGCCATTTCTGTCCTCTGACAGAGGTTCTATAGTGCCATAAAAGTAAGAAAGCAAACAGGGAAAAACATACCAAAAATGTATGTATTAAAGATTTAGCTCTATATGAAAAACATACACTACATAGTACATATATGAAAAAGAATTTTCTTTTGTTTGCTGATATACATTGTTGTGAAAGAGCTTTATACTTTTAAGAATTATCAGTGCCATGTTTTTGATAATATTGCCTGTGTTAGACAAACATTTGAATTGTATATCAGCAGATATTCTTTTATATGAATACGAATATGTACATTTTAAAAAAATTAAACTTCACTAAATACTGTATATATCACCACTGCCAGAACAAATCCTCACCACAACTCTAACTTTAAAGGAGAATCTAACGCTCAAACAGGATATTCAGTCATTCATCATGAAATTTTAACACAATGTAAAGGCCATGACAAACATGAAAAGGGTGATATGAGATCTTGTCTTGACAGAAGCAAAATATCTTTCTCTGGATTACAATTATGTTTATTCAATTCAGACCAAGAAATGAACACTGGACTCCTGTGTAAGTCAAACACCACCCATTTATTTATTTAAATTTCAAGTCAAAACAGGCATCATTTAATGCAAGCTATTCGTTTTTAAACATTTTCACCTTTTTTCCACCCTCACAGTTTTCTGTGTAACGTTTCCACTCTTTCCATTATTACCCTTCCTTTTGCTTCTGTTCTTTTTTAAAGTCTACAGGGATATTCTCCTTTTTCCTACAGATTCAGTTGCATGTTTTGCTTCTCACGATACTTTTCGTACCTCTTAAAGAAACTGTATAACCTGTACTTGATAGTCATTCTGACTAATACAATAAACAGAGGGCATTTTTGCACAGCAGTGTGCATCAACTGGAATAGGAAACGAAAGTGTGAAATTCTAAAATTGGTACAGTAATGTGAGCATGACAGCAATACAGAATAACATCCCTCATGCATGAGATACAGTAAATGAGATGCAAGAACACCTCATGAATTTACTTGAAAATTGTTTTTGTACTTGTTTCGCAGTGTCACGGTGAAACATGGACTCATTACTCATTTGTTAACAATGGCAAAACAATAGATTAGAGATGAATAGATCATGTACAAACAATATGTCAGTTGGCAACTGATTATGAGTGGCTAGTGCCATGCTAGTGACTGTAAGGCTGGCTTTATTGTAATCTCCTAAACATGTATGAGTTCACTTTATGGCCTTTACTAACAAACTTATATTCATATGACACAGATTAATTTATGGATGACCACCTGTTAGACAATACTGAGAATACATTAGAGCTGCACAGCACAGAGCACACACAATCTACACAGCAAAAGCGTCACAGAGACCATCTGAGTAAAAAGCAATACAACATCACAGTTAAATCAAACAAGTCCTTTCAACCCTTCAAGAAACAAATGCTATCATTTATACAGTATAAATTCTGGTCACATAGATATATATTTTAGAAAAGGTTTAGGAAACATGAAAAACTTACACAATATCATAAAAAACATTAAATACCACTCAGTATTTAATGAATGTAAAAGGAAAACAAGATGCAGAATATTATGGGGGCAGTTTGCAATAATAGTTCACAAACATTATTATTTATTTCTTTAAATTAAAATGTATTTATTTAAATTTCAAGTCAAAACAGTTATCATTAAGTACAAGGTATTCATTTTTAAACATTTTTCACCTTTTTTTTCACCTTCACAGTATTTCTGTGTAACGTTTCCGCTCTTTCCATTATTACCATTCCTTTTGCTTCGGTTCTTTTTTAAAGTCTACAGGGATGTTTTCCTTTTTCCTACAGATTCAGTTGCATGTTTTGCTTCTCATGATACTTTTCATACCTCTTAAAGAAACTGTATAACCCGTACTTGATATTCATCCTGACTAATAAAATAAACAGAGGGCATATTTGGGCCTAATATCATAAAAAATTCAACATTTTGGCAGACCACCACCTTAAGACCACCCACTCAGTATTTAATGAATGTAGGAGGAAAACGAGATGCACAATATTATGAGGTCAGTTTGCAAAAATAATTCACAAACATTATTATTTATTTCTTTTTCACCATACAAAAACTATAATGATAGCATGAGCTATATTATGACAGTTGAAACTACATGTATTACTAGTGGTGTATTTGCTCTCTGTGGCTTTGTGTACACGCCTTGACCTGAGCGCAGGCTCCTCATGCATCGCTGCTGCACAATAGCCACATTACCCACAGTCAGTGCACAACAAAGAGTTTAATTTTCTTTCCCTGATCAAGAGCGGTTGGAGGGTCTGGCATATCAGGGGCTGTGCCACATTTCAGCTGAAATCCATTTAATTCATTAAAGTCAACGATCATTCAGCATGCGATTCAGTCTGGTGGGTGGTTTTCTGGACACAGGAGACCTTGGTAAGCCCAGCCCTTAACCCCATTTAGCTTTTCTATGCAGTCACTACATTAGCAAAGTATGAAACGCCAATGATCATCAAATAAAATGTAATATTCGACAATTCCAGTACATTACACAGTTATTAAATATATAATATAGATCAATATTAATATTAAACTATACATCAAATAAGAAGTTTTTTTCATTACGCATCTTTCTAATGATCAGTGCAGTAGCGCAGTTTCAGACCAAGATCCTTCATCGATTTCCTTGCTGCTTATTGTATTTGTAACTGCAACTCCCAATTAGGGCGCTGTATAATGTATATTAGATGTGTATAATAAATGAAAAAAAACAAAATGCTAAAACCTCTAATATGGAACCGGTTCTAAAGCAGATGTCATCCTGTAAACATGGGCTTTACAAGTGACGTCATTTGCAGCCCTTTAAACCTGATTTATAATTTCCCAGAGGAAACCACAGAGACCTGTTTGCTTGGAGAGGTCTTATCTATGGACACACCAGGCTCTGCTGAAATGACCATACTTTTATCTGGGCAGTGTGGACACTAGAGCAGACATGCACAGCCAACAGTAAGATTTACTGCCATAATGTAGAGAACTGACCTCTCAGTGTTTTTGTTGTTGTTTTTTTTTATTCTAATGCTATTTAATATGCATATGAAAACTGTGTACTGTACTGACATGCTGTGTGGATTTTTTTCACTGCTGATTATTTGTTGAGCTATATGTACTGGAACAGATCAATAATATGTTTTATTTTATTGCCCAATATGTTAAATTCACTAAACAGCAAACACATAGAAATGTGATCATTTTAATCACCCAGGAAATCAACAAAACATGGCATCATGTGATTGGGTACCCATATTGCATATGACTGTATATAGTAAACAAGCCAACAAGTTATACGGTAGTAAAATTATATATATGTTTCATTGTTTGGTTTAAATTTTTTGTATTTATTTATTCATATATTTATTTAGCTCACTTAGTTGAATTTGCATATTTGAAGGTGTTGTTTATTATAACCAAATTAAAAACTGCACAAGAAAGTGAATCTGTCAAGTTTATTTTGGTGCTCAAGCACTAGCAGTACTAGAAATGTACATAATACACACAAAAAATGTTCAGAAACAATAGCTCATTGTTAACGTAACACACTGAACTAAATTAGTTTGAAAATATTACTTTCAAAAACCATCTTGTGCTACATATTTTAAGCTTAAGTAAAAAAAATCAGAACAATCAAACAAACAAAGAAAATAAAGATGCCAGACTGGCAAAAACAAGTTACAGAGAACAGCAGTAGCTTTGACTAAGCTATTATACAATTAACTGAAAATTAATTTGATACAAAGTAATACAATTTGATACAAGTTTGAGAACCAGATCCACCAACAATTCTCACTACTTCATAAAAGTACTGATCATCATAAAATGTCCTTTAATTACAAAAATAAATTGTAAAAATAAATACTATATGCACTATAAAAGCACTTTTGGAGCAATTTATCAGAAATATTCCAAGGCTAATGAAATTCATCTGATCAATAAAACATATAGGATAAAATATATTACAGAAATGTAATACAAATGTATTTACTCACTCCCGTATCTTTAGTACGCAGGATACAAAAACAGTCCTATGTGTGTCAGTCTAAGAAGGGACTTGAAGGCCCTCGTAATAGTAGGAAAAGGAGGAGAGCATGTCTTCGTTTTCAATGGGTGAGCTATATCTCACGACGCAAGGGTAGCTCTCTGACTGCATACTCTCAAACTGCAGGTCAAGCCACTGTCTGTGAGGGGAGCTGTGCGTGCTGGAGTCGGTTAGGATCCGGTTGAGGGCCACGATGTAGCTGAGAGCCATCTGCAGGGTCTCGTACTTTGAGAGTTTCTTGTCCTGACCCCACTGAGGAACCACTTTGCGGAGTCGGTCGAAGGCTGTGTTCAAACCCTGCATCCTTTTCCTCTCTCGAGCATTGGCTGCCATCCTCCGCCGAGCTGCACCTTCAAATTTCTCCAGCTCTCTAGAGTCACACTCGGAGCCTGAATCGGCACAGCTTGCTCTGCGAGGCTTCATCCTTTTTGGTATATGTCCACAAGTGTTCCTTCAAGAATGGAGATGTGCAGCGTTTACTTACAAGAGTTTTACTAAGGACTGAACAAACTGTGTCCTCCCAGTGGAACGGGTGCAGACTGTTCTGCTGCTGTTCTAAATCCAGAGTGATGTGTTAGAAGCAGGCCCAAATCTGTTTGGCCCTGAGGAGGAGAGGAGATGTTTATATAGGACCGGAGTACTGACAGGTGGCAGCAGGTGGAGCCCCATCCAATTGCCCCCTCTGAACATTATTACTCCTAAAACACTTACACACACACACACACATGTGCACACACACACACACATACAGGCTTGCCCCTAATCGACAGTAAAAATATACACAACACAGCCTCACCCCACCCCACTCCAAACCCACCCCACGCACTCCAAACCCACCCCACCCACTCAAACTTTAATGACATTCCAATTAACTTTGGCAGGACTATCAGCCTGGGTCCACTGAAAGCCATGTGTTACAAATGCAGAAAACTTACCATCTGGCCTGGGCACTTTAACTCACTGGGGTCAATGGCAGACCTGTTTAAATCCATGAACATTATGAACATATATGGAATATTATTTCTTTTCTTTTTTTTCCAAGATAACTTATTTTCAGACAGTCTCAGTACACGTAAAAGTTAATAGTATCTGTTAATTATGTCTTTTATGATTGAAGACTGATGGAAAACAGGACTAATTAATTAGATGTTCCTACTACTGTAAATGCACTGCTGTCAGATAAAATAAAACTCCAGGTAATACATTAATAATAGCTATGTTGTGGATCCAGTGTAGATTATGTGATCCAATCCTCACCATATATTGACAATAAAGGGGAAAACACAGTCATTTAATCTCAGACATCAGGTTGAGCATTCATAAGAATTTTTGATATGTTGTCAATACATATGTTTCTCTAGAACAAAGCATTTTACACCAAACCAGTCCGGCTGGCTGTGCCTACATCTCAGCCATTTAATTACGCAGAAATCTAGAAACAGTGCGGAAAAGTTTCCCTTCAAGTTTTATTTTCAGTGTGATACATTTAACAATCTAACTTCATGTGTTCATATGTCAGGGGACAGATGAATACATGTCATGTTTTTTTTTTCATCTCAGTGTGGCACAGTATGAGGCATGCATTAGTGGCTGTCACATACGGGGAGCTACACTAAATGGGAAATAAATAATTGATCTGAGTGTCTCAGAGGGACTAAAGCAGACAGAAGTCTTTGGCTAGATGTCTGATTCCATCTGTTAAGAAAGGATTTGATTCAGGTCAGGTCATCAACCCTAATTTATAACAACATTTAAATGCAATCTTAAATATCAGTTTATTGTACATTATGTACAGTACATTAAATATGAATAGTATATGCAAATGACAAATTGTTTATTTTGTAAGTGACACATAAGATGATTATGACACTTATATTATATAACGTTAAAAATCTTGGTGGTTATTTTAGTGCTTAATTTCTATTTATTTGTTGAGTTTAAACTGGAAAAAATATATATAACAAAATGTGGCATTATGTTTACACAGGACTTTGTACATGTATTTATTTTCTCCCAATGTTAAATTCAGCAAATAAACAGAAATCGTACTTTTAAACGTGCAGAATTGTGTTCTATGTAGATGTGTACTTAAAATCCATCTGAAAATCAACATAACATGCAGTTTAACCAAGAGCACCTAAACTTTTGTATATGACAACATGCGTATGTGGATAGCGTTCCAATAAAAGTATGTCCTAAATACATTCCAAGCCCTCATTTTTTATACTTGTTATTTCTCCAGTCTAAACAGAGACATATCAATCCAATTTCTCTCACATCTTTAAATAATGCATGTCCCAGATGAGCCACCGCTAACAGGTCAAGCCAGATAGGCTCTTCCTGTCTGGTCGTTTTGCACCGCTCAAGTAATTGTGCTGTTCATTTAGGCATATAAACTCCATCTACCGGTTTGATTCATTGATTGCAGATTGGCATGGTTGACCAGCTGCTCCACGTCTTGTCTAAATAGCCTGTCCCAGACAATGCCCAATATCACCTCACATGATGGGCTTGTCTGGAGCTAGAGGCTACCCTCTCCAGCCATATGTCATAAGTAGAGAATAGTCTGCGTGCTTGGTATGGTTCTGAACGCAGTCATGCCATGAGCCTGCAGATTAGTGGTCTGGATGCGGATTTAATTCCTTTAAAAGAAGGAAAGTGAGAAAGTCTATTATCTACTTAATATGCTTAAGCAGGATTTAGCGAATCTGATTTTCACTAGTAGAGCACATGGAGGCATGATAAGCATCTACCCCACTGGCAGGAAAAGCACATGATCCAGTAAATGTTGATCCCTTACACAAAAACAATGCACTCTTAAGTTCTTTAAGGTTCTATCACTCACCATAATGGGTTTTTAAGACTACAACATTCACTCTCCCATGCAAAAGAGGCTTAATTGTACCTTCATGTAACTAAAGGCTGGAGTTAGGACGGGGTGAATATAGGCAATTCTTCATATGGTTTAATTATGTTCCCTGACTAAAGGTAATGAAGATGAACCTTTAAGGATATCAGCACAGATGATGTGCTGTAGAGAAATTTAGTAAGTCGGTGGTGGTGATAGGAAGTAGATATCTGGATGGTTTATTTTGGCCCAAAATCCAATCATGGCAATTTCTGTAGCAAAACAGTCTCCCAGGTTATTCTTTCTTTATTTTGGAGAGTAAATGATTACTTGTGTTTGTAGACATTTCAGGTCATAGCACTCTGCCTTTGTTTACATCTTCATGGTTAAATTGTGCAATTAAATTATTATATGTATTATTTATTATTAGTAGTATTATTTACTTTGCATGTAAAATAACACTACTGAACAGTTTGCACTATAGTGTACAATTAATAAATACACTTTTACAGATCACCTCTTATTCTAATAACGGTCGTTTCAATGTGTTTATATGAGGTATGATCATTTTAAAAGCTAGCATAAACTTTCTATTACCACCCCTGAGGACACTGCACTTTTCTCTCCCTGTATCACTATATATCATTCTTTATTAAGCCCTTAATAAACAGATTATATGAGCAAAGCGAAAACAATCTATGTTATGGGGTCTTATTAGACTTTGTCTGTAAACTGCTAGGACAATGTAAAATAACCACGTTTACTCAAATGACCAGTTTGGTTAATAGATAAATACACACTGGCCAATGAGGTCACCAAAAGAGACGTGAAGCGTTAAATGAAAACACCGCCCTCCGTACTTGACATAAAAACAGCCCAAAAAGTGGCATCTGGTGAGACGGTGCTGGTGACTGTAATTAGGTCACACAAGGTGAATGCAATTTCATGCCTGTTTGAACATTTTTTTCCTCCTAGCTGGTGTGATTAGTATGCTTAATTAGCTAATGAACTTACGCTTGTACTCTTACTGCTTTTATTTTATTTAAACACGCTTAACACATTTTATTTAAATTAATAATTTGACAGAAGTAGGACATATTTCAGCTCTAATACTTTTTTTTAACATTTTCACCAGCAAACAACAAAAAAAGAGAATAAACATTAAATGTCATAAACCAAAAGAACAAGCACGATGGTCATTATATATAGCACATGCACAGCAGTTTATTTATTATTTGTAGTGAACTTAAAGTGAATCTGATCTCGTAAAATAAAATTCCACATTATGGTATCACACATGGTCACATGGTTGCAGACAACAATGTTAATCACCAGAAACAAATCAGCTATCGTATGATTTGATGATGCATTTATTAAAATATAGACCAAATATAGTGGAAAGCCAAAATATTGGGGAAAAAAGCTACAACATTTATAATGAGTCTGGAATGCCTGCGTCCGGTCCTGCTTGACGTGCTGTTGTATGTTACACATGTTTACACCATTTCTTGTTGAAAACCACCACAGAACACCTAACAAATGTTGACTTTCCTGAACTGCTTTCCTCCATTACTATGTGTTTTAACACAGGCTTTTTCTGGGCAGTTCTAACTGTTTGTATCACATGACTGTAATTCAAGGACACATAAAAGAAGATACACTTCATCTAGGAATTTCTTGTGCTCCCTTTAGAATTAGAAACTATGCCATCGTCGAATAAATCATCTTTGTTACATGCTACACATGTAATCACTGCTGTGACTGTTATGATAATGAACTGGGCACACCACTGCAGTACTTTACAGCAGATAAAGCATATGGATCTGGAAATGCTGTCAGTATGCGTTTGACACAGGAGCTGACCACAGGGAGCCTGCAAACAGACAGACAGACACACACAAAACACAATTAACACAGAAATTCTGGTATAGACCGAAATAGAAATTTTTATGCATGCTGTTTATCAACACTTAACATACAATGGAAGTCTATAGGTAATTCAGCCCAGAAGTCATTCGAGCATCAGAATAAATATGCAACAGAAATGACTGTCTCTACAATGCAACTGAAAATATCATAGAAGGAATTAGAAGACTGCAAAAAGTGACTTACAGTTGTCATCACTTTGCTGTAACAGGCTTCTTCTTGGGTTTCAATTTGAAATACAGGAAAATAACAGCAATGCCTGCGTAGGTGGCCAGCACACACTAGAAAGACATTTAACATATCACTAACACTGTCATATCAAAATCATGTACAGTACATCCACAAAAATTGGCACTGCAGCTAAACATCAATAAAACAAGCTGTAAAAATATTCTTTATAGCTTATCACTTTGTTCTTTTATTTCCAAATACTAAAAACATCTAACCTATAACTGAAGTAAAATTGAAGCACAAATCAGAAAATGGCTACAAGAAAACAGTTCAACAGTTCAAATGCATTTCCTTTATCAGGCCAATAATTAAGAAGCTTAAAACCAGTAGGATGGAGGAGCGGAATATGAATCACCAAAGATAATTGCTGGAGAACTGTAGACCTTAGATCTTGGAGTTAGAACCTCTCCTAACCTACAAATAACTCCAATATGACACCACTCCCATGGCCGCAAGTTATTTGAGAGGGTTGCCAGAAGACAGCCAACAATCTCAAGTCCCTACAGTTTGCCAGATGCAGGAATCATATTCTATGGGCAGATGAGACCAAAACAGAGCTTTTTGGCAACACACACCAGAGGCGTTGGTGTAAATACAAAGGTAGCCATGCAGAAAAGCACCCTATCTCCACTGTGAAGTATGGCAGTGGATCTCTGATGTTGTGGGGATGTTTTTCTTTCAAAAGCCCAAAACAATGTATTCAGATGCATGGTATCAGAGACTCTATCCAACACAGAGTAAGCTGACAGAAATCCCAAAACATGACCACCTTAGTCAGGAAGCTTAATAGAATCCCATTTTATTTAGTCACTGTACTTTCCATAAAGTTGAACTATTTTGTTAATATTTTGAATGAAAGATCAAAAGAAAAAGAAACAAGGAACATTTTTTAAAGCTTGTTTTGCTCATGTTTACCAGGGTTCCAATAGTTGTGGAGGGCACTGTATATCCATTTCCATTTTCCATATTCAGTTTATTTCTGTATCTCTTAATCATAAGGAATGAACAGGCAGAGATGATTCATTCAATTACTAGGAACTAGGGCTGCACAACATATTGTTTCAGCAGCATCATCACAATGTGCGTAAGTGCAATACTCACACAGCAGTGCAATGTCTAGTGCGACATATTAAATGAAACGTGTCATGCTACAAATTGTCTGCTGCTTGATGCAATAGAGAAACTTGTCCAGTTCCGGTGCTCTGACTAGAGTCTTCTTAGAAGAGTGGTCACATCACTCACCTGCTTTTATGTTTGGTGCATTGAACGCATTCAAGTTCCAGAAAACATGGCGAGTGTTAAAAATAATTTCTCTGTAGTTTTATTATCTTCATATTTTTATGATCTATTATATTTTCACCCCAATCATTTTTACAATATATAGTGTATTCTAAATATTTATGTTCCAGTCATCTGGTGAGAACTCCTGAACTTCGTTTCATATTGCAAAAATATTGCAGGGGGAAAAACTGTACTGTCAGCATTTTTTCCCAAATATGTGCAGACCTACTATATTTCGATATATTCCTTACACTTACACTCAATTTTTGGCTTCTCCTGTAACAATTACGATTATAGGCGATGAGACATACACTACATGTTGGCAGACACCTGCTCACCCAATTTCTTCTGAAAACAAGGTCGTCAATTAGGAGTTTGCCCTTATTTGCAGCACAGCCTCTCCTCTAAATGCTGGATCACTGAGTGTTTGATTACACTGAGTCACAAAATCACAAGACGCATCCCAAAGGTATTCCATGGAGCTCCATATACAGCATGCATTTCTTGGAGGTCCTCGGTTACTGTGGTATAGTGCTAACTGGTTTAGTAACCCGATGAAGGACGGATCTGATCTGAATATCTGTGTTCTACTCACGTTCCTCCTCCCTGTGATGGTGTAGGAATTGAAGTATTTGGCAATCCCAGTGAACTGGTGCTGACCTCCCACGTCATGGCCTGCCATAGTTAGGGGCCCTGCAGGAAAACAGGACCACTCAGTCAGGGAGTGGGCTAAAGAATCCTCAGTTAAGGGTATGATGGAGAAATTCTTGCCAGATTTTTTTGTGACACCCCGTAACTAAGCCGGTATACCTCGTAACACGGACAGGACTGGGAACAGCGTGTTGATGTGGAGGTTTGTCTGGTACGAGCTGTCCGGCTTAAGCTTTACACGCAGCTTGAAATGACTGTACAATGTCAGGAGGCTGGAGCTAATCTAACGGCCCTGTCGATGTTCAGTAAACGTACCCGACTAATAAACGTGATGCCACAGAAATAACACACATAAAACAGATAGAGGAATGATTCACCTTACTTGGAAAGAGTTGGATGAGTGTAAGGATGTCAGTTCTCTCGCTGTCCTCGACTTGACGTGACTGTTCTCGATGTGGTAAACATCGCCACCTAGCGGAGAAAGACATCCATTGCTGTGGATGTTATGAAATACTTCATTTTTCCTAACCCACTGAAATGCAGTGCTGCCTCCACTTAACATACCTATTTTGGCCTCATGCACTCTCAGAATACATCCTCAATCAGCTCATCTTCATCATCCCTCTCTCCCTCATATTTCTAGATATTGCATAGTTGAGTATAGTCAAGTCATGGTTTATTTTTATTGCACCTTTAACGTTAGATGTTGTCACAAAGCAGCTTTACGGAGAATCTGGCTCTAAGCCCCAGTGAGCAAGCCAGTGGGAAGGAAAAACTCCTTTCACAAGGAACCAAGACTCAAAGGGGTTAGGGTTAGGTAACCCATCTTCTTCTGGTTGACACCAGACAGCAAGGCAAGCATAAAAAAGAATATGAATTTAAAGTTGTATGCAGTATTACATAGAATGGCCAATAACTGTTGGTGTGAGAGTAACAGTGAGAAACAGGCCTGAATTTCTGAATGAAGCTCCGTCATTTTTACCAGTGAAACTAGTGGCCACTTTAAGGTCATCACAGTAAAACCATGAACATCAGCTGCTGCTAGAAGCCTTTGGTGATAGTCTCTTAAAAAGAATAACAAAAGCATTCAGTGTTATGTGAGGCAGAGGAAGAAATGTGACCAGTCAAATACATAATCCAATAAAACGAACACAAAAGGAAGTAGAAACTAAACTTTAATAACTAAATGTAACCGTGTAATAGACGTATTTGCTTGCAAGTACACTAGAGTAGCAGTAAAAGTATCATTGTTTTGAAAACACTCAAAAGCACAAATCCCTCCAAATTGTCCTTGTGTGTATGTAACTGAGTAAATGTAACTAAGGACTACCCACATCTGTTTCCTGGAATAGACCTTCTCGGTCCCCTTTCCTTTTATAACCATTCAGACAGTTCTAGTACCTCTCCTCCTCCCTAGATGGTGCTCATTTTGCCTGTTTGGGATGATGGTGTAGTTGTAGTAAATGCTTTTGGTCAGCAGAGAGCCTGTTGCCTATGGCGTGTGAACACAAGTTTGATGTTTGTGATTTCCAGGTTATTACAGACCTCAAGAAGGTTCGTGCGTCACTTTTGGTTTGAGCTCCTTTTGTCCAAGATTGTTCATGCTCCTCATAAAACCTTGTGTACATGTGTATATGAAATGACCTCATGGTAATGCAATGTGTTCAGGTGGCTGGTAAACACATTCCTCTGTTTAGCCACAATACCTTGAATGTGGAATGCTTTTCTGTGTCCTCATCTAAAGCTACGAAGAGTCATTGCAACTGAAGATTACCTGTATTATACCTGAAACAATAATAGAAAAAAACTAAAACATACTCATCTTGAAGAGTGGAAGGGCTCATGTAGTGAAATCCCTTTTTGTCCAATTGTGCAAACATACTTTATAACCAATAAACAATAAATAAAAACAGTTTAAGAGTCTTTAAACCTTCAGCTTTGATTAAAGTAGATATATAATTTATAAGCCCCTTGATGCATGTTCCTGTAATCAACCATTCTGTCTCTCTCTAGTTTTTGTTCAGCAACTTGTTAGATACCTGGGATGAGTTGCAGCATGCTGGAGCATATCACACCATCATATTTTTCCACCCATCACATCTCACCATGCAGTTCCCACAGACACCAACACATCTCCAAGGAAAACATCAGCTAATCTCTTGAACCCTGGTCTTATTACCTAGAAACCAATCTGATGACTTTCTTAAGATAAATCCGTAGATACTGTGAATTATTCTGTAGCTCCTGTTAAAGAGATTTGTGCATTATGTAAGCATGAGAATGAAGAACATGAAGCGTGGGACCCACATAAGGGGCCTACTGTTTAAGAGCTTCTGTAATCATATGTAGAACACAGCCCGTCTGAGGCTTCTGCCATTGCCTGATGTAAGTACGCTCTCCAGACAAACAATTCTATTTCTGTCATAAAGCTGAAGGAGCCAAATCGTTATGCGTCATGCAATAATTGCTTTTAAACTGGTGTTAAGCAATTAAGAATGCGTGTTAACTTTCAGGTCATGACTTGAAAAGCACCCTGAGGGTGAAACGAAATATGTACCCTACTGAGTCTACTCAGCTATTGTTCTGAGATAGCTCCTCTTCTTTATCTTATTGATGCCAGAATGGAAAAATTCGTTTTTTCTTTTAAGGCTCTGTTATGGAAATATTGAATCAATTTAATGTTAGAGTAATATGAATTTGGGAGGACTTTATTGTATTAAATAATCACTGATTGTTTCAAATCATATGGGGTTTGCAAAGAATTTCAACCCATCCCTGTCTGTGTACCGGCCAGTCCGGTTTATTGTAGATATGTAGACGTTCTCCTCCATGCTTGGTGAGGCTCAATGAGGGAGGTTAGGCATACAAGTGGATAAGTGTATACAAGGAAATAATCTGAAGTGCATCATGCTTATACCAGTTGTAAGCTTTTTTGTTGTTCCCAAGACAGTGTATGCTTTTCATTGTGTATGTTGATAGTAGCAAGTCTGTTTTAATGCATGCCTGTACAGTGTTCCACACACAACATTCCTTTCTGTCTGTGGGGGTCAATTAACACTAAGATCCACTATTAAATGTATAGATAACCATGCTTTGTTAACAAAAACATCTGTACAGGGCCTGCACTGACATAGACTCGGTGGAATGCCACTGCTGGCGACAGTCACAAGGCTGGCCCATTAACACAGATAGCAGGCATTGCCACGGGAATTTGTTGAGTTTAGCCATGAAAAGTCCTTTTGTTGGAATTGTAATTCAGCCTTGCATAAGACCACAGTTCAGTAGGAATGACTCTGGCGTCTGTGTTGACAAAAAAATCTCATGTAATTCAAACTGTACATGACATCACTGCAATACACACACAAGCACAGCTTATTTGTAAGTTTAATCTTTAGTCTCAAATATGAAACTCTGTGGTTCAATAAAAACATCATAAATACAAATGGTAAGCCATTAAGGACATGTTACACTTTATTGAGAGGTCTTTACAGTATAAAACAACAACTTCAAAATAATTTAAAGACTACCTAAAACTTCAATTCACCCAAACCTGACATGGGAGCGCTGGGATGGCCATTAGAGCAGGCCTTAAAAAACCTCAAATCCAGAAACGTCTCTGTGACTCTGATATCTCTCTGTTCCAATGATATATTCGATTTACTTAACCAAATCTGAAAACATTTTGGCGAGATTCCAAGATCACCCGGCCTCAGAACCAGGGTCAGGACACAGAATGCTCCATTTTGCTGTGTTTACCACATACCGATCCCTTACTGGTCTGCAGTAACATAATGTTCTCTGCCATTCCGATGGCATTGGTGTGCATATATAGTGCATATATATTGTGTGGCGCCGACCCAAAGTATCCAGGTTCTGTTCAAGTCTCTATAAATAGCCATAATTTCTCTTTCTCAGCCCAGGGCATCTATATGACCACTTCTTATTAAGGCTGAATTCGTAGTGCACTAAGTCAGAACTTAATGTTATCATGTCAATGTGAAAGCTCCTCGTTGCTGCACTAGAGGACTGGTTTAGTGGTAGAATGAGGGTCTGTTGGACATTGGAGTGGGCTACATGTGACACTGTGTGTGTTTTTTGTATTGTTCTCGAGCGAAGCTGAGCAAGCTCCACACAGTGAGACTCTCCTTTTTCTCTTATTGACACCAGTCCTCTTCTCTCACACCTCCAGGGGGTTCTGCGGCCCCTCGGCCCCCTGTGGAGGGTCATGCTGGAGCCTGCAGATGGGTTTATTACACATCGGGCAAACACTTCGGATTTCCAGCCACTTCACCAAACACCTGAATACGCACAGAGAGGAAAGAAAGAAAGAGAGAGAGAGAGAGAGAGAGAGAGAGAGAGAGAGAGAGAGAGAGAGAGAGAGAAAGAGAGAGAGACAGAAAGAAAGAGAGAGAGAGAGAGAGAGAGAGAGAGAGAGAGAGAGAGATAGAAGATGACAGAGAGAGAGAGAGACAGAGAGAGAGAGAGAGAGAGAGAGAAGAAGGGGAGAGAGAGAGAGAGAGAGAGAGAGAGAAGGAGAAGAAGAGAGAGAAGAAGAAGAAGGTGAGAGAGAGAGAGAGAGAGAGAAGAAGAATGGGAGAGAGAGAGAGAGAGAGAAAGAGAGAGAGAGAGAGAGATCCAAGAGAAAGAGGAAGAAGAAAGAAGAGAAGAAAGACAAAAAGTAAAGAGAAAAGAAAGAAAGAAAGAAAGAAAGAAAGAAAGAAAGAAAGAAAGAAAGAAAGGGGTGTATTGTTCACTGATATAGAGACATCATTTCTTTGTCCAAATTTCTTGGTTTACAAATGCATTCAGAATAAAATCATTTTTCATTGTCCACTGAAGAGATTTTGAGATGAAGAGAGGCTTTGTTGTTACAGTGACACAGTCCTATACTCTATAAACTACACTAACTGGAAATATAAACACACCATCTTTCCTGAAAGGATTCTACGGGGCTGGGTTGTAAAACAAAATTGCCACTTTAGTATCTGGTGTGACCGCTTGTGTGACACACAGCAAATAATCATTCAAATAATTATTCTAGCAAATAATCCTAGATTAACTGGTGCTAACTGGTGCAAAACACAAAACCAAAAGTGTTCCGTATTTTGATTTTAGAGCTCATTGTCAAAAAAAAGATGATGAGGTTGAGGTTACTTTGTGCCATGGAACCTCAAGCCTAATGCTGAAAACCAGCTCCCTCATTTTAATACTGTGAGTGTTAGAACGCAAGTTCCTGTAGATGCTTTACATTTCAGTAAGTGTTGCACCTTCTTCAATGTCCCTGTGGTGTTCTCTAGTGATGTACCATAACAAGTAGACAGTTAGAGTTAATTATTTGTACCATCTACATAGTTTTGTGTTTGTATGGTTTAATTAACTGGTGTATTCTATTAGTACATTGTGTAATGTGGCCAAAGGTTCTGCAGAAAGCTGAGAGTATGTATGATTGTTTAAAGTAGGCAGCATGGGAATTCTTAAAAGTCTTACTTCTTGTGGAATGCATGAGAGCAGGGACAGACTCCGAGCTCGTCTCTACTCCTGAACTCCTCCAGGCAAACTGCACAGGTCTGCTACAGGGCAAGATACAAAAACAGAGAGACTTTCTATCTCTTGGTTTGCCTAAAATTTGAATGTTATTCGAAGCAAACAAGTTTATACGGTTCATGTCAGTTTATCTCAGTGTTTCATAACAGCCAAGCTCAGATGCCTTTCTCTTATTGAGCATCAATATTTTCTAAAGATGCTTTGAGTAAGGCTTGTGATAGATTTGTAAATGACTTACTCCAAGCAGGCTGAGCTTCTTCCCTGCTCCTTTTAGAACCACCTGCAAAGAGGCAAAAAAGGCTAAATGAAACTGAAGGAACTCAAATTTTTGTAAAAAAAAACATAACCTGTAAATAAAATATACCTCATTGTATCCATACTGCTCCCGTGTACCCTGCCGTCTCAGGCTGTGAACAAATACAGGATGTTTCATTCAACATCATTAAACAAATTAACAAGTGTATGTCTACATCAATCCAACCCTTTCACTGATCTATTCTAGATAGATAGATAGATAGATAGATAGATACTTTATTGATCCCGAAGGAAATTTAGCAGCCAGTAGCGGTTTCACAAAAAACGAACAGCACAGATACACATAATAATACAAAAATATAAAAATAAAACAGTGTTGTGCAGTATGAGAAACCTAAAAGGGATGTTCAGTAACGGCAGCAGTATTACTAACTATTAAGGTATAGGCTATAGAACTATACATACAGCGAATCACTATCTACGGATATGTTAATATAAATATATAAATATATCTCACTTGGTAAGGAGGCAAGAAATATATACACAGAAGTACAAAACAGGCTGTAGTGCAAAAGTAATAAATAAATGAGCAAGGGACGCAGTTATCAGCAGATAAATGAACAGAATGAATTAACATCAGAAACATGATATTTAAGTGGAGTTGAGTGTCCAGGAGTGCAGATGTACAGTATATACAGTAAGTGTCAGAGTGTCCAGATGTACAGTATATACAGTAAAGTGATATAGTCTCCATGCGTCATTTAAAGGAAAACCCCTAACAAGAAACTTTCACTTTGATTTTTTCATGCTGTCAAGTGTAAATTCTGATTTTAAATGTGATTGAACACTGCAAGGTTACCTGAACAAGTAACAACAGAAGATCATGCTCAACATGAAGATGAAGAGGCCGATCCCAAGGATGATGACATAGACATTCAGTGGAAGGCGGTATGTGGTGTCGGTGCTCATTTTGCAGTCTGAAATCTGCAGTCCCAGGTCACACAGACATCCTGCAAGGCCACAAAATTCAGCATTTTCAAAGCTACACTCTGTTTCTTGTACTACAAAGGAAGTAATAACCAAGTCCATACTAAGAGCACAATGCGTTTGTCATGCTCTGCTTGTCATGTTTAGATCTGATATTTTGGTGTCTGCATCACTGCTCCAGTAGCTTTCTGATTGGAGCTTGAATGACTGAACTGGGGTAAGTTCAAGGTCTCTGGCAAGTAGCATTCGTATTGTTTTCCAAATTGTTTCAGCCTGAGCATAAGGCACAAATTAGCATTTATCAGCCGATGAGTGAGTGGATCACATATTTGCCTTTACGAGGTCGTTGGCAGCCCACACGCTGCACTACCACTCTCATGTGTACAGTTCGCTGTGGCCCCAGCATGCATATTACATACACTCTGCCTGTGGAGCGTCTGCATGTTTCTCATATTGCCGTAACACTGCACTCACTGTTGGACTTCATTGAGTTGCATGAACTTTTCACTGTAATACATCTACTCAAACTGAAAAACAACAGAATCATGAGAATCAGGTATCAAATGGGTTGCCTTTAGCAGCTCGGCAATGCACTACTAAGCAACAGCAGACGTAACGGGACATTCCTTCCAGACTCTGACATTGTTGCTGGTAAGCCAAACTTCTAGAGAATGAATGCTTGAGACGGTCTTATCTGCCTTTCGTGTTTATACTGTGGGCTTGGAGCATGTAAAAGACAAATTAATACAAAATAAATACCACATTTATCCCATTTTAATAATTATGGCAAGACCTTTTTAATACTGCTACAGTAATATATTCTTTGAATGCTCAATTGATGATGATGTATAGATGAAAGACCACCTATTGTACATATATTGTCTTTGGCACTCGAAATTAAACAATTTTAAAACTTTGTATCTCCAAATATAATAATGGGAAGTATTAATATTAGAATACATAGAACATTATTAGTGTTTTTATGTAGGTCAATGTGTTTAACCATGTCAAAAACTACTCCTCGTCACAGCCCAGTATTACCTGTGGTTATTATTTGCTACCTGATTTAGCTTTATTACATCTAAGAGCAGCAAAGGGGACTCCTATCCAAATGTTTTACTGTATATATGTTTATTCAGAAAATCCCATTCCGGCTTATCAGTAGATCAGTAAAGAAATCCTTTAGTGCCAGGCAGATGGATTGCTGGATAAACAAGTACCTCTAAGAAAGAGTTTTGCATGGCCAATAGGAACACAATTCCAGCTATTACACAATTTCACTATTTATCTGTATTTTTAATGTAATGCAATCATTGTCCTTAATCTAAACCCAAGTATATGGCATATGAGCCTATGAATGTCTACACTCAATGTTTCATCAGATGCAGCTGGCTATTCCTGTGAGGAATTTGGTAGTACATTTTAATTAGCCCTAAAATCCTAATAAACAGTGAGTTATTACTGGAGAAAAGAGTAAATAAAGCAGCAAATATTCCCATTATGTTTGACTGCAAAGCTCTAGTCAGCCATGGACACCTCTTGAGCATTCTGCATGTGGGTGAGACAAAAGACAGAACAGAAAGCCTCCACTGTGGGAAGCCATAAAGAAGTGAAATCTCTGCAGTGCTGTCCGACTCCTGCTGTACAATAAACTGCACACATTAACTACTAAATGAGAAGGAATAAACTGTATAAGGCAAAGTTGTAGCCTCCCTTTGTCCTCAAAACAATGACCTCTATCTGCTACATTCTCTATTGTGCATTCATCCACTCTCCCCTGTATTGATTCTTCAGAAGTGAAATGTTAGAGAGCAAAATTCTTTGGAAAGCCTTTCTGTTACTCACTCCTAACAGAGATACATGTTCTCTAGCAAACTGCACTGGAGCACTCTTGGCAGGTTTACTAGTATGCCAAGAATGAACTCAACAAGTTTTAGCATTCCCCAGTTTCACATTGTATAAGTATTGGTTACACATGTCTGCTGCAGTAAGATGGACTACTGTGTTATCTTTGAATGTATTGCATTCTGTAATGCATAGACAGACTGTAGCTGTGGATATTTATAATATTTCAGTTATATTGTCAACAATATTTCAGTAATATGCACTTAAGATTAAAATACTTTTTCATTTTTATCCATTCAAAATGCTGCTTTTTACATTGTGTAAACATTTCATCAGACCAATAGAAATAAGCTAAAAAAAAAGGTTAGGATAAAATATTCCTACATCAACTGCTATTAAAGTTAAGAACATTTTTCCCTTCCCATCAAACTGAAAATCTAGGAGATACAAGGTTTTGTCACTACACTGATAACAGGGAAGGACAAAAAAGAGCAAAACAAGAGTGGCTTTGCCTTAATGGGGAGGGCATGAAACAAAGGAGTGAGGTAAAAAGGTGCAGAGGAGGAGACAAACAAGGAGAGAGAGACCGAGAGAAAGGTAGAGCAGTTGGCAGAGCCCGGGTGAGGCCTGGGCAATTGTCCGTGCACAAAGGCAAACACAAGTGGCTGCAGCCGCAGCCTCCCACCCCCTCTGCCATGAAGCCGCCATCTGCTCAGTCTAATGGGGGGTAGAGGGGGAGGTAAGGGCATGGGGCACTTCCAATCCATGCTGTTCATTTATGAGCCTCACCAACCTGAGGAGGAAACACCTTTTGGAAAACAATGGTGGATGACATCAGGGGTCATGCTCTGCCAAACAGAATACATTGGAACACAGAGTGGTACACAGACAATAATTCTTTCTCCAGTCTGAGCACAGCTTCAGACCATGCAGAAGGTTGTGTCTGCAAGGAGAAAGGTAAAGGGCTTTCACTTGTTTGGGTTAAGGCAGGGGCGCTTGTAATCTTAGGAGGATGTTAGTGAATCATTGATAGAAAGCCATGGAGAAGGCTGGAGACGCTGTGAATAACACATGTTTTAGGGAAGGCTGACATGTGGCCAGCATAGCACATAGAATAGGTCGCAGGGGTTTGGATGCATGGACGTGGGGAGGGTGTTATGATTCATACTCACCGTTACACCACTGGAGGGGGTTCATGAAACTGGGCGTCAGGCTGCTCCACTACAGACCCAGTCAATCAGTGAATGCTTCCACAAGGCTGTGTTTGTAATGGGCTAGCAAGCTAGGTTGATTCCCCCACCAAACAATGTCAGATAAATAGTCTGGGCTTTGTTCCTGCTGGCAAAACTCCTACAACAATACCACAGCTGAAGAAGTCTTCACAGCCTCTGGTTAACACATTGCAAGCGCCCACCACATTCCAGGACGAGTTTGCTTTCTTGGTTGAAACACGCATAAAGACCTTTTAAAGTCCTTCACTGTCCACTTCAGAATTGGCACTGACATCAAAATGAATAGCTGTCCTTTCGTGATATCAAACGTCCCATTAAATACAGGCAGCTCGACACCTAATAAATACTGCTGCTTTGACTTTTTCTTTTGTCCAGAGTCATTGTCCAGAAACCAAAGTCCAGATTTGGGTACTTCAAAACAGCTGCTTCGCAGACTGCTTCTCACAGGTCAGACAGTATTAAAAGCTTATTATTATTGTCATTTTAAGCTGTTCTTGTCACTGGAACTCAGTCACAATAACACCAACAGTCTAATGCTTCTCTGTCTGAGCGTATATATATGTATATAGGTCATGGAAGTGGACTCACTTGCTTTGTCTACCTCCAAAACACTGTCACAAGGTTCTCCCCGTCCCTGGGTTGCCTTGTCCCACTTTTCTGAAGCCCACCTGCTTTTCTCGTCCTTTTGAACAATCTTCTCGTTCTGATCACCCCCTCGTTTTTCCTTGGTGACAAAGCAGCAGAGGAGCTGAGGTTCAGTGCAGTCTCAGTGTGAATGGAGCTGTGAATGTAGCTCCTTCAAGCTGTGAGTGGCATTGTGCTGGTGACGGCTCTGTCTCCTCTTCACCATCTGCCCTGCTCTCTCTCTCTCTTTCTGTCTCTAATCCAACAAAGCAGAGACCAGAGGAGAAACACGGGAAAAAAGATAAGAAGAATGGGTCCACCCTGAACGTGTTCTGTTCAGCTGTAGTGCTTTCCCAGTCTTCTCCTCCAGTCCTGGCTGTTCATAATGGTGCCGAGCACTCCTCTCCTTCTCAGTTTGTAAACATATCTCTGCTCATGTGATTTGCTGCCTGCATCACAGCTCTCCTTTCACCCGCCCCCTCCCTTCTTTCTCTCCCCTGTCACGCATTCTCTCCCTCTCTCTCACTCACTCTCTCTACCACCCTGGCTCATGCTCTCTCGCCCTCCAACCCCTCTCCAGCTGCAGGCTATTAAGAGGTGACAGTGGCCAGGCAGGCAGGCAGGCAGGCAGGCTGTATTCTGAAAAGGCTGTGAAAGGAACGGGGTCGATTAGCTGCTCTGTTGACTTACACAACATATAAACAGAGATCAGTCACAGTCAGAAAGAGTGAGAGAGACAGGCAGAGATAAGAAGAGAGATAGAGACAGAGGGGGAGAAAAAATAGCAAAGTAATAAAGGCAGCCCATTTCTGACTTGATAGCAAGACTTGATAAAGGGATTTACTAAACCATAGTAATGAAGAAACCTCCCATAATTATCTGATTATATATCAAATTACATGAGCTAACACAGTCATTATTATGAAAATCCTATTTACAGTTCTAAGATATTAGCTCATTGTTATTAGATAATATACCACAACTATGAAATAGATAGTGAGTCTCAATATTATAATGTAGGGTGTAATCATCAGACAGTCTCTCATAACTATGAACTATGAGTTATATTAGTATCTCATTATGTTCAGACAGCATTGTGCGTTATCATTATTACTATTATCATTATTGTAAGTTAGTGTCTTATTGTAACACTACTAGCTTTATCATACTGTATGCAATTATGATATACTACATTTTGTTGAGATGCACTTCACATGTTTCTCACTCTAATGTTGTTATACATAATTATCAGTTTATGTAGCCCCTTTTTATGAGTACATATGAAATTTAAATTATAATTATTACTGCATGCAATTATTAATTATTATTATTCAGATGTTAAAAATTAGTAACCTGTGACTGAAACATACCTTGTGCATGCAATAGCACAAGTCTGAATAACAGCTGTAATTGGATTTGGCATGTACTGGACAGGTTTCTGGATGTAGGCAATATCAATGCTTAGATACTCCTGCATCAAAGAATTGCACAGTTGGGACAGATTTGGTGGATATCTTCCCTGGCACAATTCCAATGAGAATTTCCTGTAGACTGGAATTTTTGCCACTGCTGGTAGACCCTCATGATTTTACGCTTCCATATGCCTGCAAATTCAGCTACTTCCTTTTCACTATGGCTTTTACACACCTATATGCAATCACTCCTTTTAGTCAATCACTAACATCTGCCTTGTAATCCATTTTCCACACATTCACTGCTCTGTACAACCTCTTCTCAGTCTGTGAATCCTGTCACACACCACACAGATACTTATAGCAGACACTGACTATCTTGCAATACACAAAGTGACTAATTTTGTGACTGGTGGACTTATGTGCACGCAACTTTACAATGAGGGGTAAAATAGTAGAGCAAGTTTTACACTGTACACTCTCCCAACCAGTTAACGTGTTTTTAACTCTATGATCGTTTGGTAAACTGGAACCAAGAAGCACCTGAACTTACATTGCAGGAATCCTCCAGCAGCAGAATTACACATCTGTGTGCTTCTATATATCTATCCTTATGAGGTATTTCAGTTTTTACCTTAATTAATATTTAAACAATTACTAAATATTTACATGAAAATCTTACATGCTAGATTTATTGTAATGTTTTCATCATTAACTTTTTTAGTGAATAAGTCAGTTATAAATTATTAATTAATACTTCATATGACATTATTATAGACTTTAATGAATTGTTCATCAGTGCTTAGCTCTTGCTGTCCCAACTGTGTGTTCAGCCATGTTAACACATTAAAAAAACGCCTAATAATATTTCCAAATGTGCTAGTATTATTAATTAATGAGACAGATATTAATTATCTATTGAGTAATGCTTAATACTCTTAGGTACGATTTATAGTTATATTCTTATTGTACAGGATTACCAAAATTAGAGGTAGCTGCTATCTCTTTATCAAGAGTTTCTCGATATAATCAGATACCATTATAAAATATTATTATATTATTTATAATAGAATTTTCTAAATATTTTTCTATACATACTGTTTGCAAAGTAATACATAAATATAATAAATGTTCTAAATGTATGTGTGCAATAAAATAGTCTGTTGAGATACACTTCACATGTTCCTTGCTAGTAGATTTTTTATGATTATTTTGTTAGTATCTCATTATTATGGGTTATATTTTAGAGGCTTTATGCAATTATAAGACAACATGTGATGTTGGGATATACATCATGTGTTCCCCATCCTCAAACTGTTACTCACAATTAATGATCAGATAATATCTTATTATTATGAATTTGTTTCTCAATATTATGAGAGAGTATGTTCTAGTAAGACTATCCTGAAGATACTGCATGTCATTCTAATTTACTTTGCTGTGTCATGCGAGAAGCTATTAACTTGTTCTTGCCCCTCATAACCGCATATCTTATATATAGGATTGATAATTATTACTGAAAATCCATAGTAGTTAACAAGTTGTAGGTCCTGAGTTTAATAACTGAGTTAAAAACTCAGACAATGTACCCCAGATCATATTTCTGCCATTATCCCTTAAAAAAAGCTTTCAGTATGAGCTTTAATACTGCCCAGTTGGACCTGTGATCGCCTTGTAAACGTAGCTTAACAGCTTTACAAACAACGGCTCCTTGATTCAGTGGCTAGTTTATTGGAGAGGTCCGTAAAGGGTAGGGTAATCATGCAAAAAGGTCCATGTGGGTAAAATCTACAAGATCTTTCTAGCTCTGTGAAAAGCTAAACGAACTCACAGCATGCAATAGTGGACTTGTGGCTACCTTAGGGCTTATCATGCACAGTTCACACACGTGTTGCATTATTTTACAGACAGTACTAAGCATATGGGGCTTTTAAACAATGTTGGGCTCCAATATGAGCTCAATTACAGATTAAATCCAAAGTAAAAGACATGCTTATGTTTTTAATTAGACGACAACAGTATCATATATTTACACAGCTTGAAGAAAGTATAGTTGAAAAGAGGTGTCTAAAAACCAAGGTGAACTGGAGGCTTGCTACTGCTATTTTTAGCAGCCTCCTCATGTTGTGTTTGCCACAGTTTTACCCCCTGCCAGTGTTTCAAGTGATAAAAACGCAAGAGCCATCTGGAGGTGCTCTACCAGCGATGTGAATGGAAACTTAATTAACCATTTCAAACCACAAGGTTCGGTACCACAGTTTCTGCAAATACTTGTACAGCTGCATGTTTTAGAATGTGCTTACATGGATGCGATGACATAGTGAGAATTAAAGTACTGTACATGTCTAGGACCAATAAATATCCAAAAATGTTTATTGCAACTTTTGTGCGTTTTACATTTAGGTAGCCCTGAGAGTATAGCCGACAAGCAGATCACCACGGTCTAACATCCTTGAGATACATCTAAAGCTTAAAGAAAATATGGTGACACAGTTCTGTCATTCTTCAAGTATAGGAAACAGTGTCAATACCAGCCTACCTGTAGAATTATAATATTAATGTTTTTCAGGGCCTTTCAAAAACTGCTAATGTTATTTTAACCTTAAAGTACAATCTCTGTATCCATAAATCATGTTATCACTACACCATCATTAAGATTTTTAGAACCTCCAAAACCTTAGGATCGCCTTTCACTAACATCAAAAACTATCAAAAAAAAAGAAAACAGACTATACTATACCACCCTAACATAACATGTCCATCTCTTTCTCGATAGCCTCATGGTCATCGTCTTTTGTGTAATTGGACCACTTGTTGAGGCGGCTGTACAGTGGTGCTCCTTTGTTCTCTCGGTATAAGTAAACACCTGTAATACGGTTCCACTCCTTACTGGGAATAACATTTTTGCCTCCCTGGCACCCTGCCAGAAGCTCCTTTTCCTCTTTGTCCAGGGCCACGAACCCAAAAAAGCTCTTGACGGTCTCAGCAGCATGAATCTTAGCATGAGCATCAGCAGTACGCTGGAAGAAAACATGCTCATTGGCGCGGTAGCTGGACCAGTACGCCTCCTGCTGGTAGCCCAGGGGAGAGCAGCAGCGCTTCAGGCACAGCATCAGGAACACACCGAGAGAGATGACAGCTATCATAAGCCACCCTAGCAGCTGTAGAAAAACAGCAGAAAGAGAAAGAATGCAAACTGAATTCTGATGCATTTGAGCTGAAACTAACTAAACAATTCTCCAGCAAATTGTGCAAATACATTGTTCATTATTTCATATGTAGTCACATATAAAATTAGAAAAAATAAAATAGTCATTGTGGCATGTATACAAGTTTGGAATGTTCACCCTGTTTTTTCACATTTCGATCCCAAAGCACTACAGATCCACCCCATGATTAACAGTTGGCAAGGTGTTCTTTGCATCATATGTTCCTTTGCTTATATAAAAGTTATTTTGCATGTTTTAGTTGGTAATTTGTGTCATGAGGTCGCAGGTAACTTTTCCTTCTCCTAACAGCAGACAGTGCACCACCACTCATGTGTCAGCAACAATTTCCAGATTTCCCTGGACCTTTACAATTTCCTTTAACTGTTATTTCTCAAGTATATTCAGAAGAAAGAGTGCAAGGTGAAAGCTCTGTAATACCTTATATTATATGACCTTATTATAGCCTTTTCTTCCACAGATGCGAGTGAGTCAAGGAAAGCTTAACAAATTAATTAATTTATGAAACTCTACAGCTGCAAGGTTGTCCAAGTTTTACACATGCCACAATTAACTATTTTATTTTATGCATCTATTTGAATGGTTTGCTACTAAGGTTGTGTTTACATGGAATTACTACTTTAACATCAACAAAATATTTCGTTTGGCCAGGACCACACAAACTTTTACATACAACTGTAACTATGTGTGAAGGCTCAACATACATTGTTGACCTCTATGATGTATCTTACTCATGAATCTTTCTCATACTTTGGATCTGGATACTATATATGTGCCTGGACTTCTTGTCCAGGAATCACTGTGTGGACTGTACATCTTGTATAATTGCAAACATTCAATGTGTCTTTATATTTGACTGCTTCGGTAACCATGCATGGTCTTTAGCATGTTAGTTGTAAGACGACTTACATACAGTCCACCACTTAAATAAAGACTGTTGACTATGTATAAACGCTAGACTGGGTTTGTATGCATTAACAAACACTTTAAAACACAGGTGGTCAGTACCTGAGATTCATACTTGAGCCGACGTTGAATTTCTCCCCAGAAGTGCAGCAACTCTGTAGGCAAATCTTTGCATGGAAACCGGGCCATGATATTCGGGCCCTGGGTAACGGAGGGGAAGTTTTCCAAAGATAGAGGGTCCACAAATTCACTGAGTGCACAGACATATGCCTCTCCCCTGAGGAGTGAGATGACAGACCAGGTAACAGGGGCCACTAACGCTCTGCCCATTATTGACCCCAATAAAGCAAAGCCGGCAGCCCCAGAGAACTTCCGACATTTCCTGAGGCGACACTCTGAAACAAGGTCCCATGTGTTTCGATTGAGCATGATCCCAATGATAAATAAAGCTAGGGCAGGTACACCAATAGCAGCCAGTCCATAGAGGTAATTTCTCTCTGCAGAACATGGGCATTCAAAGGCAAAAATGTTGTATGCCGTCTGACTAGCCACTGTGCCCAGGGCTATAAGGCCATTGAATATCACTACATCCTTGCTCTTGAAGAAGAGAGCTGCAAATTTGAAGTTTTCTGAAATAAGCGCAGCCATTTATTCCTTCTTTCGCTATTGTCCTGTCTCTTGATGTCTGCACGCTGAAGACGACCAGTTGTTTGAAGAACTCTTCAAATTAAATAAAAAAGGGTTAAACACATCAGTGGACAAGACTCAGAAGGTTCCAGTAGTGGGCAAACTCCAGAGAGGACAATGTAGCTGAATCTCCACCTAAACATTTCCTTAAAGCGCCCCTAGACAAGCCCTAACAGGTAATCCCCAAGGCAAGCATGGACAGCATAGAGGAACTTGATGGCCGAACCTGAAGAAGAGGGTTAAAAAAAATCTGGGTACAAGTGACAGAAGACAGTCTTAAACAATGAAGAACAATTTCTGAAGACACGACCCAAACTTAGACTTAGAGGTGACAGACATAGGCATCTTGAACTGATTTACTTCACTACTTCATTGTGCAGTAACCTCAAAACGTATGCTCAGTAGAAGCAGCTCAGGTTTCACTGAGACATATTTTCAGTGAGCGGCTGTGCTGACTAACTACAAAGTCAGAACTCTTTAGAGTCTACAAGTAGAAGAAGCATATTCAAAGCGTGGGTTTTTTAACTCATGTATCTTAAAGATGAAGCCGGTAAAACAAGAGGAGCTGAACTTACTTACGTATCATGGTTAAGAAGTGAAACTCTCTACGCTGTAAATCCACAGAGCTTCAAACAGAGTAATAGGCTGCCTAGTAAATAAAAGGAGGCGCACGCACAAAATCCAGTTCTACTGCAATTGCTACATAATAGTGGCCAGGCTGAAAAGGAAAAAGAGAAAGCGTCCTTATATGTCAGTTGGTTGTGGGCACAGCCTGTGAATCATCAGCAGGAACTGGAGTCTGGTTTCCTCCCCAGTGGAAAAAAAAGAGTATTTAAAACATGTGGGGAGAGAACTCAACATGGAACAACATGGCTGCTAAGCTCACTGCACTACTTCTAAATCACTACAGATGGGCAGCAACTCTTTAAAGGATATCTGTACACATACAAATCTTAGTAAGGCAAAGAAGAGCAGGGCCAGTGTTTGTACAGCACTGTTGGTCTTAAAAGGAACATAAATAAAACATTATAAATGAAATATATACAAAATCAGCACAACTCTGTTTTGCAATTAGATTGTCTTAGATTTTGGAAGAATATGCATATCCACTCGGCATGGTTTTCTGACTATGACAGTCGTCAGAATGCGCGTTAATACTTGATGGTTCACACATGCCTTCTTCTTTCCCTTTTTGGTGAAGCTTTAGTGGCGGTTTACAGGTATGCCAGTTCCACAGAACTTTATTCATGTCCTCCTTTTCACGGATCCCCAGGAGCTTCTCTTCTTCGCTGTTTTGTGGGTGATGGCTGTGAAACACCACCATTTCACCACTAATACTTTCAAAATATTGCTGTATGCAGACCTTGGCAAAGCTCTTAGCGTGCTCTCTGCACATCTCGTCAAACAGCCTGCGCTCCGTATCCACATAATGGGCCCAATACTTGCTTTTCAGGAAGACTGCTTGTGTAAAGCATGGTCTGATCCCTCTTGCCATAAAGGCCACAAAAGTGATAATCAGCAAAAATATCCATCCACAGGCCTGAGGGAACAAAGAAGCCCAGCGTCATATTACACTCAAAACATTCACTTTGTTGTCCAAATACAAATACCAGTCAAATGGAAAAAAACTTAAGTTAACTCAGGTTCATTCAAGTTAAACGTCTTTTGAACATTTCTACTCATTTAGGTTCCCCACTAAATGGCTTTTTTTCTAGCACAACCACCAGGTATTTTGTCCTTAGATGGCTTTGTCCTTACATAGCTGTGGGATCTAGCTGTGGTTAAAACTTACAATCCTAATGATAGGTTGAAAACTTATTATAACATGTTACGACATGTTACAATATTTTTCAATGCTACAGTGCATTAAATATTTAAAGGAGCTTAAAATTGGTACAATAAGTTATGCATTTACACCCACCAAGCAGTTTGAACTCTAGTGATGCCTTAGTCTTCCAGAATTGGAAGCTCCAGTGAAGAAAATACCTAGTGGGACTGGATCGTCTGATGGAAAGTCCCTAGTAAAACTGAGTGAAAGACGTATTCTCTATTGTTCCCTTTACTGAGATACAGACCTCAATTAAAGAGGAACTTTTGACTAACCTAAGAAGTTTGAGTTGGGTGAAGTCTAGTGTCCTCAACTTATGGCAGAAAAAGCAGTATAACCATTTATTGCTAGAATTTTAGATTCAATTCACTTCTCATTTTTAACAGTGTTGCTATGTGGCAAACAGTAAACTTCAGAATGTTTTTATGTACTGTATATCCAAAAATATCCAGATTCCACATCTAATTTGTGGATTAAGCTACTTGTTCCTATTGTTCGTGATATAGTTGTTCAATTGCACACAGACAGCTTGCATTACCTCTGCAGAAAGCCTTGCAAATACAGTGGGACCCTCTAGGAACCCTAACCTTTTTTAATACCCATGATTTCTAGAGAAACATTGAATGAGCAGCAGTTTTTGGACATATGGTTTACATCAGTAAATAAATATATACTTTGAACTATATACATGTTGAATTCTCAGCAAACAGTACAATAACTGGTGGTTTCCCTACAAGTTGAACATTTAAAACGACTCTCCAGTCAGTTAAGATGATTGATATGTGTTTTTACAGCACGAAAATATGTAGAACATTCTGCATCACAAATTCATTTTAGCCTTTAAACTCTAATAACTCTACATGAGTCTATACTTACATTACTCATGCTTAAGTACATAACTAGTTTACTGAGCAATTCATACAGGATAGTTACAGGATAAAAAGCCTTAAGATTTTACTCAAATAATAAGTCTCAAGTTTAAAGGGTAAAAATATAAATATTTTAATCCTTGATTTATACCTGACTCATAGCGTTCCAGGTGTTTGCACACTGATCAAAGCAAATAAGTAGTTTTGTTTATGCAAAACTGCACAACCTAGCCAGACTTCAAATCATTTGGTGAACTATGCTGGTGCTTGATGTATTGAAGATTGAAGTATCTGCTTAACAAATGTGTGCATAGTCAAATGCAGGAACATCCCAGTAGACCTAAATCGGAGCCACATTGATAGTGTTGTTCTTGACTGTAGCATGTTGTAGAAAATCAGGTCAGCTAAACCCAGGTAAAAGAACTATTCACTGCAGCTTTCAACCTTTTAATCTCAGAGTTTAGATACATGTAAATGTAAAAGATTCATTAATACATGAGTCCTTTACACCTTCCTTTTACTCCCAAACCTACAGCAGACCTCTACAGCAGCCTAGTCAGATTAAGGAGCAAGAGTAGAAGACACCACCTGCCCAAACATAGCATGACTGGATTTATAAAATGAAACTTACGTCATACGGGCAGGAATAGTCCAACGTGTCACTATTAGGTACATGTGTATAGTACCAGTTTGGGCTCATAGGCACACAGACTTTATAAAGGAGAGGAGGGGGGAAAATAAGGGTCATGGATAGAAAGCTGGGGTATATTTTGGTGGATTTTGGCCTTTGGTTACGATGTGCCAGGCCTAAAAAGGCTCCTGAGAGACAGTGAAACTGAAACAAAATTCCAGTGACAAGATTTCAAAACAATGCACCACAGTGACATCTATCGGCTAGATGCTGCTGAACAAAACCCTATGTGAGAAACTGCTGGAGGAAAAATGCATCTGACCAAGCTAAAGAAGAACGACAAATGTAAAATAGCTTATAGGGTTTATGTTCTTCTATAATGTCACATGCAAGGAGAGCCAGGTCATGGGACAATATACAACACATTTTCATCTGTAATATTACAGCAGTTAAAGCAGCATTCTAATAACTGTACCTTAAAATATCAACTTAATGATGGTACACTGATGATGGTACACTAACTGATAATAGGGAGAATGGTGTCTCTGTCAATGCCACGCTGGGCCTGGAATGCTTGCTATAGCTCTATGTAACTTTGGAGGAGTGGCCAACAGGAACTTGCCAGAACTGCATCATACTTTACAGCACCATGTCACACACCAACAACTATGAGTCTTCAGGTAGCTATGAGAAAATGCTAGCTTAGTATTCCCAACATAGACACCATGGCAGAGGCTGCAAAGAGACGGGAAAAGACGTGGTCGGAGGAAGTGAGGAAGTGAAAAAGAGAGTGTGACCAAGCAACAGGCTGGACAACAGTAAGTCTTAGACAGGCTTTTATTTGTTGGCAAGAGTTAAAAGGGGTTAAAAGGATGTGAGATGGGAAGTGGTAAAAAACAGCAAAAATCTGACAACAGACTGCACTTCCCTGCCAGAGTCATTTATAAAAGATTGTAGGCTGTAAAGTTTGGTCAGTTTTGTCAATCTCATATCAAACAAGTCTTAAAGTTTGGACCTCCTGTAATAAAACCCTACAAGGTTTTCTCTCCTTTGATGTTGTCGTTGCCAGAGCCGAATTCAAACTCCCCTGGCACAGACTCCGTTCTGCATCACTCATGCACATGGACAGTACAGTTTCTATTTACACATGGAAACAACCAAAATCATTGTAATCTGTAGGGTCCACATGCCTTTATGAAGCACATGCATGCAAAGGAAAGTCGGATTCTGTATCCATCAGCTTTCTAACAAATGAATGTGTACATCTGTCTACGAGGAAGGCTCAAAGCCTTATTTGTATTTATGACAGTGGTGTAAGAGTGATTTACATTCAGCTAATGTGAGGGGACTTAAAAAAATACCACGTCTATGCCACGATATAATAAGGTGCATGTCATTTCTGCTGTAGGTCCAGGTTTTTCCCCAGTGTTGGAAAGTAGTAACACTTAAACCAACACTTTAAGTTATACCTGTTCCCACTTTAGTGATCAATCAAGAGCATCCTTCAGTAACAAGGTCACCCAATAGTAACATTAATGTTAGCCTGTCTTTCATGGTGTTTAATAAGGTACATCTTACAGCACCAGTCTCAGAACCACCATGAGACCATGTTGCAACAGGTCTCAGGTTAAAAAAATAATTAATGGTCACTTTGCCACTAAAGGGGTGCTCAGGAGTGCCCTCTAGGCATTCTTACTGCGATCTTTGATGAGGACCACACCTGACCAAAAGTTCCAAATGTTCCCCTAATCAGAGTGAGGCAGAATGTCACTACAATTCAATCCAATGGTACTTAGGGGTGCTCCACTTCTGGCACCACGTAATGTCAGCACAGAAGTAAACATGGTGCAAAGAAAAGTATATAAGCTAAATGCTCATAATTGAACACCAGCGTCAACAATCAGTGCTTAAGTGGTCTTAAAGTAGATTAATGCTCTATTAGAAGCAGTGTCTGAACCTCTTCTTTTTGGCTGCCAAGTTTAAAGTTCGGCCTATAAGGCTGGGGCTGGGCTTAGCGTCCTGGCATCATATTTAAAGCTAACGTGTGCTTATGTGCATGTCTGAGCTCTCGCGTCATTACCTGTGACATGCCCCGGATGTATCTGCTCGCCGCCTCCCGCGAGATGAGCATGTGCCCGTCAAACACGTTCTCGCAGGGAATTCGCGCCAGCAATCTCGCGAGCTCTCTCTCTGGCGGTGCGGCGTGGCTCCGGTTGTAGAAGCGGCGCAGGTCAGCGACGGTGCTGCACGCGCACAGCAGAGTCTCCCCGTGCATCAGACCTACAGCGATCCACACAGAGGGCGCGATGAGCGCGCGCTGCGTCATCGAGCTCAGCATGTAGCGCAGCACGCGCGGCTCCTTCCTGCGCGCTCCCGGGGGCCTCATCCACTCCTCCGTCACCATCGAAATGTTGTTATTGAGCACAAAGCCCAGGATGAAGAACCACAAGGCTGGAACGAGCAGAATCCCGATTCCGTAGGCGAGGTTATACTCCGGGAGACACGGACAGGTGAACTTGAAAGAGGAGTAAAGCTGAGCACTGGCCAGAGCCATTATACCACAGAAACCGTTCATGAATGACTCCTGATTGGCCTGTAAGAACTGGAACATCATCCGGAACTTATCCATTCTGAAAAGAACCTCTTACAGGTCTAGAGGCTGTCCAAAAAGAAGGGCTTAGTATCAGCAAAGTACATCAGATTTCTCTCTTCCTTAATCTAGCAAGTTTCCCCAATGGTTTCTGTCTTGCTGCCTGCAATTGCCTACTCACCAGCAAAACCAGTATATGTTGATGCCACAAGCATGACCATGCTCCGTGACCAGCACAGAATGAACACAGACCCAAAGACCAATATAGACCAGCATGCTGGTTCAAGCTGATATTTTTTTTCTTAAGCAGGGCACACCTAAACGAGCAATATGTAGAACTGCAGCTGTACTATAAAATTTAATGTGGGTTACTGTTAGCTTGACTCTTACATGACACTGCATGCCCCATGGGAGTCCCATAGCTAGCTGATATTAGCATTATCAAAGTATCAGGTTAAAAAACGATAATTACAAAGTAAAACTCTCTACCTTAAGTTCTAACATATGACCAGAAACATAAAAACTCATTTGAATACCCCAGGTTTTATTTTATGGTGAGTGTAAGTTCTAGGTTTGCATGCTTTTAAATAGTTAGCTTTTTTATGTTTACCAATAGATAACTTTACCCTGGCGTACAGATATCAGTGCAGCTCAGTCAGCTCATTTAACATTTAAATAATGGAAAATTGAACACAAAATTGAATTGCAATGAAGATGATGATCCTTCATAAAAGTACATTTGGTGCTTAGTTTTACAGTACAGCTGATTATACTTTACATCTGTATGTATTATTATAATTAAAATACATATTATACCATACAGGTTTGAGAAAAAGTACATGGTTGGAAATATTGCTGAAATTCTCTATAGCTTACCAGAGGGGATGAAGACGGTAGGTGTGGATGTTTATCTGCCTTGGACCATGAATAAGCTATACAGGATGGCACATATATAAGACCACAGCTCTGGCCCCTCCTTTCTCTTTTCCCTTGCTGTTCCACTGCAGTTTTAACCTCATGTTCGGACTTTGTTTAACTGCTGTTTGAAGTATCGACAGCCCTCAGTTTCTGCTTTGATGCCAGTGTAAACAGACACATTTAAAATGGTTTAAAGTACAATAAAGTACAATATTCCAATATTTACAATGTGGTTGTATTGTAGAGGATAAGGCAAGTATTCACCACCACACACCTTGCCCTCCCACAACCCCTGTTACATTAACTCAAGAGATGAGTTTTATTTAAATCCACAGCACTGTGACAGTTAAAGTGTCTGGCAATTGAAACAACTTAAAAAACTGCACAAACAACACAACATAGACATGTGTTCAAATCAAAAACCGTCTCAACTGCAATAGCATATCAGCAAATATGAATACATTAGACATGCAGGTTTTTCCATTGTATTTATTGACTAATGAGCGCTCAGTGTTGTTTGCATCATAGCCATGTCCATGATGCTAAGTAATGGCTCTGTAGAGAGACATGCAAAACTAATCAAATGAAATCCTGGGGCATACAAATCTCGGTATGCAAATTGTCTCGTTTGGATAAAGCCACCCAGCAGATCTCCAGCAGTTTTGTGTTTCAAGCATGTGCTGTACTACAGGGCATATTTTATTTAATCTTTTTATAAGCTCCTAAAAGTTTGTTTATAGGAACCAGACGGTATTTTTTTTACATATAGTCATGCCGGAGAGGCACATGCAGGGACTGGTAAGGCAAAGTCGTCTCTAAAGAAAGCATTTTTGTCAATTTAACACTTTTCCCATTGTCAATATTATATATAAAAACCCAGAAGGCCTGTGTAGGCCATGTGCCAGTTTGGGTACTAAATAAAGAGGTTACATGGTATAAACATTCAAACTCCTGGATATTATCACCGTCATCTTAAAACAACATATATCTGTTCATTTATATGTATGGCGCTGTCTTCCATCGGACCACTCTGAATGACTGTGTTTACTTTTCAATGACTGAGTGTCATCAGTGTAAATGTATTCAGTTATTTGTAAGCTGTTTACATTGTATACATAGTTTAATATACTTGTATTATTAAGTTCAGGGGTTTTATACAGTCCAGTATGGGAACTCTGTTGGTAATCATGCAGGATCAAATGCAGGTTCATTCATTTATTTTTCCTGAGACATGCATTATTAAAAAAAGTGAATTAAAGGTGGTCATGAGAAAATGAGGGCCTTCTGCAACAGTTGCCAGTCATTTATTTATTAATAAATATGATGAAATGAATAACTATTGCTGCTTCTCAGTAGTGGCTGTGACACACAGGCTTATAATCTTGAGTTAATCTTGAGGTATATGGAGCATTCTTTTTCAAGTGAAAGTTTCATTTAAAGTCTTTTAAAGACAACATATAAACAAGCAGGACATGCATCTCTTCACTAAATGCAATCTATTATAAGGGTTTACAGAAAATAGTAAACACAGGAAATCATTTCTCATTAGTTTTAAACTTAAAGTTTTATACTAAAAACACATCGTCTTTTTCATTGTCATTTCATACATCTGAGTAAAGTGTGCGCCCATTATAGTCCTCCCAGGTAATGCACAGAGTGGGCCTATGGGCTATCTTGGTCACATCTAACTCAGGTCTGCACTGGTACCAGGTTTGGAGCAAGTGATCCACCTGGTCCTTTCTGGTTACACCATGGAGTCGCTCCTCTTCCTCGTATTCGTCTTGGCCTTTTCTGGATCGGAGTGTGTGTGAGAGGGGCAGCCTTAGAACTGCATCATCTTGCATACCCTCAAAGAACTGCACTACGCATTTCCTGGCAAACTCTCTGGCATGGAGGACACAAGTCTCATCAAAGAGCTTTTGCTCAATGTCCAGGTAATTGCTCCAATAGCGTGTCTGGAGGAAAACGGCATGATTGAAGCATGGTTTAATGACTCGAGCCACCGCACCCACAAGGATAAGAAAGAGAAGGATGGACCAGCCTATTGCCTGAAAGACAGCAGAATGTAAAGATTCAGTGTAATGCCAATACTGATAATGATTATCATAAAGCATACTGGTAATATCACCAATATGATTCATCTGTAATTAGCTGTAAAACTCCTGGTACCTTTTGGTATATTCAGGAGAAGTAGAACCCCATCAGGACGTCCCAAGGGTGTATGATTAATTAGCACTCCTCGATAATTTGGATCAAACAGTTACTTACTTGGGAATAACAGCGCACATAGCGTGTGACCGCTTTACGGAACGTGGTATTTTTGAAGATGATGTCCTCCTTGCAGGGCACCTTAGCCATGATCCTGACCAGATCCAGACCTGTGTTGTTGGGTAAGCCAGTGAAATATTTGGGGTCCACACTCATACTGAATGCACAAATGAAACATTTTCCATCCAGGAGAGTCATTAGGATCCACACCATGGGAGCTAAGAGAGCTCGCTGCAGCATAGCTGAAAACAAATATCTGCAGAAGAGTGGTCTCTTTAGAAAAATAAATCGGTGTAGGGACTACATTATATGATCAATGTACCCCTAACAAAAAGTGGATAGTGGAAAGTAGAGCTACAGCTTAAACTAGGCTGTAAGAAATGATAGCTAAAATGAGAAAAGGCTTACTTTACAACAGCTGGGTTCTTTGTCCTCTTGCCTGGGGGTCTGGCCCATTCCTCCATCATCACTCCAGTATGTCGACTGATCATAACTCCCAGTAAGAAGAGTATTACAGGAGGGACGAACATGACGCCCAGGGCGTACAGCTTGTTGTACTGAGGTATACACGGACAGTTGAAATCAAAACTCGTGTAGAGCTTCACACTTATCAGTGCCAAGATCACACAGATCCCATTGGAGATGGACTCGGAATTTGACTGGAAGTATTGCAGAACCAGCTTCAGGCGATCCATAATAACGCTTGAGCCTCGTAGACAGCCGTGCACCTACTGACCAGGAGCCCAGTTCAACAAGACTGGCAACAGGTCAAATGTCAGAGTCTATTTAAAAAAAAAGAGAGAGGGAGAAAAAAAATAACAAAGCACTCAGAAGAGATTAGAGTGATACGACCTGCAGGTTTTAATCTAGCTGTCCTGAGAACCCGGGCGCGATAACTACAACAATGTGAATGTGGTTCAGTCCCTGAAATCAGTGCATCGTGCTGACCCCTCCTAGTCTCTTTACGCGCTGATTTCTTTCACCAAGGAACAAAATGCTTCTGCTTCAGTGACCTGCCACACCCCACAGGTGCAGAGCCGCCCAGCAGCAAAGATGCCGTCTGTGCTCTGGACAGAACAGCAATGCTGTGTGAGCGAGGCTCATATAGACCAGCCCTCAGCAGGATCACAGTCTGTCTATGCTTGGTAAGCTCAACTTGTTGCATGCTCTGTTCTCAATGTACAAGTTGACCCACCAGATGGCGCTGTGTGAAATGTCCAGAAGTATCATGCTATATGGGTCATTTCAGCTGTGGAGTGAGAGACATTGCCTTTTACCATCTCTCATTCCTGTCACTAGATTGAATGAGAGACATATTTAACCAAAATATTCAAATAACTTTTATATAATAATTTTATCATGACCATGTTATGGACATCTGTCTGTCCGAAGCGCATAGATGGTAATGCAGAAGTTATATATGTATATATATATATATATATATGCACTAATTTGTTACTGTTCTATATTACTGTATTCACCAACTGTTTCTGTCTCCTAAATTAGAGTATTTAGCCTAAATATCAAAAAAATTAGTATGCAGCCTAAATATACAATGTTGTTGATGTTAATGTTGAGCTTGCTTGCATTTAAACAGTCACACTGTTGGGTTTTATGACCTTTAAATGAAATACGTCCCCTTTACTGTACTCTAGTAGGCATATAAATATGTAGGCGTATTTAAACGCTCTAATAGACAGAGCTGTTTTTACAATCTGAATATTATCTTATTTAAAATACTCTTATAAAATTTAGAAGCAGCAACAACCACCTAAATCCATGTTTAAACTAGTTCATATTTATGTTGAATATTGATTAGATTTTTAAATGCATTTGTAAATATACAGTAGTACTGTACAGTCGTACTGGCAGCAGGTTACAGAAAAATCACTTTAATGAAGAGTAGGCCCAATAAAAGCCACCAGGACAGTTTTAGTGCCCAGGGCGTAAAGTCACCTGGTCTTTGAAATTGTACTGGAGGAATGGAACAGTGTTCCTCCAAAAGCACCATCCCAATAAAGTCTATATAACATTAAACATACTACAGTTGTGAGAATTCAGTTGTGTATTCATTATCCTTAATTGATAACACAGTTAAAATGTGAAAGATGTGCCATGCTTTTTCATGCTATTCTTATTAGGATGAAATGAGGGCACCTCCTCAGAGTGCCTCAAGTGAGGAGATTTTGGTTTTGAGAACATACCTTAGAGTAGCAGGACCTGTAATAAAGTGCCCTGTAATACAACGTGTACCTATATACCACAAAAACTGAACTTTTAAAATATATGTAAAATCTATTCCTGGTGACAGTGGCCAGGGTCCTTTCTGTGTGTTTGTTTTATTAAATGTACCTAATTCAAATCACCAGTTAATGAGCGACAACTTCATGAAATGCTGACTCAGTAATGCTATGGTCTGGATGAAACCCTGTTTCGACATGTTGGCTTTAGCCAGTGGCCGTCTTTTGCACATGGTATCCACAAATGGGGACATTTGATTTTTCCTGGTCAAGTAGAGCTATGTCTCAAAGCTAGGGATACTGTCAAAGAGAGTCCTTCCTAGAACTGTTTAATGAAGACTTCTTACTGTATGGCACATTTCAATCAGTCTGAACAAGCTGGTCTCTCATCACAGTTTACTGATGTGCAACTTGACAGGTTTAGATCTTACATTTGAAAAGGTTTCAAAAACTATGCCTGGTTTCCTAATAAACTATGATTCTCACCACTCACTTTCTTATAGTGATTCTTATAGATGTTATTGTTCATACAACAACTACTGTATATTTTCATGTAGCATTTCTCTGCCATATTTAAAGGGCCTTTAGTGACATAACAGCAGAAAAATGCACCCTTAGCTTTAAGACCCAGCTTACCTGTCAGTGGCTAAATTGTAAGACTCATTACGAGAATGCAACGTTGTTCCATAAAATGGAAAACTGTATTTTTACTGGCATATTTCAATATAGAGATTTGTTGTTTCTTCGGATTTGAGTATATTTGGCTTATATTGTAAGCATAGCCATACAGTGGGGTGCAAAAGTTTGGGCAGTGTTGTTAATTTTCCTGATTTACCTTTATAAAGCATTGATTGTTTGGATAAAAAATTCCATTAAATATATCATATAGGGGACAAACACAGTGATGTTTGAGAAGTGAAATGAAGTTTATATGATTTACAGAAAGTGTGCAATAATTGGTTAAACAAAAGTAGGCAGGTGCAAAAATTTGGGCACTGTTGTCATTTTATTGATTTAAAAACCTTTAGAACTAATTATTGGAACTCAAATTTGGTTTGGTAAGTTCAGTGACCCTTGACCTCCATACACAGGTGACTCCAATTATGAGAAAGGGTATTTAAGGGGGGCAATTGTAAGGTTTTCTCCTCTTTGCATCTTTTCTGAAGAGTCGCAGCATGGGAGTCTCAAAACAACTTTCAAATGACCTGAAAACAAAGATTGTTCACCGTCATGGTTTAGGGGAAGGATACAGAAAGCTATCTCAGAGATTTCAGCTTTCAGTCTCCACTGTGAGAAACATTGTGAGAAAATGGAAGACCACAGGCACAGTTCAAGTCAAGGCTCAAAGTGGCAGACCAAGAAAAATCTCGAATAAACAGAAGCGAAGGATGTTGAGAACAGTCAGAGTCAACCCACAGACCAGCACCAAAGACCTACAACATGATCTTGCTGCTGATGGAGTCACTGTGCATCGTTCAACTATTCGGCGCACTTTACACAAGGAGATGCTGTATGGGAGAGTGATGCAGAGGAAACCTTTTCTCCGCCCACATCACAAACAGAGCCGCTTGAGGTATGCTAAAGCACATTTGGACACGGTGCTGTGGACTGATGAAACTGAAATGGAGTTATTTGGGCATAACAAGGGCCGTTATGCATGGAGGAAAAAGAACACAGCACTCCAAAAAAAAAAACCCTGCTACCTACAGTAAAATTTGGTGGTGGTTCCATCATGCTGTGGGGCTGTGTGGCCAGTACAGGGACTGGGAGTCTTGTTAAAGTTGAGGGACGCATGGATTCCAATCAATATCAGCAGATTCTGGAGACCAAGGTCCAGGAATCAGTGACAAAGCTGAAGCTGCGCCGGGGCTGGATCTTACAACAAGACAACGACCCTAAACACTGCTCAAAATCTACTAATGCATTCATGCAGAGGAACAAGTACAACGTTCTGGAACGGCCATCTCAGTCCCCAGACCTGAATATTATTGAAAATCTGTGGTGTCACTTAAAGAGAGCTGTCCATGCTCGGAAACCATCAAACCTGTATGAACTAGAGATGTTTTGTAAAGAAGAATGGTCTAAAATACCTTTAGCCACTCTCATTAGAAGCTATAGGAAGCGTTTAGACTGTTATTTCTGCGAAAGGAGGATCTACTAAAGGGTTTTTTTTTTTTTGGTGCCCAAATTTATGCACCTGCCTACTTTTGTTTAGACAATTATTGCACACTTTCTGTAAATCATATAAACTTCATTTCACTTCTCAAATATCACTGTGTTTGTCCCCTATATGATATATTTAACGGAATTATTTTATCTAAACAATCAATGCTTTATAAAGGTAAATTACGAAAATTAACAACGCTGCCCAAACTTTCGCACCCCACTGTATTGGTGTGCTGGTGTCTAAGTTAGTCTGGTTGCATTGAAGAGTTTTAATAGTGAGGCCTAGGGCCAGGTTGTTACCAGTAAAGGCAGGTCAGGAAGACGTGCCTCTCCACAGGGTGCTTGATGTACATACGTTAACTGTGGTGAGTGGAAAAGGAAGTGAAAGGAGGTGGGGCAGGGGCTTGGGTGGTCTTGCAGAATAAGAACTGTGGGGCTTTACAACACAATTTTTCTAATTTCAAGAAAATTAAAAACTAAACTAAATATAAAAATTGAAAAAAGTTGTTTTGAAAAAGGGTGCTTATCTAGGCCAAGAGGTGCCTGATTTTCATACATACTGTCAAGTCAAGTGGCTTTTATTGTTGTTTCAGCTCTGTACAAGCACACTGGTGTATTGGTGTACAAGTACAGAACAATGGTGCCAAAACAAGAAAAAAAAAATCAACACAGTACAGGACAGACTGCAGAAAGTGCAAACATGCAAGACAGTACAATAAATACAATAAATAAGACTCACTTCTGAGCAGACGTAATGAGTGTAAGGTGCATAGATGTTTAACAGGTAGGTATTTGTAATAAGGTGCAAAGAAGCTGCATGAGAATTTACCATGTTGTGACGTTATATGCAGACAGCATACATCGCACATGAAACACAGCACTGAGGTAGTAAAGTGTGGAATGTTTAAATAAGATAAATGGGATGCAGACAGATTTTAAATGCTATGGGTTGTGGAGGTGAGGGGGTTTAGTTCAGTCTCATTTGTTTAAAAGTCTGACTGCTTGTGGGACAGCACGGATGCTCCTGTAAGACAGCACGGATGCTCCTGTTTTACTCTTTTCTGCATGATTAAAATACAATAGGGATTATTAAGCTCTACTTGTCCACATGTGTCTGTCAACAGACAAGGTTGATGTTTATCTTTAAAGGAGGTTGCAGTTGGATTCCTATTCTGACAATTTCTTAATTTAATGGCCTGCTCCACCTTAAATGCAGCAGCTTGTACTGGTGCCAGAATGTAACAGCAGTACCATTTTAAACAAAAAAAATCACAAAAATTAAAAATTGTAAATATGCTCTGCATTTTTTATTTCTCAAGTCTAGTACAATATCATGCAGCTTTACTCAGCGCTTCACAGTGAAGAGACGAAGAGCATTGCAACCCCACCAGCAACCTGTAAGTAGCAGCCATTGTGTGTGATTCACTTTTAAGCAGATCATCTTCAGCTGAAAGTTTCATAAAGTAACAGCTTTATTTTACTGAAAGCAAGCTTCTAGTGTAGGTAGTGCAAGCCTCAAGTTAATTCAATAAACCCAGCTTATTTTATTATTATTTTATTTAAAAATGTTTTTATAAACATAATTGATGAATGAAAGTTTTCCCAGTTACCCATATTTCTTAGGATATTCCACACTTTCCCAAAGCCACAAATGGCAAGCTCATTATCTTACCCACTATTCTCAAAAGTTCACTTTTACTGAAAAGCACTACACTTACACCTGAACCTCAAATTGTCCAGTCAGAACCACACACAGCAGATATACTGAGCCATTTCTTTTCTTGGCCTCCTCTTTCTCTGCTCTTGTTTCAGTGTTTCTGAAGTTTTTACTTTTATTCCACAGCAAAACATTCATCTAAAAATAAGGAAACCTTCTGTAAGTAGCTGTGAGCAAACTTTTGATGGCTCCTGTACATATACTGTGTATTAAACATGTATTAATTATGTTCAGCCTTGTGTTGTGGATTCAGCATTTGTGTTTTGTGTTCAGCATTTTTGTTGTGTGGCATTTGTGCAATATCATGTTGTGTTTAGCATTGTTTTGTGTTGTGTGTTCAGCATTTGAATCTGATTGTCTGTTCAGTAGGTGTGTTTTGTGATGTGTGTTTAGCATTTGTGTGGCATGTTCAGCAGTTGTGTTTTGTTGTGATGTGTGTTTAGCATTTGTGTGGTACGCTGTACTCGTGTTTTGTTGTGATGTGTGTTCAGCTTTTGTATGGTGTTTTAGCAGCTGTTTTGTTGTGTGTTTAGCATTTGTGTTTAGCAGTTGTGTTTTCTGCATTTCTGTTGTGTGTTCAGTCTTAGTGTTGTATGTTCAGCTGTTGTAATTTGTGTATAATACTTGTGTTATTTTGCAAGTTTAACAGTTGTGTGTTTCAGTGTTTTGTTGTGATGTGTAATTAGTATTTGTGTTGTGTTGTTCAGCATGTGTTGTGTGTTCAGCATTTGTGTTGTGTTGTTCAGCATGTGTTGTGTGTTCAGCATTTGTGTTGTGTTGAGCAGTTGTGTTGTGTGTTCAGCATTTGTGTTGTGCTGAGCAGTTGTGTTGTGTTCAGGATTTGTGTTGTTTTGTGTTTAGCAGTTGCAGTTTGTGTTAAGCTGTAGTGTTCTTTTGTGTATTCAGCAGTTGTGCTGTGTTATGTTGTGCTGTGTTGTGTGTTCAGCAGTTAGGTTATGTTGTGTTGTTTTGTGATCAGCAGTGATGTTTTATTTTGTGTTTAGCATTTGTGTTGTGTGTTAGCAATTGCAGTGTTCTGTGTCGTGTTAACCGTTGTGTTGCGTGTTCAGCAGTTGTCATGTTCCTTGTTTAGCAGTGGTGTTGTGTGTTCAGCAGTTGTTCTGTTCTGTGTTTAGCAGTGGTGTTGTGTGTTCAGCAGCTGTGCTGTGTTGTATGTTCAGCAGCTGTGCTGTGTTGTGAGTTTAGCAGTGATGTTGTGTGTCCAGCAGCTGCCCTGTGTTGTGTGTTTAACAGTGATGTTGTGTGTTCAGCAGCTGCCCTGTGTTGTGCGTTTAGCAGTGTTGTGTGTTCAGCAGTTGAGTTGTGTTGTGTGTTTAGCAGTGGTGTTGTGTGTTCAGCAGTTGAGTTGTGTGTTTAGCAGTGGTGTTGTGTGTTCAGCAGTTGAGTTGTGTGTTTAGCAGTGGTGTTGTGTGTTTAGCAGTTGAGTTGTGTGTTTAGCAGTGGTGTTGTGTGTTCAGCAGTTGAGTTGTGTGTTTAGCAGTGGTGTTGTGTGTTTAGCAGTTGAGTTGTGTGTTTAGCAGTGGTGGTGTGTGTTCAGCAGCTGCCCTGTGTTATGTGTTTAGCAGTGGTGTTGTATGGTCAGCAGTTGAGTTGTGTTGTATGTTTAACAGTGGTGTTGTGTGTTCAGCAGCTGCCCTGTGCTGTGTGTTTAGCAGTGTTGTGTGTTCAGCAGTTCTATTCTGTGTTTAGCAGTGGTGTTGTGTGTTTAGCAGTTGAGTTGTGTGTTTAGCAGTGGTGGTGTGTGTTTAGCAGTTGAGTTGTGTGTTTAGCAGTGGTGTTGTGTGTTTAGCAGTTGAGTTGTGTGTTTAGCAGTTGAGTTGTGTGTTTAGCAGTGGTGGTGTGTGTTCAGCAGCTGCCCTGTGTTATGTGTTTAGCAGTGGTGTTGTATGGTCAGCAGTTGAGTTGTGTTGTATGTTTAACAGTGGTGTTGTGTGTTCAGCAGCTGCCCTGTGCTGTGTGTTTAGCAGTGGTGTTCAGCAGTTCTATTCTGTGTTTAGCAGTGGTGTTGTGTGTTTAGCAGCTGTGCTGTGTTGTGTGTTCAGCATTTGTGTTGTGTTGAGCAGTTGTGTTGTGTGTTCAGCATTTGTGTTGTGCTGAGCAGTTGTGTTGTGTTCAGGATTTGTGTTGTTTTGTGTTTAGCAGTTGCAGTTTGTGTTAAGCTGTAGTGTTCTTTTGTGTATTCAGCAGTTGTGCTGTGTTATGTTGTGCTGTGTTGTGTGTTCAGCAGTTAGGTTATGTTGTGTTGTTTTGTGATCAGCAGTGATGTTTTATTTTGTGTTTAGCATTTGTGTTGTGTGTTAGCAATTGCAGTGTTCTGTGTCGTGTTAACCGTCGTGTTGCGTGTTCAGCAGTTGTCATGTTCCTTGTTTAGCAGTGGTGTTGTGTGTTCAGCAGTTGTTCTGTTCTGTGTTTAGCAGTGGTGGTGTGTGTTCAGCAGCTGTGCTGTGTTGTGTGTTTAGCTGTGCTGTGTTGTGTGTTCAGCAGCTGTGCTGTGTTGTGAGTTTGTCGGTTGTGTTGTGTTCTGAGACACGTGAGTAGAAGGTTGTGTCACACAGAGCTAAGCGGAGTAAATTCTTCTGGCCCAGCCCCTGATCTTTTTATAGGAGAGGGAAAACTGGCCTCATGCGTAGACTGTTTCCAGGAAATGACCATCAAGCTTCTCCACCTCCAGTTACAGAGTTAAGAGGAAACAGCCAAGTCTCATTCAGCTGCCGTTGTATGGCGCCACTTTCTCTTTCTCACTCCGACACAATGGACCATGGATGGACCAAACTCCTGTACTAAAAGGCAAGTATGTGTTTTCTTATAGGCCTTGATAGTTTTTTATTCTCTGTCTGAATCATGCTTGTCCAAAACTAAGGTACTTTTGTCTATGCTAAGCACCAGTAATATAAGCCATGCATTAATGCAGCTAAGAGAAGAATCTGAGTGACATTCATTTCTCTTTCAGAAGCATAATCTAACATGCAAGAAAGAAATACTCGAGTTTAGTAGCTGGTGTCTGTATATTTCTGTAAATACTAGCTCAACGCTGTTATGTACAGGAGACTGAAATGGGGAGGATGGGGAAGTTGACCGTTATTCAGCTGCTATACGTCATGGTGTAAAACTGTGTCTACAAGACACAAAGTTCATATTTATTCAATGTGGGCCGATCTGGTAACATTTAACTGGATGTAAGTAACACTCTCAGCGTGTAATTACAAGCCTACAACATTGTGTACAGCTCCAGCACTGCAGACAGTTCAGCTTCTTCCTGGTTGAACTGCTGAAACACCCAGACTAACACACCTATTTTGGGATGTATTCAGAGAGGAGGCTGTCTAAAACGTGTATGGAAATAAACAAAACTGTCTGCTTACAAAAGTAAACAACCATATTTAACATCTGGCTAACATCTGCTGTGTTGTCAGAAACGCATTCATGAAAGAAGGAATCCAGAATGAGTTAGCCTGCAGAGCGGACAACAAAGGTGCTAGTCTGCCAGCTGTTGTTTGATTACGTCCCAAAACAGCTTGAAGGTGTATTAAAGGAGGAACATAGATGTGCTGTGGACCTCCATGGCTGGAGCTTCACACAGTGTTGCAGACTAGCTCCTGATGTCTAATAGATAGTCAGAGTTTTTGCAGGGAACAGCAAAACCTCCAGCTCCTTTTGTCATGATGTTACTTTTGAGTGCAGTGTGACTCAGTCTGGCTTCTTGACAGTTTATAAACCAGAACCCGTTTACAGTGTCATTTAGGGATGCATGCTCCACAGTCATGTGAATTTACCACTGTGAGAAAAGTTCTGTCACAGTATTAAGGAAACAGAAAGTCGACACAGCTTCTAACAGCTGATATTGGTTTGCAACATGTGGCAAATTGCCAACTATGGACTTAAAAACCATTAAAAAGATGGAGCTTGCAACAGCACCTAAATGAAAGGATAGTCAAGTCGTGTTTATTCAGTCCTGTTAAATGCTTGGATAACATTTACACTTGAGGCATTTGAGGCATTTAGCAGATGCTCTTATCCAGAGCGACTTACAACCTGAGTAACTGTGTAGATAGTAACCCCTCAGTGCTTTGCTACTGTTACGGTACCTGTAAGCCCTGTGTGTATTTCTTAGTCTTGCAGAGAGCCTCAGAATGGTAACTGTTCAGAGCTGTCCATGTTTTGTGTGATTTTTGCACTGATGTGAGTTGCATTGTACAGCTAACAAATGACAGCTATTGTACATTTCATATGCCACAGTTCAGCTGTTTCTCAGGGACAGAGCTCTGCAAATTACATAACTTCCTTTACTGTTTATATTGGGTTCCTTCCTGTACTGTAGTTCTTTTGCCAAACTTTACTAAGCTGTTTTTAGAAGCAGCCCAATACATTTAGATGATATCACTACTGTTCAAAAACCCAGTAGCTGCCCTTTATACTGTGTGGACATTTCGTAATAAGCAGGTCACTACAAATTAAAAACGTTTTCATCCTCTCCTGTAAAGGTGCCATGTTTTTCTTTGGACAGTGACGATATGCTTTTCACTGGTCACACACTGTCAGTGAAGAGTGTATTACAAGACCATAAGACTCAACAGTGCTTATTCTTCATAACATAATTACCATGTTTTTAATGTTACAATTGAGTTATTTTAGTTTAGAGCCTATCACAACATGGAAACAGTGATAGGAGTGGATGTTATTTTTTCTGCCTAGGTCTCTCAAAATGCTCTACAGGGGTTATCTGACTTCCTTCCACACTGTGTGACTGCAGACAGGCCTGTGCATCGCAGGACTCACAGGAGTCTATTTTTGGTTTAGCTGATGGGGTTGTCTAATGTGAGTACAGCTTCTACAAAAAGCACTGCAGCAATAAAATCATTGTCAGTTTAGCATAAAGCAGGGCTGGGCAATATAACAACGTATATAGTTATTGTGATAAACTGTGTTGCAGTACATGTTTGTTTTTACAATACATTACAATGCTTTTCTGAACATGTTGTGAAGATCATCAGTACTTGTAGAGCACTGACCAAATGCACTGAATTAAATATTGAATGAATATTGAATTCAAATAATTGTCTATGTAATTATTCAGTTTTTGACAGTATATTTTTACAATGCAGTACTACTGTTTTTCAACCGATCAGATCTCTAATAAAAAGAAATATTATAATCTATCTTAATAATATCTTAAACGTTTTTCAACTTTATATTTCTGCCGTATTGCCCACCTCTGCTCTTCCATCTTTGTACTATGGCACTTTTGAGAATCTGGTTCATGAATGAAACTGTTTTAAATTATTTGTCTCATAAGCTGTAATGGTAATAAAAATAGAAATTTCTCCTCTGTCTTTAGCCATAATCACCTAATGTTGAGTATCATATCTACATAATGTTATAACACTCACTTTTAGCATTATGTTAGTGACAGTTTCAAACAAGCAAACAAGAAAAATGCATCCATCGTGTAACTTGTTGTAACTGTTACTTTTCGACAGATACGATATTAGCAATGCAGGGTGCCATAGCACGGGTCTGCATAGTGGTGGCAGCTGCCATTCTCAACCACCCGCTGCTTTTCCCTAAGGAAAATACTACCATTGCAGAACAAGATGAGGATATTTTGGCCCGGATGAAGGAGCATGAGGAGAGGCTGCAGGCTGAGCAGGAGCGTCTTGAGCAGGAGATTTCTAAAAAAGAAATAGCAGATAAAGAAGCCCTAGACCCAGGATTCGACTGCTATGGCTGGTATTTCTGGAGTGCCCTTTCACTCATCATTTTCTTCACCATCGAGGTCTGCAGACAGGATCTGCTTCCTGGAGAAACACCTGACCCTTCAGAAGATGAAGAGGGCTACACCAGTAGTGGTGCTAAGGTTGTGACTTTAGATAAAGGTGTCCTGAGCAACTTCTGTGACACCAGCTTCCATTCCTTTGTCCATGAGAGCGGGAGGGTGCGGGAGTTTGTTGAGGGCTTTGCAGATGACCTGCTGGAGGCACTAAGGAGCATTTGTGACCGTGAGGCTGATATGGAGCTTGAGGACTTTGTTGGAGTGGGCAGCATGTTTGAGTCTTGGAGAGTATCTAAGCCTCTCATGTGTGATCTCATTGTGCCCTTTGCAACCCCAGAGCCTTATTCCTTTCAGTTCCAGCTCTGGTGCAGTGCATCCTCAGACATTCCACTGGACCTGCAGGGCTGTGGCAGGATTAAGTTGACAAATAACAGTGGGAACTGCCCAGACTGCCTCTGTGGCACAACCAACCTAGGGGAAGATATGCTGTGCCTGATTCACAACAGAAACGACGATAGCAAAGCTGATGACGATGCCTTGGAGAAGCTGCTGTGCTCAAGAAATACCCCGTATCTGTCTAAAGATCAGGTCATGAAGTGGTTTCAGATCTCTGTGACCAAAGCATGGGGACGGATCTCTCACAAGTACGAGTTTGAACTCACTTTCCGCAACCTGGATTTCCCTGGGGCGCTGAAGGTCAGGTTCAGGTCAGGAAAGATTATTGTTCTGAATATTACACCTGCTATTCAGCTTGAGGACACCGACGCCTACTTTATCTCTCATTTTCCTTCAGACACTGCCAGTGTCTCAGACATACACTGGCATCTTTCATTCACTGTTTATGAGAGAAACCTGCTTAAGCACATGGCAAAGAGACTTCCAGAAAACTCATGCCACCTCCGGTGTCTTCAGCTTGCATCCTTCTTGCACAGGAAGCAGGCAGGGCTGACGGGAAGAAGTGCTCTCACAAACTACCATTTGAAAACGGCTCTCTTGCACCTGCTGTTGAGCAAATCACCCTCAGCATGGAAACCACAGTGTCTGGACCAGCGGTTGCAGGACTTGTTTGGCTTCCTACAAAAAAGCTTGCAAGAAAAGAGACTTAGTCATATTATCATAGGGAATCCTCTTGTCCCTGCAGACATTGGGGTTCCTACGATGTTCCTGGCAGCAGAACCAATAAATCTTTTCAGGCCTGTGGTGTTGCAGAGACAAATGTATGCAAAGATGGTGGAGCACTTTCAGGAAATGCTCAGAAACGCACCAGCGCTTATTCAGGAGTACACCCCTCACTTCCCTAATGGCGACATCTATCATGACCTAAGCCCAACAACTGAGTCATAGACTGACTCATTGAACTGATGGAAATTACCAGACTCAATTGCTGCAGTTAGTTCCTGGGGACTTTCAGACCATAATTACAGAATGTTTTTTCACATGCCTGTAAGAGCTTTTTTTGGCACTGATTGAATTAATCTACTAGGTTTCTACATTAAGATGAGATTCAGTTTACCATTAGGCAGCTTTTACTGTGGGTTTGTACCTCATGAACCACATGCAATTATATAAGGCAATTACATATTTAGATTTAATGTTACATTAAACATGCAGTAAAGTATTTGTGCTGAGTAGTACTGCAGTATGTAATTAGCATAAAGGTTATATTCCAGAAACTGCCTTTCTTGCTTGTTATAGCTTATGGGTGTGTAAGAACATTCCTTTAAAAAAATATATGATGTTCCAATATGCATTCATAAGAGCTTGTATCATAGAACGCTTTACTTAGGGCCTCAACGCCTGACCGATGGGAATGAATATCAAGTGAGTAATGTGGTTGGAGCGCTGTGAGAGGAGCCTGAGAGGTGTGATGAGTGAGGGCAAAAAAGGCTCAGGACGAGTGTGGTGGGTTCTGTGTGTGTCTGGTTCTGTCCTTGTGTGTGGAAACCTCTTTTCTCTCTCGTCTTCCCCCCATCAGAAAAAACACACCACACACACACACAGAGCTTTGTTTACACAGGAACCAGTTTCAGTGAAACAACTGTCACGAGCAACCCGGTGGTGTGAATACAACTTACAGTTTGTTAACATTGTAAAAGTAATAAAGAAAATGTGTTGCATAAATATAAGAGTCAATCTGCTGATTAAATCAGCTGATAACAAATCAATTAATAAAGTGCCCACATGAGTAAGGGAACTACTCATCAACAGTGTGTCTCAACCTTAAAAAAAAAAAAAAAAAAAAAATCATCATTAGAATGGTGAGGATCCTTGCAGGTGCACAAACTGTAGGAACGGGAGTTATCTGTGTGGATATCATGTGTTTGTTGTTGAGGGGTGGTCTCTGAGTGTAGCAAAAAACAAATGGCGACACACACATTGGTGGCACTCAGTACCATTTTAGTTCAAATAAAAAGCTAGGTGCAAATGCGCCAACCGATGTTCCCCCTCGAGTAGGCACCAAAGGCGTCTTATGACGGCCTGAATGGAACCAGTTCAGAAACCAGGTTTCATTTGGTTGCAAAACCAGCTAAACAAAATCTGCACCCTTGTCCAGGCCTGGGACTCTCAGCACCAAGGTCCAGGATAATAATAAGAATGTAATAAATAGAGATAAATAAATAAACAAGAAACCGACTTCCAAAATTCAGTGCATGTACAGGGATTAATGCACGGGATTCTAAAAAAACAAAAACAAGACTCCTTTTAGTTTGTGAGTAGTCGAGGAAAGATCAGAAGAAACATTACAGAGGGGCCTCGGAACATGGTAGTGGCCTAATCTCCCCCCTGGGGTCTGGTTTTAGTTCCTACCTTTCAGGAAACGACAAGAAATGCAGACCCAAAAATCACCAGTCTGTTGTCTTATCCAAGCTGTCTGTTGGTCTAGCTTCACAATTTCACCAGATAACAGAGACAACTAGTCGACATCAAGTTTTAAGGGAATACATGAATGCAAAGTCTAGTACATTTCTGGTGCCGCAAAGACCATAAAATGCCACATTAGATAGGCACACCAGCGCGCTATGAGCAGGAACTGTAGGATCATCTAAGCAGTAGATAATCAGTCACACCTATTAGTAAACTATTTGGATCTCTTATTTGTTTTTATGCATCTACTGCATGGGATCAAAATTCGTCCTAAAGTTCAAAATTAGAACGTCCCTATTTTTAAATTAATGACATTACATTCAGTACAAGTTACATTTTATTTGGAGTCCTACATCTGCATGGTTTGTTACTGTCTGTTATATTAAGGCAACTTCAAAAATCAACAGATGACTCATTCACATAATATAACTAATAGTGATTTTTGACAGTTGACACACACACACACACAACATCACACACACCAGGACACACAGGACCCACACACACAGACACACACCACAGACACACAACACAGACACACACCACGGACACACAAACCACAAATCCACTGCATGACATTCATGCCAATAGAGTTACCTGAGCACCAAAACATTTGGAGGCAGAGGTTCATGGTTGTGCTCGGAACCTGTGGGGAAAGAAAAAGATTAATCCATTGACCAAACTGCATTACCACACGTGAGCCTGGGTGGGCACAGCAACTAATCAAGATATGAAGTTGGAATTGGCGTTGTCTCAGCTGGCCCTTTGAACAGGAAAAAGGACATTGGAATAGAAATCCTCATATCTGCACTTTTATTCATCGCGCGTCTGAGGGGACAGCACCCTGTGTTTGTGTTTTGCAAACAAATGGTAAAAGCTCAACTTTGTTATTTTCGTCCCTCTTGTCATGAGTACCTGGCACTCACTCAAAATATAATTGCACATGGACTTTTGCAAGGTACAAGTTTTCTCTGCACATCATCCCTCACTCTACTCTCTCTGCTTTCAGATAGGAAGGAGCACACAATAAATGGGGAGAAAACAAACTGCTCAACAATCGTTCTCTCATCACAACTCAACAGACTAATTATATAATCACAACCCAACTCAGGCAGACGGATGGCACGGCAAAGGGAGAGACTCGGCTTTTTTATGGGAAAAAACAGATGCCATATTAACGAATGGGGGAGTGAGCAGTCCCTTGCGCCAAGGTAGCACCACCATTTCAAAAAGAGAAAGAGAACTCTGTTCACTCAAAAGTCCCTATAGCCTGGGATCTAGTGCTGTTCACAGTGAAACATAGGCAGGCTGTGGCAGCAGAAAACACCGTTATCTGGCATTGTAGAAGGATTATTGCATACTTCTTTCGTTCGTTCATTAAAGCATCCATTTCTTGTACTAATTACTACTTGCAAAATGCCTAGTTGCTCTGAACACAAAACTGACAGAGTATAATATATCTGTATACAAAATCAAGATAAAGTAATTTTATCAGCACAAATCTAATATCTAGAGGTCAATCTGTGACTAAAGGTTAGGCCCGGAATATGAAAATTCACCAACTAATATATGGGACCATAGCCTTTCAGTCACTGCTAAATTGTGTCTGAAAAATGATTAGCATTGATAGACAGCTTAGAAAGATGCCAGAGGTAAACACGTTTTTAGGCGTTGTGCATTGGTATGTGTTGCACTCTCTGTACTTCCCTCATTTTTCTTTCACACATACACTCCAAGCACAAATCGACCAAGGTCCTCGAGGGGGCATTACACAGGCAGGAACAGGATTAATTTGACACACTCCTGGTTAAATGTAAGCCGAATTAACGCACGACTGGATGAAGGAAGGGAGAGCCGCCACTCAGAGACTCCGCCGTGCAACCACCTTGGCTTCACCTTCTGTGGAGCGAAAACAGTAGCAAGGGAGGCAGTGTGTGTGTATGTGTGTTACTGGTGTGTGTTGTTCGCACATGGTATGAGGGGCAAGGGTTTTTGAATCAACTTATCCCACTGCACAGATGTCTAACCATCTTACAACATCTTAAGTTTCAAACAAGTCTCAGGGCCTTGTAGATCTACAAGGATGATGGGCACAATATCAACAATTTTAAAAAGCTACAGAAAAATCTCATTTCATTCTGAACTGCAAGAAACTCCCTGTTGATCACCATTAAATAGCTGACCCTGCCAAGTGGCAAAAAAGTACTTTCGAGGAAATACATGCATTTTGATATAACCCATGTGTAAGTAAATACATAACACTCAAGTTTTCGCCTGCTCCTAAATTCAGATTAGCCGCCGGTCTTTTAGTCACGACCTTTACATCGCCAAACAGCCCACCTGTTAAACCACTAGCAAGTATACCTACAAGCTCATTTAATCACGTTCTCTTTCCCGAGAGCAACCCCCCCCCCCCCCCTATGCAAGTTCAGGAAGCTGATTTTAAACCCCTTTAGTTGTAAACTCCTCCTCACCAGTTGTATGACTCTATTCATCGCTATACATCTCCTTGGAGCTGGGGGACATCCGACTCATTTTTAAATGTTTACAGACCACACTTACTTTAGTGATTTTATGGGATCTTGCCACAATTATGTAGTTAACAGTCACCATATACAATCCCTTTTCCAGTTTTCACTTGGAACAGTTTCTCAGACGCGAGTGTATTTAGATTGTTCTGTGTTAGTGACAGATGCAACTTCCTCCACAAACACAATGCCTAAACTGGAGCGAATTAACTTCATCCTTATAGATGTTGTGAAGAAGTGACAAACAATACTCGATGGTGTTACAGTGGCATAGTTTGAATAAAAAGACGAGGCCAGTACATGAATCCCACATCATACATGAACCACTCAAACACGTGTTGTTCTTCTTATTGTACCATAACTGTACAATTTCAATACGTGACACTGGCGGGAATAAGACTTTGCCGATGCTTTCCTACGTGAACCAAAGCTATCGCCCAGCATCGTCTGGGGCTTGGTTTTTTAAACTTGTGTGAGAACAAAATGTGATGTTTCCACCTCAAAATGCTACAGTCATGCTTAAGTGTGAAAGAATGTAACTGAAAACATTTAAGGTGGGAACCAAGTCTGACGTATAGAAGCCAAAACATTCAATGCACATCAGACTTTTAGCTTTGATGTACTACCGCACAATTTCACTCCTAGACAGTTTCTCAAACCATTGAAGAATATTGACAGGGCCGTGGGTATCCCTCAGGGTTAGTCACTGTACATAGAAAACTACAAGGAGATGGAGCAGTTCACCACCCTTTACTTAGCATCATACCGTCAGACACAGCGCAACCCTGTACGGTAACCGAGACATGTCACTGCAATGATGGGGTATTACCTGTTCTTAATGGTATTGAAGACCAGACCATACTTGAAACTGGAAGTTTCATAGTGGTGGGCTAACACACTTCAAGGTTTGTTACTGCTTGTTGCTAGTTTTGAGATCAACTCCACCTGCAGGCTAGTACAGGTCCAAGATAAACTAACATAGCTAGCTAAGCTAAAAAAAGTATGATGTCATTGATTTATAACACAGAGACGAGGAAGTTTTAACATTACCTTATGACAAATTTAATAGTCTACAATCATTTTTTTCTCCTTCCTCGGTCTATTTCGGCATGTTTACTTCTGTTCATATGTAAATTAGATAACATTATTGGGAGCAATAGCCTCATTTTAAAAATTATGTAATGAGGCTTGATCAAAAAAAGGGAGAGACATCAATTGTGCATCCCTAGGATCGGCCAAATCATAGGGTGTGTGGTAATATGTGGCATGATGTAAAAACCTGCATACTGGCCACAATTCATACCACCCTAAACCAAATGTGCTGCATGACCTTTTATTGTGTAGACATCAGAGAACAATTTGTAAATGCTGAATAAATGCATTATAAAGTTGCCAACCGCATTAGCACTTTACCTTCTCTCGGTTTCTGTTACATGCTTATTATCTATCACGTCAGCACACGTGCACACACACCAGAAATAATATGGTATGTGGGTACATTGACCAACACTCATACACCGGCAGGAACACTAAAATTGCAGATCCTTCGCTTACATCGGAACAGAGCAGCAGCTGTCAGAAGAATTACACATAGTTCCTTAAAAACCACCAAGTCATACTTCCTATTCCTAGTCAGCTCAGATTGCCTATTTAATTGATGATTGAAGGCAAATTAAAAAAGGTACAGCTCGGTGA
>JAMWET010001788.1:0-17500 GCA_024036415.1 Prochilodus magdalenae
GGGGAAGAAAGAAGAAAAAGAAAGAAGGGGAGGGGGAAGGGGGAAAGGAAAGAAGAGGGAGGGAGGGAGAAAGGGAAGAAAGGAAGTAAAAAGAGAGGAGGATGAGAGAAGAGAAGAGGGAAGGGGTGAGGGAAATATGAAGAGGGGGATGGGGAGGGTGGAAGGAGAGGAAAGAAAAAATGGAATAGAGGAAGATTATATTAAAAAAAAAGAAAAGGAGAATGGAATGGTAATAGAGGATAGGAATAGAATAATATAGATGGAATGATGAAAGGTAATAAATAGTTAGTACGGTGAAGTGTAGGAAAAAAAGAAGAAGGTGAGGAAGGGGGGGGGGGAGGAATAAAGAAATGAGAGAAGGAAAAGAAAGTGGAAGATACATGCCAGAAGTTCCTATGATACAGCATGAAGAAACAAGTGCTGGTTGATAGGGAACTATTAAAACTCACAAGTGCAGACCGCAGGCCTCCGGGCGGGCCATCTCCTGCTATGGATTACGATTACTACGTGTATCATAACACGCGGGCTATTAATGAATACTCAGCTACGTAACTTACTACTTAGAGCCTAGAGCAGCTCATCCTCCCCCTCCTTTCGTCACAGCTTAACAGCATATACCTCATTCCTTCTATAGTCGCGCTGTCACAGGCTGGTGAGGTAACCGACTCCCCCGCTACGCTCCCTCCACAGGAAGGTTCCTCATGAGTGGTTCGATAGCCGCCTGATTCTGAACGCTGTGGTATGAAGGGGGTGTAGACGACTGTGGCTTGAGTGCAGATGTACATCCAGGTTGCTCCTGGTTATGGTCTGTTTGTATCTAATGGTGGACGTTGAAAACGTGGAGTGGCCCCTTACTCCTCCCTCGTCCTGAGGCGCTGTTGAGCTGGTTTAGGAATCGCGCCAGTTCCCGTGTCGTAGTTCACGTCGGTAATCATCCGGTCAGGTTCATGATTCACAGTACTCCCCAGTCCCCCCCCCCGTCTTCCTCCCACTGTCGAAACGCGAGTAACAAAACGAGTAGGACCACCACACGGTCACCCGGATCCACAGAGCTTTATGCGAAGGTTGCATTTGCGCTGTACGTTATAATATGTACACAGCCTGTAAAGTTTGGGGACATTATTGGCCATGTCGGTATCTACTGTTGAACAAGGACACAACCGTTAGAGATCCTGGGGTCAGACATGGTTCCAAACTGGCAACGAGATGAATACAGGTATGTACTCTGATGTGGTATCAGTGTGTACACTCTTATGGAGGGTTGGTCCCTCAGGGACGGCTTTGGGAACGCCGCACAACGCTGTGTCAGCTAGGCTGTTATCATGTGAGTGGAGGCCTGAACATGCCACAGTCGCTCTTGGCCGAGACGGGATATCCCGAATGATCTGAATGGGCCTGGTGTGCAGGTGCCAGACGGTTATGGGACATTCTTTCCAAGTTGGGCAAGTTAAATGACTTCTAATGCACATGTGTCAAATTCCTGATATGTCGTGGACACAGCATAAGCCCAAGTGGCCTAGGCGCAGTGTCCGCCTCTAGTCTGGTGCCCAATGGATGGTGGTGGGCGTGTCGTCTGGTCTGAGACTGTCCACGCTACAACATTTTCATATGACCGTGTGTCTCACTGCGCTTCACCGCCCTGTGACCTTTTGTCAGTAGCTTGACATGTCGCCCACAGTATGGGATATCTATATGCTGTGTTTTGACCTCCGCTCAGCTTCACAGGCCTGTTTCATTAATGTCAGCTGGCTGTTACTGCATATGTAACATGTCCCTGTTCGGTGTGGTCTGATCTGTCTGATATTGCCTATATCATACCGAAACGACTTGCAGATATAAGTGAGCGGTGCTTAAACTGAATGGGCACAACTAAATATCTTTTCATAGAGACATTCCATAACGGACTGCTCGTTTAGTGGTTTTGGTGTTCATAACGTTGATGGTCTGTTGGCTGAACCATATGTTTCTCCTAAACTTTTGAATTTGATATTTTATTTTCTCAGAGCTCCTTTGTGAAGCTCTGTTTGTCCTCACTCGCTCTTCTCCAGGGAGCCCACCGGCGTCTGCTCCACCCCCGAGCTGTCATCCAGTGATGGGAGATTGATCACTCATAGCTGCAGCCGGAGAAAGACACCTGGAGTTAACCCACCGCCTAGAGACACCCTCGAGAGAAAACGACCAGAGGACACCAGACCACCTCGAGACTGAGACGGAGCCTCCACCACTAGACTCCGGGGTCCAGCAGGAAGTGTCTCTCTGGGACAAGCTGGGCCGTAGCAGTGTTTTACTGGTGACGCACTATGGAAGCACCATCTGAAGGACCCAGTCGGATCATGATTGCTCCGCACTGTCGCGGGGAGGGCAGCCCGTTCCATTAGTATCACCGCCTGAACAACGATTTAGCCTTGTTATAAGTTTATTGTACTATTATTGTCTAATAGGCATATTTTAATGATACTAGTCATAATTAGTCAAATTTATAAGATAGCAAGTCATATTTTAGAGATGCTAAGTCAATAATTTTTAGATGCTAAGTTCAATTTAAGATAGCATAGTCATACTTTTGAGATGCTAAGTCTCCCATAATTGTTGAGACTGCTAAGTCAAATTAAGATAGCAAGTGCATGCATTTTGGTACATGGCTAGGGCTCAAATTAAGATAGCAAGTCATCATTTTGATATGCTAAGTCCATAATTATTGCTATGCTAAGAACAGGAATTTTGACGATGCTAAGTCAAATTTAAGATAGCAAGTCAGAATTGAGATAGCAATTCATAATTGTGAGATGCTAAGTTCATGAATTTTGGAGATGCTAAGTCAAATTTAAGATACGACAAGTCATAATTTTGAGACTGCTAAGTCAAATTTAAGATAGGCTAAGTCATCATTTTGAGATTGCTAAAGTCATTAATTCTTGAGTATGTGCTAAAGTTTCAAATATTAAGATTAGCAAGTCATAATTTATGAGGATGCTAAGTCAAAGTTCAAGATAGAAGTACATAATTTTGAAAAATGCTAAGTCATTTAATTTGAGCAGGGGATTAGTAGGGCCATAATTTTGAGATACTGCGATGGCCAACGGTCATGTCATCGGGGTTTTCTTCCATAATTTTGGCGGTCTTATATTTTTTTTTGGGGCCCCTTTTTGTGGGGGGCATAATTTAGCTTACTAGAACATCAATGCATAACGAGATAATTAGACTTGCCTAGAAATCACTCAATACTTTTTACAAGAAATTGCTCTCAATCTAAGGAAGCTAAGTATTTCCAATGAAAATTTACAAGAAAAAGTTCAGGATCTAAGCAACAATCTATTCAAAAAAGTGTCAGAAATTATGAGACATCATTAATAGATATTCAATTTTTTTTTTGCTAGAACGAGCATAACTTTTTTGCCAGTATAGTAAACCATATTCCAATTGTTGTATTTGTTTAGTTAAGTTGGTTTTCTTTTACCAGTGTCTGAAGTTATAGAAGGTACGAGCTTCATTTAGCTTGGTAGCTTACATTAGCCTCATAGCGCAAGTGCTAAGCGAACTTCAGGCTATACACTGTTTTAGCAAAGTCCTTTTAACTGGAACACAAGAGGGCAGCACTGGTACACAGAGCCACCACCACTCAGGCTGATCCTCGGGCAGGTGTGATGGAGAATCTGGCTGAAATGCGGAACAGAGAATCAGTACGTACTGTTTTGGAGATGATCCCCACAGATCTGAGGGGGGGGGGGGGGGGGGGGCCCACCGTGTTCTTATACGCAAACGTGTTCAGGTAGGTCTGTAAGACAAACACACCTTCACACACAGGACCACACAAGTTTACATATACATATGATTAATGTACACCGGAGGGAGCGCAGTTACGCTACTTCGCCCTGCTGAAAGAGCTGGATGCCTGACCAGGTGTGATTACCTGTCTCAGGTGTTTCAGGTGCAAGACTAGAACAGTTACAGGTACATTGGTGGTGTTCATGAAAGAGAGATCCCTCACCTTCAGGCCCTGAAGGAAGACCGGCTCTGTTAGGAAGTCTGAGAGCATCCTCAGCACTGACGCCCCCTACAGAGAGACAGAGGGTATAACACGGTGTTCAGTTGAAGGGAAGGTGCGGCTGGAGGCCTCTATTCCAAACATAATCAGGAGCACAACACAGTAATTAGCAGGTATGTGGGGGGTACACATACTTTTGGCCATATAGTATGTATGTATATATGTATGTATATTAGATATATTGACCTTGCTGTAGGAGATGGTGTCAAACACCTCACTGATCTGCTCCGGCCTTGTGATGTCCTCCTCTTTAGAGGAGAGGGGGCGGGAGGAGGCCAGAGCGTCCACGGCGAACACTCTGTGGATGTCATCCAGCACGATCAGGTCTTTCTGTGGGAGAAGGTGAGGGGTGAAACAGGTCATCACAAGAGTCAGCTGAGAGTCTAAAGGAAAGACATTTCTCATCGCCAAGGTGTTCAGGAATCTCAGGCTGGTCTAATATCACAACTGAGGAAGTTAGATTTGGGAAAAGTCACTAGACACTGACCAACCATCAACATCCACAAGCCTCTTATTATTAGAGAGAGATGGTACTCGCCAGATTCCAGGTGGGTTCAGCATAATCGGCGCCCAGGTAAGACACATAGGAGGCAAAACCTTCATTTAGCCAAACCTCGTTCCACCATTTCAGAGTCACAAGGTTTCCAAACCACTAAGCAGAAAAAACACAAGCACACTTTCAGAGATAACCAACCAGAGGGACAAATCAGGCACACCAACACCAGAGACGGTAACACCAGAGACGGTCCCACGCAACCAGGTACACCCGCGACAGTTACAAACGGAAAGGTCACACTAGAGACGGTCCCAAGAAACCGGTTACTCCAGCGACAGTGACAAAAGGGAAGGTACCACCAGAGACACCAGAGACGGTCCCACGAAACCAGTTACACCAGAGACAGTTACAAAAGGGAAGGTAACACCAGAGACGGTCACACAAAACCAGTTACACCAGAGACAGTTACAAAAGGTAAGGTAACACCAGAGCCGGTCCCACGAAACCAGTTACACCAGAGACAGTTACAAAAGGGAAGGTAACACCAGAGACGGTCCCACAAAACCGGTTACACCAGAGACAGTTACAAAAGGGAAGGTAACACCAGAGAGAGACGGTCCCACGAAACCGGTTACACCAGAGACAGTTACAAAAGAGACGGTAACACCAGAGATGGTCCCACGAAACCGGTTACACCAGAGACAGTTACAAAAGGGAAGGTAACACCAGAGACGGTCCCACAAAACCGGTTACACCAGAGACAGTTACAAAAGGGAAGGTAACACCAGAGAGAGACGGTCCCACGAAACCGGTTACACCAGAGACAGTTACAAAAGAGACGGTAACACCAGAGATGGTCCCACGAAACCGGTTACACCAGAGACAGTTACAAAAGGGAAGGTAACACCAGAGACGGTCCCACGAAACCAGTTACACCAGAGACAGTTACAAAAGGAAAGGTAACACCAGAGAGAGACGGTCCCACGAAACCGGTTACACCAGAGACAGTTACAAAAGAGACGGTAACACCAGAGATGGTCCCACGAAACCAGTTACACCAGAGACAGTTACAAAAGGGAAGGTAACACCAGAGACGGTCCCACGAAACCAGTTACACCAGAGACAGTTACAAAAGGGACGGTAACACCAGAGACGGTCCCACGAAACCGGTTACACCAGAGACAGTTACAAAAGGGACGCCAGAGATGGTAGAAGTGGGCTACACAGAAGTGGGACGTAGTGGACAGTATACCATGTGAGCGAGCTCGTGAGCAACTATTTGGGCTGTCTGCTCTTTGTTTGCGTTGGAGGACATGACCGGATCATAGAAGAGGTTCGTCTCTCTGTAAGTGACCAGCCCCCAGTTCTCCATCGCACCAAAGTAGAAGTCCGGCAGAGCGACCTGGTCTTCAGAGTGGACATGAGATCACAGGTCTTCATTCGCAGTGACTCGGTTATGAAAGGATGTATGAACGTTCAGTAGCAGTTAAAGCTGATCAACACCGGAGTGTTCAGAAGCGGTATATACCCCGAACACATCGTCCAGTTAACATAACCCAATATTAAAATGGAGAATGTGGAGTGTGTTAATTAATGTAATGTGATCATGAACGAACCGCTCTCATGAAGTCTGTAGTTGATTAATGAGCGTACCTGATTTAGAGAGAGGATAGGGGACCTTATAATAATCCTCAAAGAACTCCAGGATGGGTCCGGTGAGGTTCAGGGCGTAGGCACAGTGTCCATCAGCGACCGCCTGGCTACGGGCCCAAATCCGAACCTGCACAGTAAACACAGTCAGGACAGTACACACTAAAATCAGTCTATAACCGAGAGGGCTCTGTGATAAATCTAATCCTACAGTTCATATAATCGTCAGTGAATATTTGACTAAAATGCCATTCGATAAAAATTTACCAGCCTCAAGCCTGGAGCCACCTGATTTACTGTGGAGCATCATTTAAAAACTTCCCTCTAAATTGTGTCCAAACGCTCGCTATGCTAAAAATGTTTCAGTTGAGCTTTATTTATTTATTTATTTATTTTTATTTTGTTTAATGCTATTGTTTTCAACAGCCTTTCATCACACTATGGTCATACATGCCATACTAATAATCTCATACCAAAGGTTTTTCTGTTGACTGAACATTGGTGAAGTCGCTGATAACCAGAGCGAGGAGGTACGAGGACATCTTTGGTGTGGGTTCAAACCTGGTCATGGTGACAGCAGTGCCCTCAGCTGTGGTGTTCAGTATTTCTAAATGATAAACAGCAGAACCATAACACAGGTTAATGTACTATTCAGTTAATAACGATACCTGACACTGTCACTGTCAATCACTGTTTCTGGGTAGACATTTTCCATTAGGACTAGTGTGACTGTCCTTGGTATGACTATCTCTGGTGTAACTGTCTTTGGTGTGGCTGTCTCTGGTGTGGCTGTCTTCAGTGTGGCTGTCTCTGGTGTGACTGTCTCTGGTGTAACTGTCTTTGGGGTGACAGTCTTTGGTTTTCTATAATGACTGTTTCTAGTGTGTGTGTTTTTATTTAGTACAGCTCAGTGGTGTGACTGTCTCTGATATGACTGTCTGGTGTATCAGATTTTAGCGTGACTGTGTCTGGTTTGATTTTTTTCTACCTTTAGTGTAACCTGCTTTGGGGTGACTGTTTGGCGTGGAAGTTATAAGTTTGACTGTCTATAGTGTGAATGTCTTTGGTATGACTGTCTCCATTGTGATATCTCTGGTATGACTGTCTCTGGTGTGACTGTCCTTGGTGTGACTGTCCCCAGTTTGATATCTCTGGTGTTGACTGTCCTTGGTGTGACTGTCTCCAGTGTGATATCTCTGGTATGACTGTCTCTGGTGTGACTGTCTCTAGTGTGACTTCCTCCAGTGTTATTATCTTTGGTATGACTGTCTCTGGTGTGACTGTACTTGTTGTGACTGTCTCTGGTATGACTGTCTCCAGTGTGATGTCTCTGGTATGACTGTCTCTGGTGTGACTATACTTGTTGTGACTGTCTGGTGTGACTGTCTCCAGTGTGATTATCTTTGGTATGACTGTCTCTGGTGTGACTGTCCTTGGTGTGACTGTCTCTGGTGTGACTGTCATTGGTGTGAATGTCGTTTGTGTGACTGTCTCCAGTGTCATTATCTTTGGTATGACTGTCTCTGGTGTGACTGTCTCCAGTGTCATTAGCTTTGGTATGACTGTCTCTGATGTGACTGTCTCCAGTGTCATTATCTTTGGTATGACTGTCTCTGGTGTGACTGTCCTTGGTGTGACTGTCTCCAGTGTCATTATCTTTGGTATGACTGTCTCTGGTGTGACTGTCTCCAGTGTCATTATCTTGGGTATGACTGTCTCTGGTGTGACTGTCTCCAGTGTCATTATCTTTGGTATGACTGTCTCTGGTGTGACTGTCCTTGGTGTGACTGTCTCTGGTGTGACTGTCTCCAGTGTCATTATCTTTGGTATGACTGTCTCTGGTGTGACTGTCCTTGGTGTGACTGTCTCTGGTGTGACTGTCCTTGGTGTGACTGTCTCTGGTGTGACTGTCCTTGGTGTGACTGTCTCCAGTGTGATATCTCTGGTATGACTGTCTCTGGTGTGACTGTCTCTAGTGTGACTTCCTCCAGTGTTATTATCTTTGGTATGACTGTCTCTTGGTATGACTGTCTCTGGTGTGACTGTACTTGTTGTGACTGTCTCTGGTATGACTGTCTCCAGTGTGATGTCTCTGGTATGACTGTCTCTGGTGTGACTATACTTGTTGTGCCTGTCTGGTGTGACTGTCTCCAGTGTGATTATCTTTGGTATGACTGTCTCTGGTGTGACTGTCCTTGGTGTGACTGTCTCTGGTGTGACTGTCCTTGGTGTGACTGTCTCCAGTGTCATTATCTTTGGTATGACTGTCTCTGGTGTGACTGTCTCCAGTGTCATTATCTTTGGTATGACTGTCTCTGATGTGACTGTCTCCAGTGTCATTATCTTGGGTATGACTGTCTCTGGTGTGACTGTCTCCAGTGTCATTATCTTTGGTATGACTGTCTCTAGTGTGACTGTCTCTGGTGTGACTGTCCTTGGTGTGACTGTCTCTGGTGTGACTGTCCTTGGTGTGACTGTCTCTGGTGTGACTGTCCTTGGTGTGACTGTCTCTGGTGTGACTGTCCTTGGTGTGACTGTCTCCAGTGTGATTATCTTGGGTATGTCTGTCTCTGGTGTGACTGTCCTTGGTGTGACTGTCTCTGGTGTGACTGTCCTTGGTGTGACTGTCTCCAGTGTCATTATCTTTGGTATGACTGTCTCTGGTGTGACTGTCTCCAGTGTCATTATCTTGGGTATGACTGTCTCTGGTGTGACTGTCTCCAGTGTCATTATCTTTGGTATGACTGTCTCTGGTGTGACTGTCCTTGGTGTGACTGTCTCTGGTGTGACTGTCTCCAGTGTCATTATCTTTGGTATGACTGTCTCTGGTGTGACTGTCCTTGGTGTGACTGTCTCTGGTGTGACTGTCCTTGGTGTGACTGTCTCTGGTGTGACTGTCCTTGGTGTGACTGTCTCCAGTGTGATTATCTTGGGTATGACTGTCTCTGGTGTGACTGTCCTTGGTGTGACTGTCTCTGGTGTGACTGTCCTTGGTGTGACTGTCTCTGGTGTGACTGTCTCCAGTGTCATTATCTTTGGTATGACTGTCTCTGGTGTGACTGTCTCCAGTGTCATTAGCTTTGGTATGACTGTCTCTGATGTGACTGTCTCCAGTGTCATTATCTTGGGTATGACTGTCTCTGGTGTGACTGTCTCCAGTGTCATTATCTTTGGTATGACTGTCTCTGGTGTGACTGTCCTTGGTGTGACTGTCTCTGGTGTGACTGTCCTTGGTGTGACTGTCTCTGGTGTGACTGTCCTTGGTGTGACTGTCTCCAGTGTGATTATCTTGGGTATGTCTGTCTCTGGTGTGACTGTCCTTGGTGTGACTGTCTCTGGTGTGACTGTCCTTGGTGTGACTGTCTCTGGTGTGACTGTCTCCAGTGTCATTATCTTTGGTATGACTGTCTCTGGTGTGACTGTCCTTGGTGTGACTGTCTCTGTTGTGACATTTTCTTTTATAACTATTACTGGTTTTCAGTTTGATGTCTCTGGTGTAACAGTCAGAGGTGTCTGTCTCTGTCGCTGCTTTGACAGTTTCTAGAGTGACGGTTTCTGGTTTAACGGCCTCTGGTGTAATAGTTTCTGACTGTCTCTGTTGTGAGCGTGCATGTAAATGTTCTTGCCACCGCTGACCGGTTTCTATCCCGTTGGAGAGAGCGACCGTTCCTCGCTCATGCAGGACAGTGATGTGGAAGACAGCTTTCATGGCAGGTTCGTCGAAGCAGGGGAAGGTTTTACGGGCGTGAGTAGGGTGCATTTGGCTGGTGGCTACAACCCTGTTAGAGAGAACAGCACATGCCATCTTTCAGTTTTAACTCTATAGACTGTAAAGGCTGTATGTCCACCCGTTCATTAATGGCCCAGTAAGGCATGTGGAAGGTAGAGAGTACAATGCAGAGGTTCCCAAAGAAACGGGTTTCCAACTCCAGCAGTGGAGGAATTCTCAGCTGAACTCGCTCAGCTGAACTCACTCAGCCGAACTTACTTAGCGGAACTCACTCAGCTGAACTCACTCAGGAGAACTCACTCAGGAGAACTCACTCAGCTAAACTCACTCAGCTGAACTCACTCAGGAGAACTCACTCAGCCGAACTCACTCAGCTGAACTCACTCAGGAGAACTCACTCAGCTGAACTCACTCAGCTGAACTCACTCAGGAGAACTCACTCAGGAGAACTCACTCAGTTAAACTCACTCAGCTGAACTCACTCAGGAGAACTCACTCAGGAGAACTCACTCAGCTGAACTCACTCAGCTGAACTCACTCAGGAGAACTCACTCAGGAGAACTCACTCAGCCGAACTCACTCAGCTGAACTCACTCAGCTGAACTCACTCAGGAGAACTCACTCAGCCGAACTCACTCAGCTGAACTCACTCAGCTGAACTCACTCAGCTGAACTCACTCAGGAGAACTCACTCAGCCGAACTCACTCAGCTGAACTCACTCAGCCGAACTCACTCAGCCGAACTCACTCAGGAGAACTCACTCAGCCGAACTCACTCAGCCGAACTCACTCAGCTGAACTCACTCAGCTGAACTCACTCAGCTGAACTCACTCAGGAGAACTCACTCAGCCGAACTCACTCAGCCGAACTCACTCAGCCGAACTCACTCAGCTGAACTCACTCAGCTGAACTCACTCAGCTGAACTCACTCAGGAGAACTCACTCAGCCGAACTCACTCAGCTGAACTCACTCAGCTGAACTCACTCAGCTGAACTCACTCAGGAGAACTCACTCAGCCGAACTCACTCAGCTGAACTCACTCAGGAGAACTCACTCAGCCGAACTCACTCAGCTGAACTCACTCAGCCGAACTCACTCAGCTGAACTCACTCAGGAGAACTCACTCAGCCGAACTCACTCAGCCGAACTCACTCAGCTGAACTCACTCAGGAGAACTCACTCAGCCGAACTCACTCAGCCGAACTCACTCAGCTGAACTCACTCAGCTGAACTCACTCAGCTGAACTCACTCAGGAGAACTCACTCAGCCGAACTCACTCAGCTGAACTCACTCAGCTGAACTCACTCAGGAGAACTCACTCAGCCGAACTCACTCAGCTGAACTCACTCAGCTGAACTCACTCAGGAGAACTCACTCAGCCGAACTCACTCAGCCGAACTCACTCAGCTGAACTCACTCAGCTGAACTCACTCAGCGGAACTCACTCAGCTGAACTCACTCAGGACAACTGACTCAGGAGAACTCACTTAGCTGAACTCACTCAGCTGAACTCACTCAGGACAACTGACTCAGGAGAACTCACTTAGCTGAACTCACTCAGCTGAACTCACTCAGCTGAACTCACTCAGGAGAACTCACTCAGGAGAACTTACTCAGTTGAACTCACTTTTCTGAACTCACTCAGGAGAACTTACTCAGCTGAACTCACTCAGTTGAACTCACTCAGCTGAACTCACTTAGGAGAACTCACTCAACTAAACTTACTTTTCTGAACTCACTCAGCTGAACTCATTCAGATGGACTCGCTCAGCTGAACTCACTCAGCTGAACTCACTTAGCTAAACTCACTCAGCTGAACTCACTCAGTTGAACTCAGCTATTCACCCTTTACTCACATGATTTACTCTCTGGGTAAAGGTTATAGCAGGCTTGGGCAACAGTGCTCACACAAACATGCTAATTACATGTACAACCATCTAACATTCTACCTAGCAACATAAACCACATGACAGTGGTGATGCCTGGTGACCCCTCACCTTCCTTTAGCGGGTAATTTGCTTTTCTCAGCTGTTGCTGAAGCTGAAACTCTTTTGGTCCACATGTGGTTTAATCATGTGAAAGGTTTGAGTGCTCATGAGTGCTAAGTCTGCTGACATCACACTAAACAAGGGTTTGGCTTTATTATCCAGGTAGGACTTTTACCGGCCGCTCCAGTTTTACAAAGAACCCTTACTGTAACTGTGATGTGTGCGTGAAGAACCTTTCCAGGCGACCTCCACATGACTTAAAGGTTCTTTACCAATGAAAGTCTCAGAACCAGCAGTGGGAGAAAAGGCTTAAACTTACTTCTCCACCCCGTTCTCCTTGTACACGCTCCTGTAAAACCCACTCAGGTCATCGGCGAGCTCGCCCACGAAGTCAGTGAAGAGCTGGTAGGACTCTCCCACCTTCAGTTTTACGTTCAGGTGAATGACGAGGTACTGAGTGGTCAGCTGGAACCAGTGGCTCTGTATGGCTGGTGCAGGTGTGCTGCCGAGCGAGGTCAGCGTGGGGGCTGCGGTCAGGTTCAGCTTGTTGGAGTGGATGAGGATCAGGTCGGTTTCCTTCTCGCATCTGAAGGTCACGGTGGAGTTTCCGGTGAAGATGTAGATGCCGCGGTCGTCAGGCTTGAGCCGCGGCCATAGGACGACGTTGTAGGATTCTGGAAGAAGAGTGTCGGGGAGACGGTATCTGTCCCATATCTCATTGGACGGAGCGGTCGTTGGTGCGGTCGTTGTGCCAGATGGACGGACGGTTGTGCCTTCGGTTGGCCTCACCTCGTTGTTTTTGGATTTCTCCTGAGAGTAGACCACGGACAGAGCGATGATGGTGGCCACCGCTCCAACACCCAGCATGATGCCCACCACACCGAGGGTCTTGCTAATGTAGAAACCTTTCCCCATGCTGGAATGGGACTGGACAGGAACAGTCTGAGCAGCTGGAGAAGGTATCAGCTCAGCTTCTTATTCAGGCCCAGAGACGCCTCTCCGCCCACCAGCGTTAATAACTCATCCATTAACACAGACCGACCCAGGTTCCAGAGGGCAGCTGGCGCTCTCCCACCTGCAGCGCAGGTAGCTACACTAACGTCCAGATGTTTGTAGACACCTGTATCCTCTGCAGTGAAGGTTTCATTGGGGAGTTACTGCACCAGCCTCTACTCTACAGGGATGACTGTACATTGCCATGAGGATTTGATTGAGCATTAGCAAGGTCAAGTATTCCAGCTCTTCCAGAAGGTATTGGATAGAGCTCCATTACTGCAGAGAAGGCAGTTCCTCTGCTCCACAGCCTAATGCTGGGGGGCTTGGTACCCCTCTAGCACATGCTGGACATGGTGACCTAAAGTTCGTGTGCAGCCGATCCAGATCTCTCATTCTATTGGTCGATGCTTTTCTATGGAAGTTAATCAAGCAGTGTCAGTAATGCCAGTGGTGGGTACCGTGTCCTTCCAGCTGTAGACTGGGATTATCGGCTGGTTCCAGATGTGCACTCCACCACATACTCAAACTCTAGTTAGTGTTAGTGCTTCGTGTGTAGCTGGTATGTACCTATAGTCTGCGGTCACCACCTCTGTAAAGGAACCAAAGTCTGCAATCAACCATTTCACAACAAACCACCTGGAATGGCTCTGTCTGCATGCACTTATACAGCAGGGCCAACCATGCGTGGTTCAGCGTACTCAGCGGATCTGCATATCAGCTGATCAGTTATCAGTTTGTACTGTGCCTCGGTATCATCCCGTAGAACCCTTTATCAAACGCCTGTGGTGTTATCTGACCTCACGTAGCTGAGACACGGACATCAGCATGAAAATCATATCACACTACACATTAACTCCCCTCACACTCCTCACACCGCACCTCTCATAAACACAGTACAGTGTTTACCCTGAGGATGGCAGTCACAGGGGAAGGGTCTGGGGTTCCCGACCGGGCGACCCGGCTTCTTTCCAGGTGAAGCTAGCGTGTTCTCTCTGTGTGGGTTTCCTCACACAGTCCAAACACATGCAGGCAGGTGAGCTGACCGCGAGGTGTGAGTGTGATGGGCTGGCGGCCTGTCCCGGGTGTTCCCTACCTTCTGCCCTGTTAGTGGTGGGATAGGCTCCAGCACACCCTGCCACCCAGGAGAAGCTGTGGATTACATGAGTGCATGAATGAATGAATGAATGAACGAATGAATGGATGGATGGATGGATGAATGAATGAATGAATGAATGAATGAATGAATGAATGAATGAATAGATGAATAAACGAATGAACGAATGAATGAATGTGTAGTCTTTTCAGAAGCCACTGCAGAAGATCAGCCTTAAACTGGCCATCATGTTTTAAAGAGGCTGTCCTTTAAGATGCGATGGAATGTCGTAAAATACGGTTGTTTTCCTGAACCAACTCGACTCCTAAACAAACTCTTGAATCCCACATGTTTTGTGTAAACAAGTTTACAAACTATTTGCGCACAAATGTTAGTATTTAGCTTAATAAATGAGGCCAACTGTCTGAAAATAAGCAAAATAATCAAAATCTGAGAATTTTAAGATAGATCACTGTGATACCACGTAGATATGAGGTCATGTGACCTGCCAAGAAATCGTTTCTTAAGTGGAGATATACTCACTGAGCAGCACACATGCAGAAATGAGATCTCTCAGTAAAATGATTTTATGTCTGGTTGAAATATCTTATTTTTTTATTTTTAGATTGTTGAAGGATCACATGTTTTGCAGGACTGCTGTAATACCGGGTGGCTCCTCCCTTCGCTTTCTAACCTGACTCCGCTCTTCGTGGCGGTGATGTTGGAGGGATTCGTTTGAGATTCTGCTCCATGTTAACCTGAATGAATGCTGGCCAAAACATTAAACCCACCTCCCTGTATCTACACCCACTGGACCCTCCATCAGCTCCACTGACCGTACAGGACACTCTGTAGGTGTACAGGTCCAGACTGTAGTCCATCTGTTTCTCTGTGTACTGTATTACCCTGTTCTTCAATGGTCAGGACCCCCACAGGACCACCACAGAGCAGGTAGTATGTGGGTGGTGGATCATTCTCAGCACTGCAGTGACACTGACGTGGTGGTGGTGGTGTAAGGGGGTCAGACACAGCAGTGCTGATGGACACCCTAAGAATCGTCCACCAACCAGAACTATCCAGCCAACAGCGTCCAGTGGGCAGCGACCTGTGGGGCAATGTCCTGTGGGCAGTGTCCTGTGGGGCAATGTCCTGTGGGCAGTGTCCTGTGGGGCAATGTCCTGTGGGCAGCAACCTGCGGGCAGCGTCCTGTGGGGCAGCGTCCTGTGGGGCAGTGTCCTGTGGGCAGCGTCCTGTGGGGCAGCGTCCTGTGGGGCAGCGTCCTGTGGGGCAGTGTCCTGTGGGGCGGCGTCCTGTGGGGCAGCGTCCTGTGGGGCAGCGTCCTGTGGGCAGCGTCCTGTGTCCACTGAAGGACTAGAGGATGACCAGCACTGCACTGTGCAGCAGCAGATGAGCTATCGTCTCTGACTGTCCGTCTACAAGGTGGAGCAGCAAGGTAGGAGTGTCTAATAGAGTGGACAGTGAGTGGACACAGTGTCTCAACACTCCAGCAGCACTGCTGTGTCTGATCCACTCACACCAGCACCACACACACTACCACACCACCACCACGTCAGTGTCACTGCAGTGCTGAGAATGATCCACCACCCACATACTACCTGCTCTGTGGGGGTCCTGTGGGGGTCCTGACCATTGAAGAACAGGGTAATACAGTACACAGAGAACGTTTGAGGATTTGATGCGCTGCCTTTGTTCTGTTATTGATTAAATATGGGTTATAAGGGATCTGCACGTCGTCCCGTTCTGGTCTTATTGAGACGGTGTTGGTCTGTAGATATTGTCATGAGTTTCCCTTCATGATATTTCTCCACGTCCACTGTGTAATAGAGAAGAGCAAGAGAAGAGCGGATGCATGAATACCCAGTGAGCAGAGAGGTAGTAAGAACTCGGAGACCATGTGATGCTGCAGTTAGGTTTATTGATTAACAGAGTAAGATCAGATCAGGAGAGGAGAGGAACAGACTGAAGGAACTCATACAGAAACATGGAGTCAGGAATCCAGCTCTGCTTTCACATCGTCACCCAGGACACCTTCACACGAACTGGTCAGCGTCCTTCTCCGGTAGGGGGTTGATCTTACCCACAGGTTCCCGAGGTGCCGCCCTAAATCCCGCTTGCACTATTTCCTTTACTCTCTGAGTCTCCTCCTCAGGTACTGGGGGCAGTGCCGCGTTCAGTACCGTCTGGATTTGGGCTATCCGGGTCTGGAATCTGAGCCCAATGTCCTCCTTGTTTCTAGCCACGATTTCGCTGATGCTTTCCTTGGCCTTCTTGCACTGGTCCAGAAAGTCGTCCATCGCAGTTTTCACTTCCTCCGTCTTCGTCCGGTCCATGGTCATCAGTTTCCCCAGGGTGCTCACACTGTCCATCAGGTGGTTCCTGGACACCTCGCTGTAGGTCGTGGAGATCATGTTCACCAGGTAGGCGTAGCCCGAGGCGTTCAAGATGTTGCTGTAGATCTTGTCCATTATGAACTCGTCAAAGGTGTAGTTCAAGCTAGCAGCTGTGAGCAGGGTCTTCTCGAAGTTGGTGAGGTGTTGGGTCAGGGTGGTCTTCACGATGTTTGAACCCAACACTGCTCCAAACGAGGGAGCTGACTTTCGTTTAGACATAACGGCTGTGTGCGGTGAAGGAGAAACGGGGCGGAGACGTTTGTTTTATTATAATTCTGTTATTTTAGAAGCTAAATTACAGATATTTATATTTATTGGTCTACAGCTCAGATTATTTTTATTTAAAGATCAGTACAGTCATTAATACGCCTGCTGATAAACGAGAGATAACGATTCCAGAGCGGGTAATATAATAAACAGTTCAGCTCTACCGTTCTCCTCTTCGTCTAATAATAATTTAAATATGGACTAATCTGGGTTTATTTAGCAGCTCGTTATTTATGAGAGATGAAAGGCGAAGGCTCCTCCTCCTGAAGGAGCTGTTAGAGGTGAGGTTAATAAGACAGGCTGTAAATACGAGCTGCTGCCCGACGCTGTACCCTGTAACTAAATCAGACTCCAGTTCAGATCGATCATCATAAGCCCCGCCTCTTTAGTTCAGGAATATGTTCCTGTGACTCTGCTGACTCTAAATGAGGAGGATCAGATGTGAACCGTGTGCAGACTGATGTACTGAGTACTAGATAATGTACATGGAGGAAAACATGGACGAGTAGTGGAATCGTCGGCCAGGACGGGCCAATCCGACTCGACTGGCAGAATTCCGAGTCGGGTACAGCCCTGGTAGCAACGCTTAGTATGCAGACACCGAACGGAATGTAGGTTTGGGTAGGTGTGACATGGTGAGGCATGCTAATGATTCAAGTTCCACGCTCACCCGCACACGTGAGGTAAGCAGAGTGGGTCTTATCTCTGTACCTGACTGACCCAACACCACCATTACAGACCTCCAGCGAGCAGTGGTGTCCTCCATGAGTCCTCCTGTTAGTGCAGCACCATCGGCAGACGGCTGCACCACGCAGGACTAC
>JAMWET010001788.1:22500-70000 GCA_024036415.1 Prochilodus magdalenae
AAATGACCGCAGTGCTGTAACTGCAGGAGCTGAAACCGTGACCGGGAGTCCTCCAGCAAGACGGCCGTACGGCTGGTTCTGTGTTCAGGCTGCTTCTGCTCCGAACCAGTCCGAGATCTCTCTCTGGTTATCTGAGACCCACTTCATGTTCACTCTGGTCTTCTCGATGGCCTGCTCCAGAGCCGAGCTCGCCGAGCCGAAGCCCACATCAGCGTTCTCCTCCTTAAACTGCAGGAGCTACGTCATGTGGAGCAATACAGACCACACACATACCACACACACACCCACATACACACACACACACACACACACATACACACATATACATACACACCCACACATATACACACACACACCCACACACAGACACACACACACACACACACACACACATATACGCACACACCACACACACACACACATATAAGCACACACCACACAAACACATACACACATACACACACACACACCATACACACACACACACACACATATACACACATATACATACACACCCACACACACATACACACACACATATACATACACACCCACACATATACACACATATACACATATATATACACACATATACCCACACACAGACACACACACACACATACATACACACCCACACATACATACACACCCACACACACACATATACATATATACACACATATACATACACACACCATACACCACAAAGACACACACATATACACACACACACACACATACACACACACACAGACACATACACACACACACACACCACACACTTTAGAAGAATAATGTTCAGGTAATGTTTATATTAACGCCTCTTCATAAGGTTTACACATCGAGATCACATGACCTTTGGAATGCCCTACAGGTAGTTCTAGATATGTTTGACTGTTTTAAGCATCTGTATCTAGTACAGTCATCTCCTCCCTCCACAGAAAGGACACCGGTGGATCGCTCACCTGGTCGAGCTGGTGCTGGGATGAAAATGACCGTGTCACGCCGTTTATGAGCTCAGCGAAAGAAACCGCTCCGGCGCTGTACCTAGAACATACACATCGGTTCTGTTACTTTATCAGAGACTGACCTTTACATTAACCAGCACACCCATGACCTTTGACCTGCTGCTGGTCTGTTCTGAACTCACTCAGTGAAAATGTATTTCCAGTTCTGTGTGATGAAATTCCACGCTAGCGTCCGCCCCTCCCTGTTACCGGCGATCTGGATGATGACCGAGGTGGCGTCCTGTTTCCGGATCTTCGTCGGGTCCAGAGTGTAGGTGAGATACCTGCGTTTGAACACAGAACCTTCTGTACGTGTGTATTTAGGACGTATAAACTACATACAGAATAAACAGAGTCGGTATTTACCACTAGAGGACACGACACACTCACCACACATGCCTAGAAACTGATCAGGTTCCCGACGCGCAGTCCACCACCTCAGTGTTTGGGGGTGGTGCAGTGGAGGAGTTTTATTAGTTTAAATATAATTTTAATATTATGGAACCTTTAATGGCCTCTCCCTGTTATTAAAGCTGTTCTGGTCTGACTGCCTGACCCTCACACGAGACTTTATACCTAGATTTTTATCAGTAAAGGTTTCGCTGCGGAGGTCGTACCACCTGACACACCACGCCGAACCACATCCTGTACTGAGCTACTGGGAGCTTCTGACCTCGGCATTGCTCCATAAAGGTCACTTGGGGTCTTCTTTATGATGCAATACCCCAGCCCTTCTATCGTACAGGCATGTCAAAATAAAAGTCCTGTTTTTGGTTACAGTGCATAACCATAACCATTCATCTATTTTATTTACATGTTACATGTTTTGATAGTATCATACCTAGTCAGCAGATATTGTCGGGCAGTTGCACCACATTTTTATACTTTAGGAAGGAAAAAATTACTAAACTAATAAACTTTAATGTCATTTTTAATTTTGGGGTGGAAAATAATGAACCTGGACCCAGTGAGATATCATACGAGCCCAGATCTGGGTCTGACTGACCCCTCCCTGCTGACCTTTCTAAGAGTACGGTGTCTTTGGTGCAGGCCAGCGCTGACATTAGCTTATCCGCCTCACTGGCGATACTGGCGTTCTGGAACATCTCCCAGCCAAAGTCCCACTCTTTAGCGCCCCCTGCAGCTACAGCACTGCAGTACACGGTGGACCTCAGGTTTGGGTGGATCCTGATGAAGAGAGTAGAATCAGACCGCACACTGGAACAACCAATCACACATACACTGACCGCACACACACACACACACTGAAACAACCAATCACACGTAAACTGACTCCACACGAGAAGGGGACATATACACACACACAGAAGGGAGGTGTTACAGGCCAGGTGTTTCTAATAAAGTGGCCTGTAGGCGTGTCCAGTAGAGGGGAGGTGTTTCTAATAAAGTGGCCTGTAGGCGTGTCCAGTAGAGGGTGGGTGTTTCTAATAAAGTGGCCTGTAGGCGTGTCCAGTAGAGGGTGGGTGTTTCTAATAAAGTGGCCTGTGGGCGTGTACAGTAGAGGGGAGGTGTTTCTAATAAAGTGGCCTGTAGGCGTGTACAGTAGAGGGTGGGTGTTTCTAATAAAGTGGCCTGTGGGCGTGTACAGTAGAGGGTGGGTGTTTCTAATAAAGTGGCCTGTAGGCGTGTACAGTAGAGGGTGGGTGTTTCTAATAAAGTGGCCTGTAGGCGTGTCCAGTAGAGGGTGGGTGTTTCTAATAAAGTGGCCTGTGGGCGTGTCCAGTAGAGGCTGGGTGTTTCTAATAAAGTGGCCTGTAGGCGTGTACAGTAGAGGGTGGGTGTTTCTAATAAAGTGGCCTGTAGGCGTGTACAGTAGAGGGTGGGTGTTTCTAATAAAGTGGCCTGTAGGCGTGTCCAGTAGAGGGTGGGTGTTTCTAATAAAGTGGCCTGTAGGCGTGTCCAGTAGAGGGTGGGTGTTTCTAATAAAGTGGCCTGTGGGCGTGTCCAGTAGAGGGTGGGTGTTTCTAATAAAGTGGCCTGTGGGCGTGTACAGTAGAGGGTGGGTGTTTCTAATATAGTGGCCTGTAGGCGTGTCCAGTAGAGGGGAGGTGTTTCTAATAAAGTGGCCTGTGGGCGTGTACAGTAGAGGGGAGGTGTTTCTAATAAAGTGGCCTGTAGGCGTGTCCAGTAGAGGGTGGGTGTTTCTAATAAAGTGGCCTGTAGGCGTGTCCAGTAGAGGGTGGGTGTTTCTAATAAAGTGGCCTGTGGGCGTGTCCAGTAGAGGGTGGGTGTTTCTAATAAAGTGGCCTGTAGGCGTGTACAGTAGAGGGTGGGTGTTTCTAATAAAGTGGCCTGTAGGCGTGTCCAGTAGAGGGTGGGTGTTTCTAATAAAGTGGCCTGTAGGCGTGTACAGTAGAGGGTGGGTGTTTCTAATAAAGTGGCCTGTAGGCGTGTCCAGTAGAGGGTGGGTGTTTCTAATAAAGTGGCCTGTGGGCGTGTCCAGTAGAGGGTGGGTGTTTCTAATAAAGTGGCCTGTAGGCGTGTCCAGTAGAGGGGAGGTGTTTCTAATAAAGTGGCCTGTGGGAGTGTACAGTAGAGGATGGGTGTTTCTAATAAAGTGGCCTGTAGGCGTGTCCAGTAGAGGGGAGGTGTTTCTAATAAAGTGGCCTGTAGGCGTGTCCAGTAGAGGGTGGGTGTTTCTAATAAAGTGGCCTGTGGGCGTGTCCAGTAGAGGGTGGGTGTTTCTAATAAAGTGGCCTGTAGGCGTGTACAGTAGAGGGTGGGTGTTTCTAATAAAGTGGCCTGTAGGCGTGTCCAGTAGAGGGTGGGTGTTTCTAATAAAGTGGCCTGTGGGCGTGTCCAGTAGAGGGTGGGTGTTTATAATAAAGTGGCCTGTGGGCGTGTACAGTAGAGGGTGGGTGTTTCTAATAAAGTGGCCTGTGGGCGTGTCCAGTAGAGGGTGGGTGTTTCTAATAAAGTGGCCTGTAGGAGTGTCCAGTAGAGGGTGGGTGGAGTCAGTAAAGTATGGAGGAGGCTGCTCACAGGTTCCTCTCTGGGTTTTCCATCCACTGTGTAAACCACTCAGCAGTCAGACTCAGGCAGCCGTCCACTCCGGTGCTGCAGGCCACCCTGAGAGCGTTCACCTGGTTGTACCTGTGCAGAGGCGTATATGAGGCCCACACTGTTATTATTGTTTCCCAGTAAGGTAACTCTGCACCACAGGTGCGTCATCCTCCGAGATCAGTAGAGCTTCTGTCTGTTAATGAACTGATAGAATCTGAAGGGAGACGTTTAGACTGATGACCTTGGATTGATGATCCTTCTGCAGGTACCATCTTAAAGCCATTTAAGACTTATTCTAAGCCACTTAGAGTCGCTGGGTCGTGTGTTTTCAGAACCCGCACACATGCAGGGCTATAAATAGTACATACTGGTCTGTGTGTCCAGCAGGCACTTGCGTCCAGTCCATGGTGATGTTCCTGAAGTGCTCGAATAGTGGAGTTACCTGCTTCCTGAGATACACCTGTAATCACATTCCAGTCTTCATTATGCATACCGTCGCTGTCCAGTAAAAAAAGGACAGTAGTGAATTCTGAGTTTGAGAGATAAAGGAGACGGTGCTCCACCTGCATGCTCTCGTAGACGCTGGTCTGGTCCAGCATGAGGTAGAGATAGTCCAGGTTGTTCAGAGCTGACTGCCAGGGTAGGTAGGCCGTCTCCTTCCGGAGGAACCTGGTTGTGTTCAACGCTAAACTCACCGCCACCATCCTGGCCCTGAGTGAATAGGAAGAGATTTAGAGAAGATGAAACGGAGTGAATGGAGATAAATCCGCTCCAAATCCACCCTTAACTGTTACTGGGTGCTGCACTGTGTTTACCTGGCCAGGTTAAAGGCATCATCCACAATCTGGGCTCTGTTAATGAGCGGAACAGCCTGGAAAACATTTAGGATAAACTTTAAACCAGTCTCCTTTTATGATTAAGGTGGTAGTACCTTCAGGCTCCTGCAGATGGCACTGCTGCATGAGGCTGACACGGCTATTAATCCCTGCAGGGTGTGAGTGACGGGATCCATAGATTGGGAAGAGGTGCTACAGTGCAGGGAATGTCTCGCTCCGTGTGTGGAAAATGGCTCCAGAGCAGATGTTAATGATTGGCTAAAAGGAGGGACTGCATGTGGGCGTGGCCAAAGACCATAGTGTGGAGGAAGTAGCTGAATCTGCAGGTGTGTGGAAGCGTACGGTCATACGGGTCTACCAGCAGTGGATACAATCCCAGCCTACAGGGAATTCTCCTCGGAACTGTGCCAGGGAAGGCCTCCACCAAATCTGGACCACCGGACCATTTCTCTGGTGTAAGAGTGTCTGAACATTAATGTGGCTACATCCAGAACCTCGTCCAGTACACGGTGGTGAAGGTAACCAGACGTCCCCTCTAAAAGCTCCCTCACAGGAAGTTCCTACAGGAGGTGGTTCTGAGTACGCTGCCTGATGTCTGAGACGCTGTTTATGATAGGGTGGAGAAGACTGTGGCTTGTTTGGAGGTGGAGCTGTACATACAGGGTTCCTGTTATGGTCTTGTTTATATCTAAAGGGTGGAATTTTGAAAAACGGGTGGAGTGGCCCTTACTCCTCCCTCTGTACCTGATGGTCGCTGTTGAGCTGGTTCAGGATGCGCTCCCAGTTCTCCGTGTCGTAGTTCACTCTGTAATATCCGGTCAGGTTCAGATTCAGCAGCACCCAGTCCCCGCCCACCGTCCTCATCCCACTGTGGAACGCTGAGGACACAACGAGGTAGGACCACCATCACGGTCACCCTGATCCACAGAGCTTATTATATCATCACACAGCAGAATAATGCTCTTACCTTCTTCTATGAACTCACTAACTTGTTTGTTTGTTTATTGGTTTGTTTGTTTGTAGAGCTCTATGATCTTTTACTGTTCTTTTTTAAACAGGTGTAAATTTGGTCTCTTATTCTAAATGATGTAACTGGCCCTAGAAAGAGTTGATGTTTGTCCTCACCGCTCTTCTCCAGGAGCCACACCGGCGTCTGCTCCACCCCCGACTTCATCCAGTTGATGGGGATGATCCACTCATAGCTGCAGCCGGAGAAAGACACCTGGAGTTAACCCCCGCCAGAGACACCCTCAGAGAATCAACCCAGAGGACACCAGACCTACTCGAACTGAGACGGAGTCTCCACCACAGACTCCGGGTCCAGCAGGAAGTGTTTCTGGGACAGCTGGCCGGTAGAAGTGTTGACGGTGACCACTGGGAAGCCCATCTGAAGGACCCAGCGGTCCATGATTGCTCCGACCGTCGTGGGGAGAGGAACCGCCTTATTAGCATCAGCTGCCTGGAAGGTCATGTGACAGTTTGGGGTGAAGCCTTGTTGGGTGTCTTCTTCAGTTTCAGCCCTGGAGCTACGAGGCTAACCTCACTGTAAGGTAGCAGAACCAACGACGTTCTGTACAGTGTGTTTACGTTTCATGTTGAATGGACTAAAGGGAATGACCCCAGTTCGCTCGGAAAAACATCTGACCCATTGACATCGGAAGTTGGATATATGGTCTGTTGGTAAAGTAAACAGTGGCCCTGCTTGTAAGCTATATTAGCCTCTTAGCTCCAGTGCTAAAGCTAAAGAAACAAACTTCAGGCTTTAATTGCAGTACCTGATCACAAGGGGGCAGCACTGATACACCCACCAGTCACATCATTAGGCCCACCTCCTTGTATCCACCATTAGTGTCCATCTTATCAGCTCCACTGACCATACAGGACACTCTGCAGGTGTACAGGTCCAGACTGTGGTCCATCTGTTTCTCTGTATACTGTATTACCCTGTTCTTCAATGGTCAGGACCCCCACAGAGCAGGTACTATGTGGGTGGTGGATCGTTTTTCAGCACTGCAGTGACACTGACACTCACACCAACACCCCACACACTACGGTGGTGTGTTAGTGTGTGGGGTGTTGGTGTGAGTGTCACTGCTGGACTGAGAATCGCCCACCAACCAGAACTATCCAGCCAACAGTGTCCTGTGACCACTGATGAAGGACTAGAGGATAACCAACACTGTTGTCTCTGGCTGTACGTCTACAAGGTGGACCAGCAAGGTAGGAGTGCCTAATAGAGTGGACAGTGAGTGGATACAGTGTCTAAACACTGTATGACAGACTCACACCGGCTGAAATGCTGAACAGAGAATCAGTACGTACTGTTTGGAGATGATCCCACAGATCTGAGCCCACCGTGTTCTTATACGCAAACGTGTTCAGGTAGGTCTGTAAGACAAACACACCTTCACACACAGGACCACACAGGTTTACATATACGTATGATTAATGTGCACCAGAGGGAGCGCAGTTACGCTACTTCGCCCTGCTGAAAGAGCTGGATGCCTGACCAGGTGTGATTACCTGTCTCAGGTGTTTCAGGTGCAAGACTAGAACAGTTACAGGTACATTGGTGGTGTTCATGAAAGAGAGATCCCTCACCTTCAGGCCCTGAAGGAAGACCGGCTCTGTTAGGAAGTCTGAGAGCATCCTCAGCACTGACGCCCCCTACAGAGAGACAGAGGGTGTAACACAGTGTTCAGCTGAAGGGTAATTTTTTTAAATTCCTCCAAACCCACATAATTAGCATGAGTTAGCATGGAAGCAGCTACATTTGTAGCATAATTTATAACAGTTAGTGGCAATAGCCATGTTTGAGGTTGTAATGGTAAATATCCCAGAGTCTGTAACCGATTTACTTCCGGTTTTCCCGTTCTCCAGCTTCCTAAATTAAGTAGAGCTGCTGTATTAGCCTCACTGAGGATCCTCTTTGTTAGCTAACGTTAGCCGCTGAAGCTAATCCCAGTTTAGTGAATCCTTTACTCTCCACCAGCTCTATGATACTCCAATAAGAGCTCCAGAGTGTAAACTAGGACGGGATGATGATGTTCTGATCCATATGTGTAGAGTTATTACTCTGTAGAGAGCATTACTACATCAGGAGACAGGCTAGGAGAAGCTAACGCGGTTAGCGCTAATGCTAACAAACACAGAGCGAGTGTTTCTGCTCATATTAACACTCGACAGAGGAAAAATAAAGGCTGGGTTTGGTTCTCCACACGGTTCTGTCTACATGTAGACGTGTACAGAGTACAGAGTAGATCATTTTTTACTGCCAATAAGCTAAACAGTGTGTTAGCTTGCGTGTTAGCTAGCTAGCTAGCTAGCTAACTACTTAATAATTAATCACGATGGTTTTAATTTTTCTGTGTCTTGAGCATGTGGGTAGTACCACTAGAACCGTAGGTCCAGTTGGTTCCTGTTTGGGTTCTTGTTTCTGCAGTCTGTATGTGGATTAACATCTTTATACAGTGAATATGATAAATATATTCAACTCTGCAGGTACAGTTGAATCTGGTTAAATTCATGATCATATGAAATATGAACCACACTAAATTATGACATTACTGGTCTGGGAAGACTCCAGTTTAACCAGGATCCTGGTTATAACCTTCAGGATGAGTACAGAATCCTGGTGTATCAGTGCAGCGCTGCCTGCGTTACCCAGCCGGAGGTTTATGTACCTTATAGTGAATTTGTCCTATAGGGGTGTACATGTAAATGAGCTGGTATCTGTGACATCTGTTTCTGCAGCTTCATTTTTACATACATGGACTGAACGGTGAACGAGACGTATTGGAATACTTTAAGAATTGTTCATTCAGAAAAAAGACATAAATGTGTTTATCCATACTATATTATATAGCACATTTAAAGATCTGCACTAAATCAGATTAAACAGGGTCAATTAAACCCAGGTAGAAATTGAGTATATCTTAAGGTACTGGAAAATACTTCAATACCAGCAAGTACATTTCAAGCCCATTATTTTATGTGCTAAATACAAGTGCAATATATATATATTGTAATAATTACAAATACATTTTAATTTAGTAATACTTTAGTGTACCTAGTAGAAGTATACTATGTGTATATAAGTATATTTTAATGTACTAAAAATGAACTTTTATATGTACTTAAGTATCTCTAAATGAAATGATGTCTCATGACTGTACAGTTGTGTAGAATTAGTTCTATTATATATTTAATAGCACTACTGAAATATAATTAGCATACTAAGTAGATGGTTAGTGTATGAAAGTAGCACACTCAGTACAGTAATTATACGTTTGAGGAAAGTATACTAAGTACACTTAAGGTATTAAGTAAACAAGCAGTTCAGTAGATGCTGATAACGTCCGCAGTGCATTCAGAAAAGCGTGCTGTCCATCCACTAATAAACCATGATGACTGATGCTCTCGGCTGAAGGGACTCGCAGTGAGCGATACTGGATTGCTCTGATTAAAGGTGCCATTGCTTGGCGTTTACAGCGCAGTAAACCGGGAAGCCAATCATTCTGCAGGGTAAGCAGCCCTGAGGTCAGTAAAGGTCAGACAACTTGACAACGACGTGTTATTCATTTACTAGAGAGAAAATAAACTCTCTGTGGAGGTTAACTGTGCTGATGCTCCCGCACCTTGCTGTAGGAGATGGTGTCGAACACCTCGCTGATCTGCTCCGGGCTTGCGATGTCCTCCTCTTTAGAGGAGAGGGGGTGGGAGGAGGCCAGAGCGTCCACAGCAAACGCCCTGTGGACGTCCTTCAACACGATCAGGTCTTTCTGTGGGAGACGTTGAGGGTGAAACCAGTTATCACAGGAATCAGCTGAGTGACATTTCTAATGGAAGCTTATACCCCACCAGTCAGCATCAGGACCACTGCAACCCCATCAGGTCTTAATATAATCAAATCTAATGTTAATTAAACTGATTAACTAATAACAAAATACAGAACTCTGGTAAAACCGTCACCTGTACTGGACCCTTCAAGACTGTCAAGCCAAAAGAGTGACAGAGGCAGAATGAGCCGACTTAATGAAGTTACTGTTTCACTAAAGACAGTCTGTTACATCTGTGGAGAATGTTCACACTCGCTAAAAGGTTCTAGCATTAACTGAGAGAGAGAGAGAGAGAGAGAGAGAGAGAGAGAGATGGTACTCACCAGATTCCAGGTGGGTTCAGCATAATCTGCGCCCAGGTAAGACACGTAGGAGGCAAAACCTTCATTTAGCCAAAACTCGTTCCACCATTTCAGAGTCACAAGGTTTCCAAACCACTAAGCAGAAAACACAAGCACACCTCAGATAACCAACCAGAGACAAATCAGGCACACCAACAATAGAGACAGTAACACCAGAGACAGTTACACAAAACCAGTTGCACCAAAGGAAGACAAAGCAGAGACAGGTACACCAGAGAAAGACAAAACAGAGACAGTTATACCAGAGGACGACAAAACAGAGACAGGTACACCAAAGGAAGACAAAACAGAGACAGGTACACTAGAGACAGTTACACCAGAGAAAGACAAAACAGACTTACACCAGAGACTGTTACACCAGAGGAAGACCAATCAGAGACAATTACACCAGAGACAGTTGCACCAGAGGAAGACAAAACAGAGACAGGTACACCAGAGACAGTTACACCAGAGACAGGTACACCAAAGAAGTTAAACAAGGGACACATACACAAGAGAAGGTGAAACAGAGACAGGTACACCAGATAGGGACACCGGGTGCAGTCTAATAGACATGGTAGAAGTGGGCTACACAGAAGCGGGACGGTGGGACGTAGTAGACAGTATACCATGTGAGCGAGCTCGTGGGCAACTATACGGGCTGTCTGCTCTTTGTTTGCGTTGGAGGACAGGACCGGATCATAGAAGAGGTTCGTCTCTCTGTAAGTGACCAGCCCCCAGTTCTCCATCGCTCCAAAGTAGAAGTCCGGCAGAGCGACCTGGTCTTCAGAGTGGACATGAGATCACAGGTCTTCATTCGCAGTGACTCGGTTATGAAAGGATGTATGAACGTTCAGTAGCAGGTAAAGCTGATCTACACCGGAGTGTTCAGAAGCGGTATGTACCCCGAACACATCGTCCAATTAACATTACCCAATATTAAAATAGAGAATGTGTAGTATGTTCATTAATGTAATGTGACCATGAACGAACCGCTCTCATGAAGTCTGTAGTTGATTAACGAGCGTACCTGATTTAGAGAGAGGATAGGGGACCTTATAATAATCCTCAAAGAACTCCAGGATGGGTCCGGTGAGGTTCAGGGCGTAGGCACAGTGTCCATCAGCGACCGCCTTGCTACGGGCCCAAATCCGAACCTGCACAGCAAACACAGTCAGGACAGTAAACCTTCATAAAGCCACAAACTAAAGATTTAATAAATGACTAATTAAATAGAATTAAATCATTATTTATTTTAATAATGCACTTTTTTCTATACAGTTTGGAACCACCTGATTGAATGTAAACTCTATTCTAAAAAAATTTAAAAATAAATTCTAAAATACTAAATAATTAGACTAAATCATTTTTTTAACTAAAATCAGCAGCTTTGAGTAGCTGAATGGTTTGATCTATTAAAGCTCAGAAATGCCAGGTGGCTCTTCAGGAAGCTCCTGTAGAAAAACACAGGGAAAGTATAAAACTGCTTCAGAGGTGAAGCGGTTATTTCATACGTGGTGTTTGATACCGTTGATGTCCTCGGTGTCCTGAAATCCTAACATAGTATAACAAAAGGAAAACACTTCCTCAGTGGGTGTGTCCAATCTGGAAAATGAGAACTAATAATCTCATACCAAAGTTTTTTCTGTTGACTGAACATTGGTGAAGTCGCTGATAACCAGAGCGAGGAGGTATGAGGATATTCTCGGTGTGGGTTTAAACCTGGTCACGGTGACAGCAGTGCCGTCAACTATGGTGTTCACTTTTTCTGCAGCAAAAAACACAACACAGATTAATATACAGATTAATGGACATATTAACATCTGTACGTTGTCTTTGGGGTAACTCTCTGGTGTTGCTGTCATTGGTGTAACTGTCTCTGGTGTAACCCCCAGTGGTGTGGCTGTCTTTGGTGTAAATATGTATTGTGTAAATGTCTCTGGTGTAACTGTCTCTGGTGTAACCCTCACTGAAATAGCCATCTTTGTTGTAACTATTTATCGTGCAGCTGTCTCAGGTCTCTGATGTGACTCTCATGTATCCTCAGTGACATGATGTCAATATTTATTGTGTAACTGTCTCTATTGTGACTGTCTCTGGTATATCTGTCTCTGGTGTAACTGTCTCTATAGTGACTGTCTCTCTTGTAACTGTCTCTATTGTGACTGTCTCTGGTGTAACTGTCTCTATAGTGACTGTCTCTGGTGTAACTGTCTCTATTGTGACTGTCTCTGGTGTAACTGTCTCTATTGTGACTGTCTCTGGTGTGACTGTCTCTATTGTGACTGTCTCTGTTGTAACTGTCTCTATTGTGACTGTCTCTGGTGTATCTGTCTCTGTTGTGACTGTCTCTGGTGTATCTGTCTCTATTGTGACTGTCTCTGGTGTATCTGTCTCTGTTGTAACTGTCTCTATAGTGACTGTCTCTGGTGTATCTGTCTCTGTTGTAACTGTCTCTATAGTGACTGTCTCTGGTGTATCTGTCTCTGGTGTAACTGTCTCTATAGTGACTGTCTCTGGTGTATCTGTCTCTGTTGTAACTGTCTCTATAGTGACTGTCTCTGGTGTATCTGTCTCTGTTGTAACTGTCTCTATAGTGACTGTCTCTGGTGTATCTGTCTCTGGTGTAACTGTTTCTATAGTGAATGTCTCTGGTGTATCTGTCTCTGGTGTAACTGTCTCTATAGTGACTGTCTCTGGTGTATCTGTCTCTGGTAACTGGACTATCGTGAGTTGACGTCTCTTCTGTCTCTGGTGTGACTGTCTCTGGTGTAACTGTCTTCTCTATATATAGTCTATGGGACTAGTACTGTCTTCTGGTGTATGATCTGTCTCTGGTGTAACTGTCTCTATAGTGACTGTCTCTGGTGTAACTGTCTCTATAGTGACTGTCTCTGGTGTATCTGTCTCTGTTGTAACTGTCTCTATAGTGACTGTCTCTGGTGTATCTGTCTCTGGTGTAACTGTTTCTATAGTGAATGTCTCTGGTGTAACTGTCTCTATAGTGACTGTCTTTGGTGTATCTGTCTCTGGTGTGACTGTCTCTATTGTGACTGTCTCTGGTGTATCTGTCTCTGTTGTAACTGTCTCTATAGTGACTGTCTCTGGTGTAACTGTCTCTATAGTGACTGTCTCTGGTGTATCTGTCTCTGGTGTGACTGTCTCTATAGTGACTGTCTCTGGTGTATCTGTCTCTGGTGTGACTGTCTCTATAGTGACTGTCTCTGGTGTAACTGTCTCTATAGTGACTGTCTCTGGTGTAACTGTCTCTATAGTGACTGTCTCTGGTGTAACTGTCTCTATAGTGACTGTCTCTGGTGTATCTGTCTCTGTCTCTGGTGTAGTCTGCTTAGTGTCTCTTGGTCTCTGGTTAATGACTCTGTCTCTCAATAGTGACTGTCTCTGGTGTATCTGTCTCTGGTGTGTGTGACTGTCTCATAAGTGATACTGTGACTGTCTCTCTGGTGGTATAAGGTGACTGTGACTTCTCTATAGTGACTGTCTCTGGTGTAACTGTCTCTATAGTGACTGTCTCTGGTGTAACTGGTTTGACAGCTTTTAATGTGACTGTTTCTGATTTGAGTGTCCATGGTGTAACTGTTCATGATGTGACTGTATATAATAGGACTGTCTCTGTTGTCACTGTCCGAGGTCGTCTCTGATTTCAGGGTTTATGACTGTCCTCTGGACTCCTCCTGGTGTACCTCTGATTTTTCAACTTCTTTGTCCTGCTCTGTTTTGGCCCGTACTCTGATTCAGCAAGGGCTTGTGCCACAACACCCCCCTTTTCTTGTCTGACGTGTTCTCTGTTGTTAATGAGGCGTGTATGTAAAAATGTTTCTTGCCCCACCGCCGTTCTTCTTTTTGCTTCGGTTTCTATCTCGTTGGAGACAGCCACCGTTCCTCGCTCATGCAGGACAGTGATGTGGAAGACAGCTTTCATGGCAGGTTCATCGAAGCAGGGGAAGGTTTTACGGGCGTGAGTAGGGTGCATTTGGCTGGTGGCTACAACCCTGTTAGAGAGAACAGCACATGTAACCTTTCAGTTATCAGCATCAGAGACTCTCAGGGCTGTAGAACCCCACACCTGCAGGAATCCTCAGCTAAATTATCCTCCACATAAACGTATGTGTTCACACTTTAATCCCTCCGTACATAAGGGTTACCAAAGGCCATGTAAACAGCGCTTACTCAAACATGTGAATTGCTCTTGTGACCTTGAGCTTGGCAGTTCCTGTTTTTGGCATCAGTCCGATCAATCACTGATCATATCTCTGTTGTGTTCAGAAGTCACTAATATGCACCACACAGGCTACACAACACGCACCTACACTGCTGGCACCTCGTCCTGCAGCAAACACCCCAAATATTAATGTTGTGAAGCACAAGAAACTCCTCCTTCACTGTCAGTCAATCAGAGGAAACTCCTCCTACACTGTCCAAATCTGTCCTACCTTTTGGTTTATGAGCATATAAACGTGACATGTCCAAACGAGAGAAGCGTGAAGTGAGCCCACCAATCAGGGCACAGCAGTCACTTTGTTTTCAGCTTGTTTTGACCTGTTGGACAGAGCTTGGTTCTAGCTAATGGAACCTGTTCTCCTTCAGTGTTCTGTGCTGATGATGATGTGAATAGATGTCAGTGTGGGACTAATGAATGAGCTTCTATTAAAGACTGGTGGACTGAGAGACACTAGAGTCTCTTCACCGTAACCCTGAGCCTGATGAAGAGTCCTGTTTTTCCAGAAATGAATAATAGAACATTAGCAGCATCTAATAACCAACCCTGGTAACCGCCCCACCTGGTCACTCTCCATACTTAAGTACATCTGAAGCGTACATACTTTTAGTACTGTTACTCTCCATACCTTAAGTACCATCTGAAGGTAACATACTTTAGTACTGTTACTCTCCCATACTTAAGAGTACATCTGAAGGTACATACTTTAGTAACTGTTACTCCTCCATACTTAAGTACATCTGGAAGAGTACATACTTTAGTACTGTTACTCTCCATACTTAAATACCATCTGAAAGGTACATACTTTAGTAACTGTTACTCTCCATACTTAAGTACATTTGAAGGTACACATACTTTAGTACTGTTTTACTCTCCATACTTAAGTCTCGTCTGAAGGGTAAATACTTTAGTTACCGTTTTCTACTCTCCATACTTTAAGTACATCTGAAGGTACATACTTTAGTACTGTTACTCTCTCCATACTTAAGTACATCTGATGGTACATACCTTTAGCTACTGGTACTCTCCATACTTAAGTACATCTGAAGGATACATACTTTAGTACTGTTACTCTACATACTTAGTACATCTGAAGGTACATACTTTAAGTACTCGTGGTACTCTCCATACTTAAGTACATCTGAAGATACATACTTTTAGTACTGTTACTCTCCATACTTAAGTACATCTGAAGGTAAATACTTTAAGTACTGGTACTCCTCTCCATACTTAAGTACATCTGAAGGTACATACTTTAGTACTGGTACTCTCCATACTTAAGTACATCTGAAGGTACATACTTTAGTACTGGTACTCTCCATACTTAAGTACATCTGAAGGTACATACTTTAGAATCGTTACTCTCCATACTTAAGTACATCTGAAGGTACATACTTTAGTACCGTTACTCTCCATACTTAAGTGCATCTGAAGGGACATACTTTAGTACCGTTACTCTCCATACTTAAGTACATCTGAAGGTACGTACTTTAGTACCGGTACTCTCCATACTTAAGTACATCTGAAGGTACATACTTTAGTACCGGTACTCTCCATACTTAAGTACATCTGAAGCTACGTACTTTAGTACTGTTACTCTCCATACTTAAGTACATCTGAAGGTACGTACTGTAGTACTGTTACTCTCCATACTTAAGTACATCTGAAGGTACGTACTGTAGTACTGTTACTCTCCATACTTAAGTACATCTGAAGGTACGTACTGTAGTACTGTTACTCTCCATACTTAAGTACATCTGAAGATACATACTTTAGTAGTGGTACTCTCCATACTTAAGTACGTCTGAAGGTAAATATTTTAGTACTGTTACTCTCCATACTTAAGTACATCTGAAGGTACATACTTTAGTACTGGTACTCTCCATACTTAAGTACATCTGAAGGTACGTACTTTAGTACTGTTACTCTCCATACTTAAGTACATCTGAAGGTACGTACTTTAGTACTGGTACTCTCCATACTTAAGTACATCTGAAGGTACGTACTTTAGTACTGTTACTCTCCATACTTAAGTACATCTGAAGGTACGTACTTTAGTACTGGTACTCTCCATACTTAAGTACATCTGAAGGTACATACTTTAGTACTGGTACTCTCCATACTTAAGTACATCTGAAGGTACGTACTTTAGTACTGGTACTCTCCATACTTAAGTACATCTGAAGGTACGTACTTTAGTACTGTTACTCTCCATACTTAAGTACATCTGAAGGTATGTACTTTAGTACGGGTTTTCTCCATACTTAAGTACATCTGAAGGTACATACTTTAGTACTGTTACTCTCCATACTTAAGTACATCTGAAGGTACGTACTTTAGTACCGGTACTCTCCATACTTAAGTACATCTGAAGGTACATACTTTAGTACCGTTACTCTCCATACTTAAGTGCATCTGAAGGGACATACTTTAGTACCGTTACTCTCCATACTTAAGTGCATCTGAAGGGACATACTTTAGTACCGTTACTCTCCATACTTAAGTACATCTGAAGGTACGTACTTTAGTACCGGTACTCTCCATACTTAAGTACATCTGAAGGTACATACTTTAGTACCGGTACTCTCCATACTTAAGTACATCTGAAGCTACGTACTTTAGTACTGTTACTCTCCATACTTAAGTACATCTGAAGGTACGTACTGTAGTACTGTTACTCTCCATACTTAAGTACATCTGAAGGTACGTACTGTAGTACTGTTACTCTCCATACTTAAGTACATCTGAAGATACATACTTTAGTAGTGGTACTCTCCATACTTAAGTACGTCTGAAGGTAAATATTTTAGTACTGTTACTCTCCATACTTAAGTACATCTGAAGGTACATACTTTAGTACTGGTACTCTCCATACTTAAGTACATCTGATGGTACATACCTTAGTACTGTTACTCTCCATACTTAAGTACATCTGAAGGTACATACTTTAGTACTGTTACTCCAGTGGAGGTCTCAAGGGAGGAGCTGACACTCACACTGCTACATGATGTGTGTACTTGGTCTACCAGTGCCTAAGATGAGTGTAACCTCTTGATGATTTTAGGAGAGCCTGTAACTATTGTCCAGAATTGGAGGTTACCTATCGTTCAGGGCATTTTGGAGGACACAGCCTGGTGGAGGTCCAGCTCAGAATCCTTCAGAGCAGATTTAGGAATTAACATGAAGGAATGCTGGTGTTCTAGAAGCGTTTGGTTCTGAATGCACAAGCTGATTATGAGAACTGTTTTAAGAACGGTTCAGTAGGGTTCTTAATGAAACCAGGTGTTTCCCGAGGACGCACCTTGATTTTGAGAAGTTCATGTGTAGGACTTACTTCTTGACTCCATCCTGAACGTATTCGCTCCGGTAGAGACCTGCCAGGTCATCTGCGAGCTCCCCCACGAATTCAGTGTAGAGTTCGTAGGATTCCCCTGCCTTCAATTTGCCGTTGAGTTGAATTATGAGATACTGAGTGGTCACCTCCATCCTGGAGGACTCTATAGCTGGTGCAGGTGTGCTGCCGAACGCGGTGAGTCTAGCCAGATGGCCACCAGCAGTGGTCAGGTTCAGCTTGTTGGAGTGGATGATGATCAGGTCTGTTTCTTTCACGCATCTGAAGACTACGCTTGAGTTTCCAGTGAAGATGTAGAGACCACGGCCATCCGGTTGAAGCAGCGGCCACAAGGTGACGTTGTAGACGTCTGGAAGGAGGCTGTCAGGGAGACGGTAGTGTTCCCACAGTGCAGCTTTAGTTTCTGCAAATGCAAGAAACTGGTGGGTCCAGATTCCAACCAGGATGGCCACAGAAACCACGGTCACCACCGTGCAGGTGATGCACATTGTGCTGAAATGGCATTTGGCCATGTTCTCCGGAACATTCACCCAAAAAACCAACTGAGCTAAACGGCAGCTGCTCTGGAGATCCGATGCCCTGACGAGGACAGCAGCTAATGTACGACGGCTGTGGGAACACTGAGGTGATAAATTAGGTCCTGGATTCGGAGAATGCTTCATTGCGCTCTATTTATTCAGTGCCCTGTCCGTCTTGACGTGTTTGCACAGCTTTAAATCTGAGCTGGACAGCAGTGTGAGAACTCTGTCCCGTAGATACAGTCATACGCAGAAGTTATACACCCATTAGATCCACCTCCTCGTACCTACACTCACTGTCCACTCCATCAGCTCCACTGACCATACAGGACACTCTGTAGGTGTACAGGTCCAGACTGTAGTCCATCTGTTTCTCTGTGTACTGTATTACCCTGTTCTTCAATGGTCAGGACCCCCACAGGACCCCCACAGAGCAGGTATGATGTGGGTGGTGGATCATTCTCAGCACTGCAGTGACACTGACGTGGTGGTGGTGTGTTAGTGTGAGTGGTTGTATTTGTTAGCCAGTGGTCAGTGATCTGAACCTGATTTCCAATGGGTAAAACCCGCCTCTATCACGTTCTATAGTAAATAAATATGATTAGAACCCGAAGCGTTTTGTTCTAGGTACATTTTCTCCCGTATATAACTGGATCCTCAGAATTACGAGGTCTTTAAAAGTTGAAATATACAGGTGTACAGGTATCTTCATGGTGTACTGGAGATACCCGGATGGTGTTCTACTCCGGTCTGAGGTTCTAGTGTACAGGTGGAGCTATCTTCATGGTGTACTGGAGATACCCGGATGGTGTTCTACTCCAGTCAGAGGTTCTAGTGTACAGGTGGAGCTATCTTCATGGTGTACTGGAGATACCCGGATGGTGTTCTACTCCAGTCAGAGGTTCTAGTGTACAGGTGGAGCTATCTTCATGGTGTACTGGAGATCCCAGGATGGTGTTCTACTACAGTCAGACATTCTAGTGTACAGGTGGAGGTATCTTCATGGTGTACTGGAGATACCTGGATGGTGTTCCACCCCGAGTATAACTGTGGGTGTAGTGGTTGTAGTGGTGTGTGTTCATCAGAATGAGCCTCAGAAAGTTAAATATACAGGTCTGAAGATTAATAAAAGATGAACTCGCTTTAGAGGATCAGTTTTAGAGTGAACTAGCCGAGGGGAGCTAACCGCTAGGCTAACCGTATCTCAGGTGAACTGAGCAGTGTTAGCAGCAGCTAGCTCTAAACAGTGGATACAGTAATAACAACTCTGAGGTAAATGTGAGGTAACTGGTCATGTGACTGTATTAGTATACACACAGGGGGTGTATACAGTGTGCGGTATGCAGCCTGTTTGCTAATGTTAGCCTTTGTGACTGCTGCGCCATTTAAGGTGGAACAGGAAGTTATGATCAGGAAGCTGGCTTGAGTCTGAGGCAGTATTTTTACACTGGTACACTGGCCAGGACAGCACTTAGCCTGCCTTGCTTTAAAATAGCCCAGTGACCACAATACTATCCACAGAAGCATTAGCATGCACTTAGCATTATTAGCATTGCAGCCCCTTAACGACCTCGGAATTCCAAGGATCCAGTGATAGTCAGGAGGAAAACAAACACAGTGCAACTTTAGGATCCTGAGCGTCTATATTCACCACAGGGAACGGTAGAGGAGATGTATAGAACGCGTCCTTCATTACTGCCATTAAAAACCCAGTGTAGATACAGTGTCCCAAACAAGGCCATTTATAAAATCTGGAATCCTTTAAATGAAGCACATTTACACAGTCGAGTCATATTATTATGACCACGTCCTGCTTTCAACAGCGGCGCCTGTGCATCGCTCATAAAGGAAGCCGGGTATCGTGAGCTGGCTTGGTGGGTATATAAGGTGGGCGCTAGGCTCTGTATCTGGGTATGAATCCATCCTTGCAGATCCCGTACACCCATACAGATTGGGACCTTCCAGCAAGACAATGCGACAGGCCACATGACTAGTAACGTCGGACATTGGTTGGAAGAGCATGACCAAGACTTCCAAGTACTACCCCGGCCAAATCAGGTTTCTGGTTCAGATCGGCTAGCGACAGGCATAGCATGGACTACAGAATGGTGCACAACTGCAGTGGTCTGTAAACAGCATCTGTATGGTGTACTAGAGTAATGCATGCTGGGTATTGTAGTCAGAGAACACTAATGAACCAAAATGTGAAAAATCCGATAAGCCCAAGGAATCTAATAGCCTAAGGAAGGCTGGGATGAGGCTGGGAGATACAGCACTGCACTACAGGACACTCTAGAGGGTGTTCAGTGTGATTTGATTTTAAATGAAAAATGCAAAAACAATTCACCAAAAATCACTTTTATTTTCTCTCCTAAAGCGAGAATCTTCAGTCATAGAAAAAATACAGTTTTATTTTTATAAAAATTTAAACATTAAATTTAACTACGACAATCACCTAAAAATAGTCATGATATCAAAACCAACACAATCAGAGCTGTTTAGTAGATTTTGCAGAAGCAGGAGGATTATGTACAGTGCTTGGGGGTGAAGGAAGAGAATTCTGGGACACATTAAACCAGAGAACACTGGGGTAAATAAATAAGCCTGTTTGTCTTAAAGAGCCCTCCTTAAATATAAACTACATCCTCCCTGAACTCTCAGCTCTCCTCCAGCGAGCGGGTACTGATCCGGTTATGGTTTGCTTGCGTCTATCAGCCAGGTCCTCACTTGTTCCTTGTTCTCTGCGACCCACTTCATGTTGGCCTTGGTCCTGTCGATGGACTGCTGGATGGCCAGGGTGCCGGAGCCAAAGCCGATGTCACTGTTATCTTCCCTGAACTGCTCCAGCTGGAACAACAAACAAGGGTCACATGGGTTAGCTTTAGCCCGCTGTTAGCTGGTCAGTGGTCACAGACCGTCCATCTGAGGGTCTACTGTCCCTCCAACCTGCAGTTACCATGCTGCGCCGCCTCTTACTCCTCTCCACATCAGATCCAGACCAGCATATGTGTGTGTGTGTTTGTGTGTGTGTGTGTGTGTGTGTGTGTGTGTGTGTGTGTGTGTGTGTGTGTGTGTGTGTGTGTATGTGTGTGTGTGTGTGTGTGTGTGTGTGTGTCTATGTGTGTGTATATGTGTGTGTGTGTGTGTGTGTGTGTGTGTGTGTGTGTGTGTGTGTGTCTATGTGTGTGTGTGTATGTGTGTGTATATGTGTGTGTGTGTGTGTGTGTGTGTGTGTGTGTGTGTGTGTGTGTGTGTGTGTGTGTGTATGTGTGTGTGTGTGTGTGTGTGTGTGTGTGTGTGTGTGTGTGTGTGTGTGTGTGTGTGTGTGTGTGTGTGTGTGTGTGTGTATATATGTGTGTGTGTGTGTGTGTGTGTGTGTGTGTGTGTGTGTATATATGTGTGTGTGTGTGTGTGTGTGTGTGTGTGTATGTGTGTGTGTGTGTGTGTGTGTGTGTGTGTGTGTGTGTGTATATATGTGTGTGTGTGTGTGTGTGTGTGTGTGTATATATGTGTGTGTGTGTGTGTGTGTGTGTATGTGTGTGTGTGTGTGTGTCTATGTGTGTGTGTGTGTGTGTGTGTATGTGTGTGTGTGTGTGTGTGTGTGTGTGTGTGTGTGTGTGTGTGTATGTGTATGTGTGTGTGTGTGTGTGTGTGTGTGTGTGTGTGTGTCTGTGTGTGTGTGTGTGTGTGTGTGTGTGTGTGTGTGTATATATGTGTGTGTGTGTGTGTGTGTGTATATATGTGTGTGTGTGTGTGTGTGTGTGTAGTGTGTCTAGGTGTGTGTGTGTGTGTGTGTGTGTGTGTATATATGTCTGTGTGTGTGTGTGTGTGTGTATATATATGTGTGTGTGTGTGCGTGTGTGTAATAAGCTTAACCGGACAAACAATGTCCCCCTGTGTGTTTAAGGTGGTAGTAACTCCAGGCTCCTGCAGATGGCGCTGCACGAGGATGACGGGGCTATAAATCCCTGTGGGGTGTGAGTGACGGGATCCATAGATTGGGAAGAGGTGCTACAGTGCAGGGAATGTCTTGTTCCATGTGTGGAAAATGGCTCCAGAGCAGATGTTAATGATTGGCTAAAAAGAGGGACTGCATGTGGGCGTGGCCAAAGACCATAGTGTGAAGGAAGTAGTCTGTACATTGATGTTGCTACATCCAGAACTTTGTCCAGTACATGCCAAATCCAATCTGTTACTGGTGCTGGTGGAGGGATTACACGCCGCGAGGTATGGTTCAGTCACTGGGGACTATTTTTCACCCGGTGGGTTTAAACAGTATATATACATGGTGGGGTTGCGTAAAGCACATACCTGTTTCAGTTCAAACTCGCTGGAGAACCGTTTGGTGACACCGTTAATCAGGTTGGAGAATGAAAACGATCCTCCACCATACCTGCAGAACAGTCCAGTCGTTAATATCAGAGCATATGATAAATCCCGAGATGGGCGGGGCTGCATGGAAACGAGGAACCGGACTCACTGTGTGAAGATGTATTGCCAGTTAGCTCTGATGAAGTCCCACGCCAGAGGCTGCCCGACAACGTTGTTTGCGATGTAGATGATGGTGGAGGTGCCGTCCTGCTTCCGGATAAGATCTGGATTCACTGTGTATTCCAGGTAGCTAGAACACAGCACAGCACGTTCCCGTTACATGTACAGTACCTTGACCTCTCTGCTGGGAGAATGGCTATGACATCAGATCAACACCAGACAGGAGTTTCATTTCATCTGATGTTTATTTGATGTTCAATTTGAGCTCACTGTGTATTAAAGGTTAAAGGTCAGCGCCGGAGCTTCTAGGATTTGGGAACGTTCAGGTGAATTTGATGTTTTTAATTGAATGAAGACTTAATGACTTAAAAATACAAAAATAAGAAAAATAATTTTATAATATTCCTAAAACCTTAAAATGAAAAATGTTAAACTAATAAAAATATATATTTATATAATATAGTAAAATTATTTCACCATTTTTCTGATTTAAATACTTAAAAAAAAAAGTTTGTGGAAAAATAGTCAATAGTAAAATTACGTTTAAAATACTACATGTTAATTATTAATATTTAATATTATTAATATTACTGAAATATTAAATCCAGACGTTTAAACCGCAGCTCAGGGTAAAACGAGACCCCAAAGTCAAACAGTGTACGAGGCTCAGAGCGCCGTCAGCTCACCGGTTCAGCAGCCATGGTATTGTAGTGCAGGCCAGCGCAGCCCGCAGCTTATCAGCTTCAGTGGCGATGGTGGCATTACGGAACATCTCCCAGGCAAAGTCCCACTCCTCAACGCCCCCTGCAGCGATGGCTCTGCAGTACACTGTGGACCTCAGGTTGGCGTGGATCCTGACGAAGAGACCAGAGCCAATCACCAGTCAGCTCATATACAGAGTGAGCTGCGAGTAATAAACTATAGAAAGTCCACCGGATGGGAAACTGTGGAACATGATCTCATACAAGGCTCTCACAGAAGCCAGAGGTGTGGGTTTTAACGCTAGCTCAGCTGCTGGGAATGCTAATCCTTAAGAACCACAACATAAACGACAGACGGAGTAAACTCACGGGTTGACGCTGGGGTTGTTCCTCCACTCCTGAAACCAGTTCTTGACCAGAGTATTGCACTCCTCCAGTCCGGTGCTGCAGGCCATGCGGATGGCGTTCACCTGGTTATACCTGCGGGGGGCCAACATGTGGTCTGAAGTAGCAGCTATGAGGCTAACAGCGTAGCTAATAACAACCAGAGACTTATATGACGCTAACGGTCGGCCTTGACGCATGTGGAGTCGTACACTCATTCCTAACGGACTCTTATGTTGTAGTTTAGTGTAACTGAACACAGTAGCAACCACCTGGAACTGCTTTAGTCCATGTTTATAGAGAACAGTCACTCAGAACCATCAGAGTTAGGTCTGTAGGAGATTACTGAGCACCTCCACACGCTTTGAGTCACGAGGCAGGTGCGTCTAGTACTCAAGATAAACATGAGAACGGATCTACTGCGCTCAGGCCAACCAACACAGAGTCAGGCTTAACCGTGTGTTCCTCCTGGGAGACAGTACTTACTGGTCCATGTGGCCTGTGGGGACATCCGACCAGTTGCCGGTTATGACCTTGTAATACTGGAACAGTGGTGTCACCTGTTTCCCGATGTAACTCTAACAAACACATGAGTTTAGTATATGTTATGTATATGATAGATCTGTGATGTATATAGATTAGACAGGTAGAGGTGCCAAAGCTCACCTGCAGGTAGCCATAAACCTCACTGCGGTCGAACATCAGGTAGTAGTAGTCCAGGTTGTCGAGAGCAGACTTCCAGGGCATGTACTCTCTTTCTTCGGACAGGTACTGAGTGGTGCTCAGAGCCAGCGTGGTGGGAACGTACTTAGCCCTGTTAACAGTAAAGACGGTTTCAGACTCTCAGATAAGATTCGGATTGGTGCTACTGAACCTCCTGCGTTCAGCTGCCCGTAACACCTCACCTCGCAAGATTGAACGCATCGTCGATGAGCTGGACCCGGTTCAGAACAGGAATGCTCTGGAGGAAAACACAGAGGTTTAACACAGAGCCTTAACACTATCAGAGTCTCCAACGTTCTGAACATCATTCTCTACCAAACACCAACGTTTCCCACTGAACATCATTCTCTACCAAACACCAACGTTTCCCACTGAACATCATTTTCTACCAAACACCAACATTCTCCACTGGTTCTGGGTGTTTCCTGTAGAGTATGGGGGCTGGTTCTGGGTTCTGGGTGTTTCCTGTAGAACTTGGGGCCTGGTTCTGGGTGTTTCCTGTAGAGTATGGGGGCTGGTTCTGGGTTCTGGGTGTTTCCTGTAGAATATGGGGCCTGGTTCTGGGTTCTGGGTGTTTCCTGTAGAACTTGGGGCCTGGTTCTGGGTGTTTCCTGTAGTGTATGGGGGCTGGTTCTGGGTTCTGGGTGTTTCCTGTAGAGTATGGGGGCTGGTTCTGGGTTCTGGGTGTTTCCTATAGAGTATGGGGGCTGGTTCTGGGTGTTTCCTGTAGAGTATGGGGGCTGGGTCTGGGTTCTGGGTGTTTTCTGTAGAATATGGGGGCTGGGTCTGGGTTCTGGGTGTTTCCTGTAGAACTTGGGGCCTGGTTCTGGGTGTTTCCTGTAGAATATGGGGGCTGGTTCTGGGTGTTTCCTATAGAGTATGGGGGCTGGTTCTGGGTGTTTCCTGTAGAATATGGGGGCTGGTTCTGGGTTCTGGGTGTTTCCTATAGAGTATGGGGGCTGGTTCTGGGTTCTGGGTGTTTCCTGTAGAACTTGGGGCTGGGTCTGGGTTCCAGGTGTTTCCTGTAGAATATGGGGGCTGGTTCTGGGTTCTGGGTGTTTCCTGTAGAATATGGGGCTGGTTCTGGGTTCTGGGTGTTTCCTGTAGAACTTGGGGCTGGTTCTGGGTTCTGGGTGTTTCCTGTAGAATATGGGGGCTGGTTCTGGGTGTTTCCTGTAGAATATGGGGGCTGGTTCTGGTTCACACTGAGGGTAGTTCTGGGTGTTTTTGGGCCGTTACCTGATGAGATGTCCGGAGCGTGGTGAGGAGTCGGTCCCAGTTGCCCATGTCATAGTTCACTCTGTAGTATCCGGAGACGTTAAGGTTGGCCACTATCCAGTCACTCCCAGTGACTTGAAACTTAGAGTCTGTAGCTAAAGATGAAGACTGAGGTTTAGGACGTTCCTTCATCACACTCAGGAGTAATTAACAGATCCTGTTATTATTATTAACTGGACATATGTTGCATGTTTTGAGCTCTTTCTGTTTGATGTTGATGATTGATGAAGCTCTGTTACTTACTCTGTTTGTCCATGAGCCAGACCAAGTCCTGCCGCCCGCCGGTCTTGATCCACTGAATCGGCACAATCCACTCATAGCTGTAAACAGTCTCGGTTAGAGTTTCTGATAAAGTGGCCAGTCAGTGGAAGTACAAGGTGTTCCTAATAAAGTGGCCAATAGACCTACTTGAACTGAGATGGAGTCTCCACTACAGACTCCGGGTCCAGCAGGAAGTGTTTCTGGGACAGCTGGCCGGTAGTGGTGTTGATAGTGACCACTGGGAAACCCATCTGAAGGACCCAGCGGTCCATGATGTCGCTGATGCTCGCGGGGAGACTGGTGCCGGCGCTGCCTACCACCTGCAGTAGATTGAAGCGCACAGCGTTAGTAATCTGTCTGATGGTAAATCAGTGTTGCATTATTACAGTGTGTCTAACGACGGTATCAGTGTAGTTCATGTGCTAATGCCATGTGTAGCGCTGGTGACTGTTAGCACTACTACACGTTCTAAAGATCAGTGGACTGTCTTAGTTATTAAAGCTGGTCTGGTTGCACCATTTGACTTACTGGTCTGGTTGTACCGCTTGACTGGTTGTGCCACCTGACTTTTCAGACTATTTACATATTAATCAGGAATCTTTTTAGACACCCATATAAACCTTCAACCTTCAGCTCGAGTTTATAATTTCGTTATTATAATATTTACACATTTTGATGGTTTTGCTGAGGAGGTTGTACCACATGACACACTAACTGAACCAGCCTAATAACAATCACTCAAAATTAAGATTTTTTGCTAAATTTGCTCCGAAGAGAGCCACAGACTTCGGCATTGCACCATGAGGGGCTCTTGCATTACCCTGGCCTCTCTTTCACATTAGCATGTCAAAATAAAAGCCCTTGTTGTTGGTTGTGCCGCATGACATTTGCAGAAGTACGAACATGCTAGATGTGTTCCTTTAAAGTTGTGTTCTTGTGCACCAAGGTTCTTGTTGAAAAGTTTTCAAGAACTAATGTTTATTTATGTTTATTTAGCATATTTTATCTAAATTAACATTTTTATATATTTTTTTTTTTAATCAACGTGTATGGTTGGACAGTTGCACCACCTGACATTTTCAGATTTTGAGGGCAAAACGTAACTCAAATGAATTTTATACATGTGCAATGGAAAATTTTTCACATGAAAGAGAAAAGAAATATTATTTTTGAATAATTTGATGTCATCTAATAATTAAATCATTTTTGGGGAAAATAATGGACTGCAAAAAGGCTAATGACCCAACAAGTGGTCTCACCTTTTGGAGATGGTACCAAAGGTCTGTGTAAACTGTGTTGTTGAACTGGAAGTGGTTCAGGTAGCTCTGAGAGGACGAAAGAAGGACAGTAAATATGAAGAAAACCTTTCTTACATGTACATCACTGTCACTTATGTTTTTAAACGGTACAGATAAAAGCTGGAGGAACCTGGAGTCCTTGGGTGAAAATGGCCTCGGTCAGGAAATCTGAGAGCATTCTCAACACAGACGCCCCCTAGAGGTCAAAATCACAAGTATTACTGTATATATGGAGAGCACAAGTTCACACCTGCCATTAAACACACTAACGATGAAGTCTATCAGCGATACTGAACACCTCCACACGCTGGGAGACAACTGAGTGAAGGATCAGACCTGCAGTTAGCTTAGCCTCCTTAGCTTCATTAGCGTTCCCTAACTGGCCCGGTGCTGAGACCCACCTTGCTGTAGGAGATGGAATCAAACACTTCATTGATCTGGTCTGGTGTCATGACGGCCTCTTCCTTAGAAGAGAGGGGATGGGAGGAAGTCAGAGCGTCCACGGCGAACACTCTGTGGACGTCCAAGATCACTATCAGGTCTTTCTGTGGGGGGACAGGAACGAGTCAATCACACTGAGCCCTCTAGGCCGAACCCAGAACTCATATCGGACCATGACTGACAGAGATGGATGGAAGAGGTGGCAACCTTGGTTAATGATGAGCATTAGCTTTAGCACTTAGCACTTACAATGTTCCATAAAGGCTCAGCATGGTCAGCTCCGAGATATTCCACATAGGAGGCAAAACCTTCATTCAGCCACAGATCGTTCCACCAATTGATAGTCACCAGGTTACCGAACCACTGCGAGAGAGACGGAGAGAGAGAGAGCGCTCTGTATCTGTACAACCAAATTCCTGAATCACACCACCAACAGACGTGGAGGACATGAAAACATATAAACACAGCTTTTTAAAATCATATATCAACCATAAACCTACTTTACCTTCAGTGTAAGTTAATGGTAATAAATGAGATTTTATTCAGAGGCCATTTCTGAGCATTTCTGTCAGATCAATCATCTTAAAACAACCATGTGATGTAAAGAACAGCTCCAAATATGCATACCACTGAAAACCGCCAAAAACACCCATCATAGCTGCACCCAGAGGGAGGTGTGGGAGTGCGGGTGTGTTGGGAAGGAAGATAAAGGTGACCAGGATCAATAACTGATGATAAGTTTAGACTGATATGATCAATATTTATTGAGCTACACATACAGAAGTCTGTCTCTCAGTATGGCGTCGGGCCGCCGTGTTCGCTAACCCAACACGCCAGACGTCTCGGTATGGAGCTGTAGAGGTTCCTGATGGAGTCCTGTGATATCTTCACACAGCTCCTGCAGATCGACTCACTATCACCTCTTCAGGTACACGGTGGTATTACGAGAGAGGATGGCCAGGGGCTAGCCTGCTAGCATGCTAACTTCAGTAGATATCTCATTGATGTCTTTGAGCCACCAACAAAACGTGTTATTTCTTCACTGTCTGTTTTAAAATTTTACATATTGCTCCTTTAATCTGTTAATCATGACATTTCAGCACAATGCCAGAAACTGTCGTAGGGCTGTACCATGTGAGCGAGTTCGTGAGCGATGATGGTGGTGATCCTCTCTTTGTTCCCGTTGGAGGACACTGCAGGGTCGTAGAGCAGAGCCGTCTCTCTGTAGGTGATCAGCCCCCAGTTCTCCATCGCGCCGGCGTTAAAGTCCGGCAGAGCGATCTGATCTGCAGTCGGAGAGACCAGCGGGTTTAGCGTGCTGATCTAACCCCAGGAAGTGTTCTGATCAAGCGTAGCATTGTGTTTAGGCATCACATGGTTCTATGTATCCCATGCTCAGCATGGTGCTCTGTGTGGAGCTGTAGTCACCTGATTTGGGAAGGGGGTATGTGGCGTTGTAGTACTGCTCGAAGAACTTCAGGATTGGTCCGGTGATTTTGAGTGCATAATCTCCCTGCCCAGCAGCGATGGCCTCTTTACGGGCGAAGATCCGGATCTGCAATTAGACAGAGGGAGGGTCTGAACACCTGCAGGTTTCAGCGATGATCAGCTGGTCTGTGCTATAGTTTTCTAGCAGGGTATGTAGACGTGTGTTGCAGGATTTCACAGATACTCAGATACTCATAAGATCTAGCTAGGTCTCCTCAAATAGATTGGAAATGCACAAAGACTTTTATTTTGGAAAGATAAATTAAGGCAAATATTACAGTAGAAAAATCGAGAGATTAATTGTGCAATTTTCCCCAGTACTCTGCTTAACCACTAGGGGGGGCTACTGAGTAAAACACCAGTGGACCACCAGCTTTGTTGGTAGCGGGTGAACAGTGGTCCGGTATCCTCTAGCTATCAGGGTACATGCTTACCAGCACATCGCCCTCCATCGCGTTAACGAAGCCGAATTCACTGACGATGAATGCCAGCAGGTAGGTGGACATTCTCCTGGTTTGCTCGAATGTTGTTTTCTTCAGGGCAGTGCCTTCTACAGTGACATCGACGGTCTCTGAAATGTAAAATGACAGAATGTGAGAAAATCAACTCAGACCATAAATATAAACTACACACACTACTAGCAGCCAACAAGCCGCCTACGGCGCGCCAGTCTGGTCCCATGTGGGCGTGTCCGAGGCCGCACGCTTTCTTAAATGTGGGCGTGTACAGGGGCCAGGAAAGCTAGCTCTGTATGGGAACATAACTCTGGCATACAGGGCTAGTTTCACTGGCCATGCTAGCTATGGAGTGAGCTAACTCACCAGAGAGCCCAACGATACCCCAACGATCTCTGCTACATTCTCCCACACCTCATTTCTCTACAGATGTATATGTACAAAGACGCATCGTATGAGCGGGGGAGGAGGAACCAGCGGTTCGGAGCTTCTCCTGCGCCGCTGGTGTCACTCCTATGGGCTTGTTAGTATACTGCGGTTACAAAACACACACGCCTCCATGTGGAACGACAGGTCACTTGACCCTTTGCTGCCTGCTAGTGTGAACGCAGGGCTACACTTAGACTGGCTGTCGATATAAATGAGCTCTGCTCTGATTGGCTGCTGGGTACTGTGCACACGAGTTAGAGAGCATGTACGAATTCATCCACTCTGACCGTCTGCACCATCAGTGTTCGTGTAGCTGGTGTAGGAGATCATAACTGCCATATCTCTCAATATCTGTACAATTACATGTACATGTGCGGTTGGTGTAGCTCAGCGGGTAACACCACTACCCAGGGTCCCACCTCTCCATGTGGAAGACCGGGGTTCCAATCCTGGTCTGGGTGTCTATGCTGTGCTACACCAATAAGAGTCCCTGGGCAAGACTCCTAACGCTACACTGGCCCACCTGTGATATGATTAGCCCTGTAGGTCACTCTGGATAAGAGCCTCAGCTAAATGCCGTAAATGTAAAGTTTCTTATTGTATTTTTTACCAATAGAGATTTAATTTATTTTCTGAAATTCCTTATTCTGGAACTTGTTCTGTGTCTGTTCTGATGCTGTTCTGGTGTAACGATGCACATTTCCTCATGTGGGATAATAGAAGCCTATCATATCTCATGTCCCGCTCATCAGGAGTGTTATGAGACCTGCTCTGTTATAACGCTGGGTGTAATAGCGCGCGGGTGCTCACCGATCTCTCTGCCGTTGGAGAGGGCTATGGTGTTGGGGTCGTGCAGCAGGGTGATGTTGAAGTAAGCTTTCATGGCTGGTTCATCGAAACAGGGGAAGGCCTTTCTGGCGTCGGTCGGCTGCATCTGAGTCGTGGCCAGCACTCTGACAAACAAAGTCAAATCAGAATTTATTTTTATTTTGCATTTAAATTGTTCAGCTTAACGCTGTTCTCCTAACGCTCTCCTAATGCGGGGAGAACTGCTCATGCTCACGGTTTGGACCAGACCTCATGCGTGCAAATTCTATATGATGCTAATAAGATGCCAATACGCGTGAGAGTCTGGAGCTCCCTGGTTTTCAGAAACTGTGCTGTAAAATCATTAGGAAAATTAAATATGAGTTCACATCGGGACAAAACCTCGTATCTCCATTTTTCAGTTTTTGTTATTATTTGAAGGTGCCTGCTGTTCTCTCTGTTGTGTGTAAATATTACAGTAAGCAGACCAAAGCAAACGACCCAGAATGACTCAGAGAGACGTCTGGTTGTATTGACTTACATGTAAAGTACAGTACGGTTTTCCTCCTCCTGTAAAGTTCTCACTTTGGAGATATGAAGTTTGGTTCAGGCAGCGGTTCTGTGTATATGGTTCTTTAAGGCGGTGCTGGTCCTTTAGGAGGTATCCACCAAGAACCAGCTTGAGAAGCACTAGTGTAAAGACCCAGTGTTGTGAATGACATGTTTGAGAGAAGCTGTAGGAGCCTCCACTGAACGTAAAAGTCCCTCACTAATGAACCCGCACGCTGAAGTTAGAGACCTCCTAGGAACCCTAATATTTACGAGTGTGAGATGAAAGCAGCGGTGGACTTACTTCTCCACCCCGTTCTCCTTGTACACGCTCCTGTAAAACCCTCCCAGGTCATCGGCGAGCTCCCCCACGAAGTCAGTGAAGAGCTGGTAGGACTCTCCCACCTTCAGTTTTACGTTCAGGTGAATGACGAGGTACTGAGTGGTCAGCTGGAACCAGTGGCTCTGTATGGCTGGTGCAGGTGTGCTGCCGAGCGAGGTCAGCGTGGGGTCTGCGGTCAGGTTCAGCTTGTTGGAGTGGATGAGGATCAGGTCGGTTTCCTTCTCGCATCTGAAGGTCACGGTTGAGTTTCCGGTGAAGATGTAGATGCCACGGTTGTCAGGCTTGAGCCGCGGCCATAGGACGACGTCGTAGGATTCTGGAAGAAGAGTGTCGGGGAGACGGTATCTGTCCCATGGGTCATTGGACGGAGCGGTCGTTGGTGCGGTCGTTGTGCCAGACGGACGGACGGTTGTCGAGGTTGTGCCTTCGGTTGGCTTCACCTCGTTGTTTTTGGATTTCTCCTGAGAGTAGACCACGGACAGAGCGATGATGGTGGCCACCGCTCCGGCACCCAGCACGATGCCCACCACCCCGAGGGTCTTGCTAATGTAGAAACCTTTCCCCATGCTGGAATGGGACTGGACAGGAACAGTCTGAGCAGCTGGAGAAGGTATCAGCTCAGCTTCTTATTCAGGCCCAGAGACGCCTCTCCGCCCACCAGCGTTAATAACTCATCCATTAACACAGACCGACCCAGGTTCCAGAGGGCAGCTGGCGCTCTCCCACCTGCAGCGCAGGATGAAGCGCACGAGATGTTGAGTTCATGGAGTATTGGTGAGGACAGGTACTGATGATGAACATTGCTGTGAGGATTGATTGAGCATCAGTGAACTCAGGTACTGATGTTGGAAGATCAGTTCTGGATCTGATCCCGAAGATGTTGGAGGGAGCTCGATTATTCCACAGCACACAGCCCAATGCTGGGGGGGCTTGGTGTGGTTGGGTGTAAAACACTGGGTTCTAGATACAACCAGAACTACTCACAGTGGTGGTGAAGGTAACCAGACGTCCCCTCTAAAGTCTCCCCCACAGGAAGTTCCTACATGAGGTGGTTCTGAATACGCTGCCTGATGTCTGAGACGCTGTTTATGATAGTGTGGAGAAGATCTCAGCCTTAAACTCCATTCATGGTGGAGGGATACATGCTGCAGGGCGCTGTGAGGTCAAATAGTCCCCCAAAGAACACCTCACACCAAACCCTCTCTCCCTCACTCTGTACACACCTCACACCAAACCCTCTCTCCCTCACTCTGTAAACACCTCACACCAAACCCTCTCTCCCTCACTCTGTACACACCTCACACCAAACCCCCCCTCACTCTGTACACACCTCACACCAAACCCTCTCTCCCTCACTCTGTACACACCTCACACCAAACCCTCTCTCAGGTGTGAATTGGTGTGTACCTGTTTTTCTGAAGAGGTGGAGAGCGCATGGTTTAGCGTACTGTGTGAAGACCTGTTTTTACAGTGACTCAGTATCAGTCCATAAACCCGCACCATCATTGTTGCCTTATCTGAAGACTGTGGTCTTATCTGACCTCACATAGCTGAGATAGCGAGCTCGGCACACTGGAGAAAGAGCTCTGACGACACAAGGAAATCATATTTCCCGGGAGTCGATAGTATTCGGCCGGCCCGCTTAATCTCCTGTGACCCTGAGACCACCGCTACAGGATCATTCCAAAATAGGAAGAACTGCATCGTCCCTGTCATTCCCACCCCGAGCCCGGCATGCCAGTGGGGAGTGAACAGTCTTGGGGAATGGATGTACTGTGGAATAAATGTCCAGGAGGGAACACACCGAGGAGGGAACACACCGAGGAGGGAACACACCGAGGAGGGAACACACCGAGGAGGGAACACACCGGGGAGTGAACACACTGGGGAGTGAACATACTGGGAAGGGAACACACTGGGGAGGGAACACACCGGGGAGTGAACATACCGGGGAGGGAACACACTGAGGAGGAAACACACTGGGGAGTGAACACACTGGGGAGGGAACACACTGGGGAGGGAACACACTGGGGAGGGAACACACTGGGGAGGGAACACACTGGGGAGGGAACACACTGGGGAGGGAACACACTGGGGAGGGAACACACTGGGGAGGGAACACACTGGGGTGTAAACACACTGTGGAGTGAACATACCAGGGAGTGAACATACTGGGGAGTGAACATACTGGGAAGGGAACACACTGTGGAGGGAACATACCAGGGAGTGAACATACCAGGGAGGGAACACACTGGGGAGGGAACACACTGGGAAGTGAACACACTGGGAAGTGAACACACTGGGGAGTGAACACACTGGGGAGGGAACACACTGGGGAGTGAACACACTGGGGAGGGAACACACTGGGGAGTGAACACACTGGGGAGTGAACACACTGTGGAGGGAACATACCAGGGAGGGAACACACTGGGGAGTGAACACACTGTGGAGTGAACATACCAGGGAGTGAACATACTGGGGAGTGAACACACTGGGAAGTGAACACACTACACAATGCACTGTGCAGGACCCCCGGCGGTTTCCAGCTCCTGAAGCTCTCTGTGCTGCTTTCACACGTTTAGTTTCAGTTCCTGAAATGAGGAGTGGAAACGTCCCGTTCTCCTTTGTCTATTCCCGTGTGGAAAGCATCGCACGTTTCTGGTGTAAAGGCCTAAGTCCCTCTCATAAACCTTCTGCCCAATCTGGTCAATAAGAGATCCCGTTGAGATCGGCGTGTGTAACACCGTTACTGCTCTGGAGTTTATAGCATAGCGCTCGCGCTGTTACCATCCATATATCATATACGCACCATTGCGTACCATGTGCACTATTCTCTATTCCCCAAATAACACTCAACATTTTTCATTTTTCAATCATTTGAGTCTGTCTGTGGTGTTAGTGTGTGTACCTGGTGTCTATGTGCACAGCCCACACTCGCGTTCAGCTGTGCGTTACTGTTATATAATCTGAATGACAATAAACCTCACCTTGGCTGTGTATGGACCACATCCACACATATTATATAGATCTCAAAAATGTATTATAATATTATAATATTATTCTATATATGAATATTTAGCACGTGGATGTCATTTCTGTGTGTATCAACCTTAGTTAGCTGGCTGGCTAACTAATGTTAGCTAAACTGTGTCTCTGTAATCATCATACCCTTATTTCATCATTATTAAATAACAGGAAAACTATAAAACTCTATACATCTCTATAAGACTCTATAAACCGTTGGGACAGTGCCTGTTTGTTCAGCCAGCTGACAGTAACGTGTTAAGTAGGGTTGGACTGGGTTAATAATGCTGATATTAACCCAGATAACTAGCTCGGTGTGTTTGCTAATGCACCCTATGATCTCATGGGTCTTGGTTCTATTAAACCGAGTGGTCAGTACGTATGCCATCAGCCTTCTCTCCACCTCTCCAGGTATTACCTACCGAGATCCACTGGTACACCGCTTGTTTCCCGGCGGCGCCGTCTGTTTCTCGGGTCACTTTTTAACCAGTTCTAAGTTCTAAGTGCTATAATCAGTAATAAGTGACAGGATTACTCCTGAAATAAGGAGAGCAAAAGTCAAAAAGGAGCCATAACAGATTAGCGATGATGCTGTTACCGCACGCGGCGGCACCTACACATTTACACCACTCAGTCTGTTCCTCTTTTTTAATCAGCTGTAGTAGTATTTCACTTCTCACTTAGTATTCCTTTTCCTTTGATCTTTTTTTCGCTCGCGAAATGACCAGCACACACTAGCACACATTCCATTCTGGTTTAAGCTGGTGTAGTGCTGGTGTAGTGCTGGTTTAAGCTGGTGTAGTGCTGGTCTGTGCTGGTGTAGTGCTGGTTTAAGCTGGTGTAGTGCTGGTCTGTGCTGGTGTAGTGATGGTGTAGTGCTGACTTAAGCTGGTGCAGTTCTGGTGTAGTGCTGGTCTTTGCTGGTGTAGTGCTGGTGTAGTGCTGGTCTGTGCTGGTGTAGTGCTGGTCTTTGCTGGTGTAGTGCTGGTGTAGTGCTGGTCTGTGCTGGTGTAGTGCTGGTTTAAGCTGGTCTGTGCTGGTGTAGTGCTGGTGTAGTGCTGGTCTGTGCTGGTGTAGTGCTGGTCTTTGCTGGTGTAGTGCTGGTGTAGTGCTGGTGTAGTGCTGGTCTTTGCTGGTGTAGTGCTGGTCTTTGCTGGTGTAGTGCTGGTCTGTGCTGGTGTAGTGCTGGTGTAGTGCTGGTGTAGTGCTGGTTTAAGCCATTGTAGTGCTGGTGTAGTGCTGGTCTGTGCTGGTGTAGTGCTGGTCTTTGCTGGTGTAGTGCTGGTCTGTGCTGGTGTAGTGCTGGTCTGTGCTGGTGTAGTGCTGGTCTATGCTGGTGTAGTGCTGGTCTGTGCTGGTGTAGTGCTGGTCTGTGCTGGTTTAAGCCATTGTAGTGCTGGTGCAGTGCTGGTGTAGTGCTGGTTTAAGCTGGTGCAGTTCTGGTGTAGTGCTGGTCTATGCTGGTGTAGTGCTGGTCTATGCTGGTGTAGTGCTGGTCTGTGCTGGTGTAGTGCTGGTCTGTGCTGGTGTAGTGCTGGTCTGTGCTGGTGTAGTGCTGGTGTAGTGCTGGTCTATGCTGGTGTAGTGCTGGTCTGTGCTGGTGTAGTATTGGTGTAGTGCTGGTCTGTGCTGGTTTAAGCTGGTGTAGTGCTAGTGTAGTGCTGGTTTAAGCCAGTGTAGTGATGGTGTAGTGCTGGCTTAAGATGGTGCAGTTCTGGTGTAGTGCTGGTCTATGCTGGTGTAGTGCTGGTCTGTGCTGGTGTAGTGCTGGTGTAGTGCTGGTTTAAGCTGGTGTAGTGCTGGTCTGTGCTGGTGTAGTATTGGTGTAGTGCTGGTTTAAGCTGGTCTGTGCTGGTGTAGTATTGGTGTAGTGCTGGTATAGTGCTGGTTTAAGATGGTGTAGTGCTGGTCTGTGCTGGTGTAGTATTGGTGTAGTGCTGGTTTAAGCTGGTCTGTGCTGGTGTAGTATTGGTGTAGTGCTGGTTTAAGCTGGTCTGTGCTGGTGTAGTATTGGTGTAGTGCTGGTATAGTGCTGGTTTATGCTGGTGTAGTGCTGGTGTAGTGCTGGTCTGTGCTGGTGTAGTATTGGTGTAGTGCTGGTTTAAGCTGGTCTGTGCTGGTGTAGTGCTGGTCTGTGCTGGTTTAAGCCATTGTAGTGCTGGTGTAGTGCTGGTGTAGTGCTGGCTTAAGCTGGTGCAGTTCTGGTGTCGTGCTGGTCTATGCTGGTGTAGTGCTGGTCTGTGCTGGTGTAGTGCTGGTGTAGTGCTGGTATAGTGCTGGTTTAAGCTGGTGTAGTGCTGGTCTGTGCTGGTGTAGTATTGGTGTAGTGTTGGTTTAAGCTGGTCTGTGCTGGTGTAGTATTGGTGTAGTGCTGGTGTAGTGCTGGTGTAGTGCTGGTATAGTGCTGGTTTAAGCTGGTGTAGTGCTGGTGTAGTATTGGTGTAGTGCTGGTTTAAGCTGGTCTGTGCTGGTGTAGTATTGGTGTAGTGCTGGTTTAAGCTGGTCTGTGCTGGTGTAGTATTGGTGTAGTGCTGGTTTAAGCTGGTCTGTGCTGGTGTAGTATTGGTGTAGTGCTGGTGTAGTGCTGGTCTGTGCTGGTCGTTTCATGAGTGCTTTAGTCACTGGAAGTCAATGGAACCACACCATATGGTGTACCATATGTACCATGGAATTATCACACAGCTGGCGTTTCCAGTGAGAATTTAAAACCACTATAACTCAGATGCAGTAGTGATATGCTGGTTTGGCTGGGGGTCAGCTGGTGGATGCTGGGTTTCCTAGCAGGGCTGCTCCACGCTGGTGTGTGTAGGACGCGTGTGCAGGTGAAGAAAGGTGCTATATAAATTAACCTGTCTTCATTGCTGGCTGTAGTGGCAGCAGATGCACTCGTTTAGTAGTGTTACTCGTTTAAAGGTTTTCCACAAGAGTAAAGACGGGGTGACCGTACGCTAACGCGTATATACCTATACGCTGACCATATATGGGAAGCCTGTTATCACCACTTCACTGCTAACAAAGGATGGCTTTCTCACAGCAGGCCGTGCAGCTGCGGCTGATAGGAGCGCTCTATGAACATGTTTATGAGGAGATTATCACTGTGACTGTGCACATTGGCTGAGATAACTCCTGACCTTTGATAGGCTCCTATCTGTGAAGATACTGCTATAAGATCTCAGTGATGGTCTGATAAGGCCTGATTGCCGCCTGCTCTCCCGTTAGCTTACGCCGCGTCTTTGCGGCCCGGTAATCTGATCACATGAGCTGGAAAGAGTTTAAAGGGTCATATCATGGAAAAACGGTTTGGAATTGGTTGTTTTACTGATGTCACAAAAACCAACACAACAGCATATAGCTGCCTTCCAGAAAGGTGTCAGTGCCAATCAGAGCAGAGCTCATTTACATATCTCACTCCTAAAGGCTCAGTATGGATGTGCACAAATGGATCTATTAGGGAAAAGGCCGTATATGGGCCCTTTAATCGCGGCACGCTTCGGCGCCTGTGTTGCCGTTACACGTTATAGACATTATAATATACTGCGTATATATTATATGGTGTGCTGATGCTACGTTACGACTACGGACATCTGCCAGCTCGTAAAACACAGATCTGAGGCCGCCGTAATGAGTGCATTACTCCGAAGCACTCAGCAATTACAGGTGAGCTTTGCACCTTCGTATAAAATTCAGCAAATTGTAAGTAAGTCATAAAGAGGGAACGACACAGGTGCTTACGGAAAACCGGTCTTACTGCATATCAGAGCTGGAGATGGAGGGTTTTAGAATGTATATATTCATATATATTTAAAAAAAAAACAAAGGATGAGTAAAGGCAACTCTCAGAGATCTAAAATAGAAGTAATGATGTTTATATTAAAGTGCCCAGCTGCCTCTGTATCCTCACTGCTCACTATATGAATAGGAATATCTGTATTGACTTTGTACAGCGAGACTCAGGGAGGCCTCCCTGGTAATCTGCCTGTATAATAATAATAATAATAATAATAATAATAATTAATCTACAGTAGAATATGATCAGAAGAATGAGACACACAGAGCAGAAGAAACCAGCACGGTGCAATACAGTCCTGCGCGCATGCGGGCACACCTGTGGTGGGAATGGGTCAAAGTTCGGGAGTGGGAATGTATGGACATTCTGGAGTGGGGGGTAATAGGAGAGCTTGGGATGAAGGACCAAGGCTGGAATGTTGGAGTATCAAGTCACACGTGTGGTCAGTAAACAATGACACCATCCGCTTGGTGAGCCCTGATGTGTCGACCTTCACATGCTGGTCCTAGCCTCTGCTGTACGGAGGTTCTCACGTGTGGGTAGATCTGGATCCAGTAATCTACTCAGTTATCACTCCAGCTCTTTCTTTGTGATGGGAGTTCCTACTCCGAGCTCCTGTCTCTGGATAGGCTGTGTCCTGTGTATATGGTGTGTGTTTATTTAATGTATCTCTTTATATCTCTTTATTTAGCATGTTTATCTAGTATGGGTATTACTGCTGCCCTGCTGTAGAGTATTCCGGAGTCTCACCACAGGAATTTTAAAGGATAAACTGGAAACTTGGAAAGAGAAGAGTCTGCAGGTGATGAGCTGAGTTACACGCACGGTTTGGTGAGCCTGGGCTCTGATGTTAGCTAGATAGCAAGCCTAGCTAACGTTTGCACCCACTGACAAACACCTAACCGCCTTTTCTGAGACCCTTTGATTCCCCCGAGGCTGTGGGTTGTCAGTCTGATGAGCTGATGAAGATAGCTAGCTAGCTAACTGCTGAGAACTGCTGAGTCAGCTAAGGTGAGCTAGCTAACTAAGCCTAGCTATGTTAATACTAGCTGAGCAGCATAACTACAAGTGACAACTGGAATACAAAGATGTGGGTTCATCATGAGAAACACCCTGTAAACCCCAGACTGGATCAAGGAGATCCCTAAATATCCTGCTTGTCATATATGGCTTTTTGTCAGTGGGTGCTTACCTTAGCTAGGTTAGCTGGGTTAGCTCGTTAGCTAACATTAGACTCCAGGCTCACCAAACTGTGTTCTTCTTCATCGGTGTAAGAACTGTAACTTATCAGCTGCAGACTCTCCTCTTTCTCACCACAAGGAAAGATCTAGAATGATAACTGAGTAGGAACCGGAACTGCTGCATGCTGGATAGACAGAACCTCAGGAGGCCCAGTACAGGCTCAGGCTCAGAGCCAGACGTGCTAACGACCCGCCGTGGTGCTGAATAAACCAGGAACCGCCTGGAAAAGGGCACGTTTGGGCCCGGAAATGGCCCTTTACACTACACTTAAAATTCCTGAAGCAATAGGCAGCCGCAGTCAGTCAGGAAGCGTAGCAATCAACCAATCAATCAATCAATCAATCAATCAATCAACTAATCAATTAATCAATCAGTCAATCATTCAATATTTGTGTGTCGCTTTTTACTGCTAATGTCACAAAGCTTCACAAAGGAGCCCATGTGGCAAGGAAACACTCAGAGTAAGAGGAAGAACCTTCGAGAGGAACCCAGGCTCAAGGGGGGAACCCGTCCCCCTCCAGTCCACACTGGATGAAGATAGATAGATAGATAGATAGATAGATAGATAGATAGATAGATAGATAGATAGATAGATAGATAGACAGACAGATCCTTTATTGATCCCGAAGGAAATTTAGAAAGAGAGGACAGAGCTAATGAGGTTGTATGACCTGATTCAACACAGGAGCTCGGAACACCGTTCAGAACTGTTCCGCGTAATCCAGGACGGCATAATGTAGAGTTAGAACCCTCTCAGGGGTTCTCTGTTGAGTGAGAGATGGTTCATGATCAGCGCCGGATGGTGGAGGCTCTACTGTGGTCGTTTCGTTAGGCTGGCTGATGAGCAGCAGACCATACTCCAGTCCAGCAGGAGGGACAGGAGATCAGCCAACGGAGACCAAGCTCTGCAGTAGGGTACTACTCTGTATGTGATCATCATCGATGAGTCAAGCATGTCCACCACTGCCTTTCCTGAAGATAACGATGAGTTCTGTGGTCTTGCCGGTTTGGGCAGTCCTAACATTATGACCACTTGATTGTATCTTCACCCTTTACCCATTCTATCGGCTCTCATTAGTGCAGGCAGACTCATCACACACCCTCTCTTTATTTAACCAGTCAGATCTGCTTCCAGTGGTGGTGAAGGTAACCAGACGTCCCCTCTAAAAGCTCCCTCACAGGAAGTTCCTACAGGAGGTGGTTCTGAATACGCTGCCTGATGTCTGAGACGCTGTTTATGATAGTGTGGAGAAGATCTCAGCCTTAAACTCCATTCATGGTGGAGGGATACATGCTGCAGGGCGCTGTGAGGTCAGATAGTCCCCCAAAGAGCACCATCTAGCTTTTAACCAGTGGAGGTGTCTGGCTTTGACTGCTACTCAGCTTTTCACCACTCCAGCAGAATTCACGACTCAGCAGACCACAGTCTGAACAAAACACAAAACTGTTTAATTAAGACAACATAAAGGACACGGTATAAATAACGCCGTCACTGCCGGGGGACTCGGTCGGAATGGGAGGACAGATTCATCCTTACAACACGATTCCTGTATTGGAATGTTGTTACACTGAACAGTCAACAATAATCAACAACACAAACTACAGACTAAATAAATGGCAAACAGTCTGGGGAACGACTGGTAGAAATGTAGGGCACACAGTACACACTTTGGACTGGGTTGTACTCCAGGGTAACAGTCAGTAGGTTACGGTCAGCAGTCAGTCCAAGAAGGTCAACAGGAGGACAAAATATCTATGGCAATTAATCTATCTATGCTCCGCTCATAAATACACTCTTTCATAACAACTGCTGCTGGAGCGGACACGCTTATCCAGTGTCTCATTAGGCCGAGTGTATAACTCTAAGCTCTAAATGTAGGTACTGTGGTATAGACTGAGTCTGATCTACAGTTTCTCATTAGGTCGAGTGTATAACTCTAAGCTCTAAATGTAGGTACTGTGGTATAGACTGAGTCTGATCTACAGTTTCTCATTAGGTGGAGTGTATAACTCTAAGCTCTAAATGTAGGTACTGTGGTATAGACTGAGTCTGTTCTACAGTTTCTCATTAGGTGGAGTGTATAACTCTAAGCTCTAAATGTAGGTACTGTGGTATAGACTGAGTCTGTTCTACAGTTTCTCATTAGGTGGAGTGTATAAACTCTAAGCTCTAAATGTAGGTACTGTGGTATAGACTGAGTCTGTTCTACAGTTTCTCATTAGGTGGAGTGCCTAAGCGTAGTAACTAGACTGAGTCTCTACAGTTTCTCATTAGGCTGGAGGTATACTGTGGTATAGACTGAGTCTGTTCTGTTTTCATTACAGTGTTAACTCTAAAGCTCTAAATGTAGGTGGATGTGGTATATGACTGAAGTCTGTTCTACAGTTTTCTCATTAGGCTGAGTGTATAACTCTAAATCTATATGGTACTGTGGTATAGACTGAGCCTGTTCTACAGTTTCTCAGTACTTTAGGTGGACTGTGTGTATAAACTCTAAGCTCTAAATGTAGGTACTGTGGTATAGACTGAGTCTGTTCTACAGTTTCTCATTAGGTGTAGTGTATAACTCCAAGCTCTAAATGTAGGTACTGTGGTATAGACTGAGTCCGTTCTACAGTTTCTCATTAGGTGGAGTGTATAACTCTAAGTTCTAAATGTAGGTACTGTGGTATAGACTGAGTCTGTTCTACAGTTTCTCATTAGGTGGAGTGTATAACTCTAAGCTCTAAATGTAGGTACTGTGGTATAGACTGAGTCTGTTCTACAGTTTCTCATTAGGTGGAGTGTATAACTCTAAGCTCTAAATGTAGGTACTGTGGTATAGACTGAGTCTGTTCTACAGTTTCTCATTAGGTGGAGTGTATAACTCTAAGCTCTAAATGTAGGTACTGTGGTATAGACTGAGTCTGTTCTACAGTTTCTCATTAGGTGTAGTGTATAACTCCAAGCTCTAAATGTAGGTACTGTGGTATAGACTGAGTCCGTTCTACAGTTTCTCATTAGGTGGAGTGTATAACTCTAAGCTCTAAATGTAGGTACTGTGGTATAGACTGAGTCTGTTCTACAGTTTCTCATTAGGTGGAGTGTATAACTCTAAGCTCTAAATGTAGGTACTGTGGTATAGACTGAGTCTGTTCATTAGGTCAAGTGAGGTTTTGAGAACAGCAGCTATGAAAGACTGTACTAGTGGGCGGAGCCTGGACAGGTCAGTTAGTATCAGTGTTGAGCATCAGCTGTAGCCAGGCTGGGTCAGAACGGAGACAGGCTGGGCACTTTAATGTTGATGTCTCCGATGTTGATGTTGCGGGGGATTTCCGGAAGGTTCATATTCTTGACTGCCGAGACGGCGCGCGCCGGAGCAGCCGAGAGTCCACCCTGCCGGAAAGGAAACACATTCAAATTTAAATTCCAGGGAATTTAAATCAGTAGCCTATCAGCGAAGATGAGTTTCAGTGTTTATCACTGTTATTTATTATTATTATTATTATTATTATTATTAAAAGTAGTTTTTTATTGGTTTAACTGGGTTTTCTTAGTGAGCTAATCAGCTAGCCATGCAGGCTGAAGTTGAAATTAAGGACACAATGGAATTTTCAATCCTCAGGAGGATTTTGGTTTACAGTGCAGGATCAGTTAGGAGTCGGAACTCTGATAGCTCAGATCAGCAGATCCGTGTTTATAGTTCTGTTACATGGTGTTCTCCATATCAGAATATCCACCACAACAGCACTGAGGATGAGAGCCCAACCGCAACAGGAGCCGCTTCAAAGGGTTAATAAATAATAATAATAATAATAATAATATAATAATGAATAACCTGCTGTATCTGCTCTCTCACCTTATCTCAGTCTATAACCCACCACCCACACTTCCTGTATGTGTTCATTCCCTTTGAAAGCTCTCCTCACCTGCCCCGGAACCGACACCCCCCCCCGGAACTTGCTCCTCCCACACCAGACAGCTCCAGCAGTACACCATCATCGTTTCTAACTCTTTTAAACTCCGGCTGTACAGGACCTTTAATGTACAGGACCTTTAATGTACAGGACCTTTAATGTACAGGACCTTTAATATACAGGACCTTTAATGTACAGGACGTTTAATGTACAGGACCTTTAATGTACAGGACCTTTAATGTACAGGACCTTTAATATACAGGACGTTTAATGTACAGGACCTTTAAATGTACAGGACCTTTAATGTACAGGATCTTTAATGTACAGGACCTTTAATGTACAGGACCTTTAATGTACAGGACCTTTCATGTACAGGACCTTTAATGTACAGGACCTTTAATGTACAGGACCTTTAATGGTTGATGTGGAAACGTGAGCAGCATGGGCTAAACAACAAGGCTGGGCTTGATGTTCAGGTCTCAAAAGCAGCAACACCAGAGATGGGTGTGGTTTACATGGACCCCACAGTGAGGTCTGGTGGTGGAGGGTGTTGGTCTTGGACAACTAGTTTGGATAGATGGTATTGTGGTACCAGCAGAAGTAAATCAAAACCAGACTGCCGGACCTAAACTGGGCCATGACTGGATCTTCTAGCAGGATAATAATCCAAAGCTGGACCACAGAATCAGGGTGATCAGGGTCATCCCAGTCCTCGACCTTAATCCCCGTAAGGGAGAAGACTCCGAGCTGAGAAGGGAAGGGACAGCTATGGGACAAAAGTGAAGTCAGCCTCGACTAATCGCCTAATTAAACCTGTTGTGAATTCTTCATGTTTGAGTTAATTGGTGTTGGGTTGGGTTGGGCTGCTCCGCACCTCACAGACACTTATGTTTAGAGGGGGGCTCTTATTCTGACAGGTGGGCCCTTGTTGCCATAGTAACGGACAGCGGTTAGCAGTCAGAGAGGATGTAAGTTTCAGCTCCTCGTTTAAAACGGTTTATCTGCGATATGCTTTGGGTTTGGGGTGACTCAGTTGACTCAGCAGTGTATTTAAGTTCTTGCATGTACTCGTATGTGGTTATTTGGAGCGGGAATACCTGTTTATGTGACGTTAGTGAGCTAATAGAACGGGTCCGGTGATGGGTTAGGGTTAGGGTTAGGGTTTGCCGGAGATGATGCGCGTTACTGTGTTAGTACTGTTCCCCTTTATAGAGCTGTGCTCATTCAGCTCTCTACATGGCAGTGACATGCTAGTTAATTATTGGTTTAGTTAATTATGGTAAAGATAATTAAGAAATGCTTATGTATATGTACCTGTTCTCTGTGTTATCTGCAGAGACTGATGCTACTGCTAATGCTACTGCTGTTGTCGCCACTGCTGGTTCTCACTGAGCATGTGCATGCCTGCCTGTAGAGTACTCCTCTGGATGTACTGAATGCTGCAGCTCGTTAAGTAAACAATTCAAACCACTGAGTCTGATGACTCTGTAGCGGCCAAGACCAATATTAACCAGTTTGCTGAGAAAATCCTCAACAAAACCCATAGAAGATGGAAAATGCCTAAGTAGGTCATTAGAGCATAACGTGCCCTTTCCAACGAGCCCTGGGTCGCATTTCTAGTCCTCAGGTAACGGGAGATACGGCCCCTCGGAATCACCAGGCTCCTCACCTGCTGACTTCTCTGATGTTGGTGGTCATAATCATGTGGTCAAAGAGGCTGCCTGTTTACTGGGAAGCCGTTCTTCCACACGCTGCCTGCAGTTACACATCTCCACCAGAGGGGTCTCCCCCAAACCTCCACAGAGTAGCTTTAATATTTCTGAATGGTAAGATTAGATGTGCCGTGTTTCCGGAATGTGCCTCCGGTAGCGACTCCGCTAGTTAGCCGGCTAAAAGCACCGCCCTGACGTTCCACAGCTTCTCTCACGTTCCGGAGCGTGGGGATAAAGAGGGCAGCCTTCTCTGCATGTATCACAGATTTCAGTGTGTTCGGGGCTCACCTCAGATTTCTCCATCCTGTTCTGAAGCTCCACCTGGGCCACGATCTCATTCATGTTGGTCTCCAGCACCATCCCTCCCATCACCACCTCCTGCAGGATATAATGCACCTGCAGAACACAGCACATGCACCTGCGGCTGTAACCTTTTCCGTACTGTACAAATGTAGGTAGGAGATAATCCACTTTCCTACTCAAGAAGTTCAAAGACCATGGGCCACCTAACGACCACCTGGAAGACCTAACAGACCCACCAACCCTGCTCCGTCAGCTTCCTGTTTGTTTTGTTTTGTGTATGTGAGTACCTGAGGTTGCACCAGCATCCAGCCGCTGGGATCCTTTGAGAAGATCTTACATAATAACCCGAGACGGGTTTCTTTCAGACAGTGTCCGGTGTTTGGTCTGGCCACAGGTCTGCGGAGGGAGCCTAGACCCAGGTCTGGAGAACCTTCATAAAGGTGCTCGATCCGTCGCTCTAATGCCTGTTCTAGCCAGACCCTGCCGGTCACTATCGCTAAGCACTTGTGGACGGCCACTGCACTGTCCACTGTAGGTGGTAATGCTGTCTGTGATGCGTTCCTGGTGACACTGCGGATCAGGGAATGTTAAACGGCCGCTCAACTTTGGAAATGGAATGTCCCATCCATCTGGTGCCCACTACCATGCCTCGTCTCACGCCACGTCCCCTTCCCATGAGGACACTGGCCAGCGTTCAACCTCACTCACATGATAACACCTTACAGCTTATACAGGTGTGGGGGTTCCCAAACCGTCCCCTGAGAGAACACCCCTTCATTATCAGTCTGCACACACATCAGTGTATGGTACCTCTGCAGTGGAACATGAGCTTCTAGAACAGTGAAACCCGAAGGAGTGTCTAGGACTGAGGACCATTCAGGTGTATTAAGCTCCTCCCACAACACAAGGAGCTCGTAAAACCTCCCAGATTAGATGACCCATAAAATAAAGTTCACTTCATAAACCCTTAACAACCCGCCATAAAAATAATCACGGAGCGTAGAGGACAGTGCTCCTCCATCACACGCCGCGGAGGCTCCACGAGGGTGGGGGGTAGATGTGGCGGGGGCCAGACGTTCCTGCAGACCCCAACCAAAGGGTCAATCACAGAACCTGTGCGCCTCTTCACAGACCCTTCCAGGTTTATTCAGAACCACTGTGGGTTCCAGAGCTCTTCCAGCTCCTATTGGCTCCTATCGGGCTGAGCCCCTACTGGGCCGCCTGAGGTTCTGTCTTTCCAGCGCGCAGCAGTTCCATGTTCCTTGTCGTTGTTTGAGTCCAAAAGCTCCTCAGGTCCTCCTGGCCCTTTCCTTGTGGTGAGAAAGAGAAGAGGAGGGTCTGCAGCTGATCCGCTGAGTCTAACACCAGTGAAGAAGAACAGTGTGGTGGCAGTGGGCTCTAATGTTAGCCAGCTAGCCAGCTAGCTAACGTTAGCACGCACTGGCACAGCCAAATGGGCCAAATGAAGATCTCCTTGATAGAGTCTGGTGGTTTCATCGGGTGTTTCTTTCTGAGTCCGCATCTCGCCACGTTTCCATGTGCGCTCAGCTACAGCGACGCGCTAGCTAACTAGCTAAGTTTGTCACCTTATCTGATTGACTAGCCTGATAACTGAAACACAGATGTGGGTTCACAGCTGGAAACACCTTCTGAACTCCATAGTCGGTGTCCAGGGTCTCCACCACAAGCCAGCTTTTGCCAGTGGGTTAGCTAGATTAGCTACATTAGCTT